>JARJCP010000078.1:0-436004 GCA_029281795.1 Mycena crocata
GCTTGCTCAGTGATCGCGGTCTCTCCGCTGAGCGGGCTGACCAGGATGCGATGGATAGTATTTATTTGTTTGACTTCTTTCTCGCTTTTGACGTGAAATTTCTGGGGCGTGTCTTCTGGATCGTACGGGCGCCAGTTGTAGACAAATGCGGGCATGGGTCTCTCCTTGGTTTTTGCCGCCTCTGCGTCCAACTCCAACACATACCGACAATGGTAGTGAACTATACCCTCCAGATTGCAGTGCATGGCGTCGACCACGAGCATGCGGGTGGGGTTCCAATAAGGAAGCCGCCAGAACTCCGACCAGCGCACACCGTACTTCAGAAAGATAGCATCTCGCTCTTTGAGAGTCTCTGCATCTCGCCAAGCCTCTGCCCGGCGAACTCATTGACGTCCCTCGGGTGCCAGTCGGGATGATCAAAATCCGTCCTGTACAGCGTGGTGCGCCTGTAACACGAACACGCAGTACAGAAGAAGTGAGAGTTGTGAGAGGCGCGCCGGCGAGCTTGCGGCTGGCCGGTAGATCGTTTGTAGCCAGGACAAATGCCACATCGACGTTGCGCCCACGCTCAGGAGAACCGCCGGTCGAGGAGATATGGATCCCGCGATTCCAAGCAAGAACGGCCTGATCAATCAGCGGAATGAAGTACCCGTTTAGCTGCTCCAGTTTGGGTTCATGGGGACCGGTGATGATACTGGTTTACGTATTTTCGGTCTTATTGCGGATGGGGGGGGTGGCGGGTCGGGAAGATTGAGCAGACGGCGGATAGGCAAGTCAATGGAATCGTGATTTCCCCGCTTTTTGTTGCCGTGAGGTTGAAAAAAGTCGAGGCTGATTGCGAATGGCAAGGCGCATCCTGCCACCCCGCTTGATGAACAGTGTTCCTGGAATGGGCCCTTCGAAATCCTTCAAGAACTCCGCCTCGAAGACGCTGGATACACGTTCAGGGCGGTGGTTTTCTAGGCTTCGGCAGCATCATCACAGGCCTTGTCGCACAGAGCCTCGATAACAGGATCCGACAGTAATCGAGCAATGAAGTCTATGAAGGACGGGAAGAGGAAGGGTTTTATTGGGCGAAGTCGTCCGTTACGAGCGATTAACAATTCCGTGGAACAGATAGATGAGCCTGTTTTCCCGACGACGCGATTAACACATTTCTCTGGAAATACCGGGATTGCAGAGGCTAGACTCCGTGGAGGGTGTGTGTGGTGGCAGGATGGACAAACTGCGTGCTCGATCATGACTCCGTCGACGTTGAATCGCTGCATGGCGACATACAGGCTGGAAGGCAGCTGCTGCAAGATATCCTTCTGCTGTGCGTCGTATGATTCGGTTCCGTCCGGATTTTTCTTGGTGTGCAAAGACATGGCCATCTGAATGAGCATCGTAGCCGTCTTCAGTATGAAATTCGTGGGATCAGTTGCGAGGCCAAGAATGACATGGCATACGATGCCCAGGAGGATCATTATTTGCGCCATTATATCCAGTTTGTTGATTGGGTTTTCCACGACGTGAGCTAGCAACACTCCCTCAGCAAATGCTGTCAATAAATACAGAAGGAGAAAGCTTACTAGCGTCATAGAACAACGGAGTGGTTTCAGCTGGCAAGCAGGCCCCGATTACATCGATACGAGCCTCCAGCATACGAAGTGAATCCGCAACGGCTGCCTTCTCCGGGCATTCCTTGAGACGTTCGAGTGATTTTGCCGCGGAAAGTGCAACGATCGCAGCCTCATCCACTTTCTCCCGCATCTCCGCCACATGGTCCGCATTGGTCACGTCGAAGTGGGCGGTCGCAACAGCTTCAAGAGTGCTGATGGAGCGTTCCACATTACCGGCCACCACAGCCATCACGTTCTGCGCGCGTTCTCTCCACACCGACTTTTTAGGTTGGGTGTGAGAAATAGCGTGGATGCTATTGAAAGCCTCCGAGATCGGTATCGGATTCAACGACGTCGGATTCTGCGGTGCCCGACTGTCCTGGAACTGGCTCCGCGAAGTCCATAATTTAGAGGGTTGACTGGTGATATCGGGACCGCTGTCGGTAATGGTCAACGCTGCGGCCAGGTCTCCCAGTGCGGCCTGAATAATTTCGGTCAACTCGACCTATCCAAGTGGTACGTCAGGTCCTCACCAGATCATCGGGAATTTCCTATCGAGGAGGCTGTCAGTTGAGTCAATCAATGTAGCGCATGAAAGTCTTACCGCGTCCTCAAGCTCCATATTTTGCATAGCATCGGCGAGCGGATCGGAATCCATGGCCTAGCAACATCGATCTGTTTATGCAGGAATCCCAGGAATAATTTCCGTACCGGAGTGGGGGCAGCAGCGTTTTGATGCTCTCGCAGCAAATCCTCGTGAATGCGTTTTTCGGCAACAGGAACCCGATGGGGCAGATGCTTGAGCTCGCATTTGCACTCGTAGTACTTGATAGATGGTGGCATCGTGTTGAACGGGGTTTGGAGATGGAGGGGGAGTCGAGCGGGGGAGTGAAATGGAAGATAATTCGTTGGCGGTATCGCTCAGCGAAATAATGAGAGGGGGCGCCTTCGAGGCAGCAGCTTAAATGCAGATACAAGCTCTTGTTCTAGTTTAGGGTCGCCTTGTACAATCCAAATCGACTTTTTGCCGAATTGGGAAAAAAGCGACCTAGTGCCGAATTGGGAAGAAACGCAGGGCGTCCTGTCATATGCATTGACCTCTGGTCTTTGTTCTTTGGAGCAATATCCGCGGTCTCGATGTATACACAACGTTTGTCCCAATTCAAGAAATTATTACATGGTGTCATGGAGTGGGGAATGCGATAGGGACGAGGATGAATGTTACAGGTAACAAATAACCGTGCCGATGATGTATGGTAGAATCAGTTGGCGCCACCCGCCTTGAAAATAGAGCTCCAACAGAAAGATGCTGATCGGGAGCGATACTGGGACGGTAGTCGGGATATGGCGAACGCGAGGGGCGGAGGTATCTGCTGGAGAAAATATGAGCGAGAGCACGGTGAGGTGAGTAAAACAAACTAAAGCTCACCCGCATCACGATAGCTCGGCGGCGGTATCCCAGCCGGTGGCGCGGAACATACGGGACAGGGGTCGCAACGGTCGCAATAATAGACAACGTCGGCGTCGTCGCCTTCTGAGAGATAGACAATTTTCACGGGCTGGCAATGGTCTAGTAAGAGAGTGAACACACCAGAGACAGAGGGGCAACGAACCATGATGAAGGTTGTGGATTCGCGTCTAAAAGTTTTTGGGATGCAAATCAACGCTACAGCTTTTATCGAGCAGGATCAAACAATAGGGGTTCCATGGGCGTTTCCTTGCAGTGGTATACAAAAGCAAAAGAAGCCTCAGGAGGACAAAAGCAGCGGCGCGTTGTGCGGATTCGCGCCACAGAACCACGATTCGTTCGCGATGCGAAGGGTCGGGGACCGATATTGGAGATGTTCAAAAAGCGGTCAGACACTCAGTGAGCACGATATTGCGCTAGGAGAGTGCACCCAGCGGTCAGACGCTTGGTGCACTCAGAGTCCTGAATGGACTTTGAGATCAAAGTGTGGTCTGATCTTGCTTACGTGGATTTCATTTGCCGACTTTTGACAAGGCCGCGGAGCCCGCTCTCTGTTGTCGCCCGCCCACCGAGTGTCTGACGCTCGGTGGCTCGGCGCGACTGCCCTTCGTGCGTCGAGTGTCTGACCGCTTGATGCTCGTATACGCGCTACCAGCTAGTAACCGTACCCTGTCGCACGGATTTCTCGCAGAGTCGCACCTCTTCGAGCACTTCGGAACTGGGCTACAAGAACAATAAGCAGCGTGTCCGCGACTCTTGTATGACGTGCGGCCACATTTTCTCCCTTCGCTCCATCCTCTGGCAGCAATAATATCACAGCCCTTTGGCTCCTTCCCCTCTCGCTGTTGTTTCCGCTGCATATTCACTAATTCTGTTCACCTTGGCTATGGTTATCTTCCTCAGAAGTCGAACACCGACCCGCGGCGAATGGCTTTCCCTTGCCAATATGTCGAGGACGCCTTAAGGCGGTTAAACAATAAGCGACGGGCGACACTTCCCACCTATGCGCCAGATCGAGGCAGTCGGACCCGAATTTCATAAACAACGCAGCAAGGCTTCTCGATTTACCATGCATGGACAGAATACAAGGCAGGACAATAGTGAGTTCCTTTGCAGCTGTAATAAATCTTTTTTTTGGAGCGCTTGCGTTCGGGTATTAAAAATTCTGTCTATTCAATCGAGTGTTCTTCAACTGCAGGTTCCTTTGCACGCCTCAATTTAGCTGGGTATGTTGCGAATGTAAATCCCGGCAAGAATCAAGAACTGGTAACTGGACAGCTTTTCATTCTGCGAGATCTACGGGCTCGTATATTATGGTGTATCGAACAATGTAACATAGGTTGAATATATATGTTTTCCAACCCGCTCGGAACTTGAGTGTGTCGAACATTTTATGATGCCTCGCGTTGGGACAATATCTCTGTTTTTTGGTAGAGATCGCAGTCCGTTGGTGATTAATTGAGGGTGCGAAGGAATCGATGAGTGACACGAAATCAAGAGGGATACATACTACTTGAGATTTTTGGGGTACCACAATGTATTCTGGCGATCCCACAGAATAAAAGGCGCGTTAGATAGAAGAGCGGATTTTTTGATGTTAGTCTGTCAAAAACATTGAAGAATTATGTGGCCATTATGTGCTACTTCCTGCTCACAGGAGTTCACTCCAGTCACAGAAGTCGTTCTATGCGAGTGCCATCGAGATGTGCGGTCAGTTAACGATCATGATCACAAGTGTCAAATTTCTTAGCAACCTCGCAACGGTGAATGGTGAACGCACGATATATATTATGGTATCTACGCGAGCAGCTCCTCCATCGTACTAAACAACCCCAGCCCTATCTCAAGATCGTGTTTTCTTCAAAACACCGATCCTCGCGTACTCAGCGGGATCCTCAGCTTCAAACCGCAATCCAAAAATCATTATCGACGAAGTGAGACTTCAAGACGCCGGCGTAGAGAAATCGCGGTTCCTTTGCTTGTTACCGTAAGGCTGGAAGAAATCTAAGGTGAAGTCGAACTCGGGATGGCGGGTCGAAGATTGTGCCGTGGCGGCAGCAGCGCCATCAGGGGACTTGTCGCACAAAGCTTCGATGTTGGGATCAGACAACAAACGGGTGAGGAAATTTATGAACGAGGGAAAGAGGGCTGCCTCCTCGCTGGTGGTTAATGCAGTGGTAAAGCATCGCAGCGGCCTCTGTAGATTTTCGGTCAGCTGGACAGGTGGAATGGAATGCAGGCACGCACCAGAGCTAGCTTATGCATCTCCTATACTCGCTGTCAGTTGAAATAATATAAGTAATGCATGGCCTTGGGATCTCACTGAATTCTTGGAAGCTAAATTCTGCGTAGCATCGACGAGGGAGTGCGAAGTTACAGCCTACCACAGATCAGTTTGTGATGCAAAACTCAAGTGATAGATTTAGTACGGGATTGGGGATGGGGGCCTTTAGATTATCGAACAGCCTCTGCTCATTGGGACGTCCTTCGGTAGTATCAACAGTATGAGCCCGGCCGACCAAGTCGCATTTGCACTCGTATGTGTTTTTAGACGGCAGCATTATGTCGAGCGGGCTTGAGAGAATGTGTGGAAAATAATTCGTTGGCGGTATCGCTCAACGAAATATGAGGGCAATTTGAATTCGGGACGCGGTATAGATCCAGAGGAGGGCCTTTGTTCCAGTTCAGGGTTTGGAAAAAAGCGATACGGTACCAAATTGGGGGAGGTCGAGTGTACCTCGGTTATTGTATTTCTGTCGAGCGGGACAAAAGGAGATGGCACGTTGTAATACTCGAGGTCAATACTCGAGACGTAAGGTTGCAGCCCCAGCGCGAACAATGCTGAGAGTTGTGGAGGGCCCAAGGCACTGGTTATTGATATCCCAGGTGACGCAGCGGTTCAGGCGCTCAAGAGCGGTCAGACTCAATGAGCATGAACCAGCGCACCAAGCGGTCAGACTGCTTGGTGCACCGAGTGTGGAATTGGTGTGAAGGCAACTTCAAGGATCAAGATCTCCACGTGCTTTTCATTTGCAAAGTCCGATCGGAACCCAAACGGGTCACCCCACACGTGCGATTTCAGCTCTGAACGCACCAAAGTGTCTGACCGCTTTGGTGCGAGCACCCCCTCCTGCATCGAGTGTCTGACCGCTCGGTGCCCGTGCATTGCACAATATGCCATCCATGGTCCCGAAAGGCAGGGCCGACAGGGTTGCTACCTTGTCAGGCAAAAAACCGCTATTGTACACGACTTAGGGATTCTGAGCCACAAGAACAATAAGGAACCCATTCTTTTGTTCTGTCGCATATAATTCGCCCGTCTTCGCTCCCAGCAATAAGCATCGGCGCCCATCTTCCTGTTTCCGCCATCGCTCAGACTCATCCTCGCTACCCATATCAATCATGGACCGCGTGCTCATCCGCTGCCCCAGATTCGCCATGTTAACGGATGCAAAGATTCGTTTGGGTGAAGACGTCTATAACGATATACGAGTGAGTTTCTCTGGACTCAGTTTCATGCCCACCTCACCCTTTTCTACTCGCCAGCTCGTATTGGGGCGCTTCGCCGAACAATTCTTGAACACTGGCCTGAAATATAGTCAGCAAGATCCCCGAGCAATCCGCATATTTATGAAAGAGGTGGGTTCATGGTTTCTGTGTGCCGTATCGCTAGGCGCTCACTGTTGGTTTGACTCAGATGATGGACAAGTTCCCTGTCCTGGAGGACTACGACGATCAGTGGCCTTTGACTCTCCTCACCAGAATTCATCTTCGAGATACTAGTCGCCGAGCCCGATACATGGACTCCGTGCTCATCCGCCGCCCCAGAAACGCCATGTTAGCGGATGTCAAGGTCCACATGGGTGAAAATGTCATCGACGATATACGAGTGAGTTTCTCTTGACTCGGTTTCATGCCCACCTCACCCTCATTCTACTCGCCAGCCCGTATTGGGGCGCTTCGCCGAACACATCTTGAACCTGGACCTGGATTACAGTCATCAAGATCCTCACGCAATCCGCATATTTATTAGAGAGGTGGGTTCATAGTTTCTCCGTGCCGTATCGCTAGGCGCTCACTTTTGGTTTGACTCAGATGACGGACAAGTTCCCTCTCCTGAACGACTACGACAATCAGTGGCCGTTGACCGTAATGACCAAGAGTCATCTTAAATATACGAGTCGCCACGCCCGCTGGCGCGCGCACAAGCGTGCGGTCCGAGTATCTCCACCCGCTCAATCTTGAATTTGACAGACAATGAGTACTTCTTTTCCTTTTCGTTAACTACTCCCACTCAGCGAGATTTCAAGCTTTAGCTGCCTTTCTTGAAATCATATCTGACGCTGGCTCCCTTTCTTGATCATTTCTGACGCTGTAATTTTTGTATGTAGCCTCTAAACTTGTTTTTTTTTCCCCCGAAGCAATGCTCGTGTCGTCCTTGCCGGCCAAAAGTGGTTCTGAGATTCATTCTGTATACCAGAAATAATTAACTTCAAGTTACATTGCGTATTTACAAGACATGTACATCTATCTTTGGTCCAAAATATAGAGAAAGAAAAATTCTACAAGAAGTGCGCAATGTTAGGAAGTAAGAAAACGAAAGCTCCTCCCAGCACCAACGATACAATTACGAACACAAACGGGATCCATAATTTCCCGAAACGATTGTCGCCCTGCTGCAAGATCTCACTGCTCTGTCCGGTTACAGGAAAGAAATGCACTATACCTTCAAAATACAGTACTCGGAAACAGTAAGATTGCAGTGCATGGCGTCGACCACGAGCATGCGGGTGGGGTTCCAATAAGGGAGCCTCCAGAACTCCGACCAGCGCACACCGGACTCCCGAAAGATAGCATCTCGTTCTTTGGGGGTCTCTGCATCTCGCCAAGCCTCCGCTGCCCGGCGCAACTCATTGACGTCCCTCGGGTGCCAGTCGGATAGAACTAGATCTTTCATTGCTTCATTAAGAACGTCAGCATCATGATCAACAGGCTTTCATGAGGAATCAGTTTATGCGGAGTTGCTCGAGCCGCAATTTCGTACCGCATTGTGTGTGGTTTCGTGGGTGTTGTGGCTCATGGTGGAATAACGCAAGAGAGGGGTGAACTCGAAGAAGATCCTGGACGTTACGGTGTGGAGAAAGAATGTGGTGAATATTGCGAAGCGATAATTTAAAGCTGGCAAGGCTTTGTGCCAGTATAAGGTCGCCTTGTAATTTAAATCGTCCTTTTGCCGAATTGGAGAAAACGAGGCGCTTTACGTCGATGTCCTCTGGCCCTTGTTCCATTTCCAAGGTCGAACGCAAGGCTCGAGCCACTTCCACCCAGCGATTATAGCGACAGCGTGGTTCCTGGTAGCATACAATTGCGCATTAAATGTGGTTCTTCTGCAATAACTGGCCACGGTGAAACCAGGTGGGTCAAGAGCGAAGCCATGAGGATACAATGGAGAGAAGCGGTATCGCTTGTCTCCTTGAGTGAACCAGAGATCGAGGGGAGAAGAGAGAGAGGCGTTATCGCCTCTCTCTTTCGGAGAACCAGGGAAAGGGACGGAGAGGAAAGAGACGATGAGAGGAAAGAGACGGTTGAGAAGACGTGTCCAAAACGGGTGACCCGCGGGTGATCCGGAGCACGTGTGAGGAAGCGAGTCCACATCCTGGATCATCCTTGTCCGCACCAAGTGTCTGACCGCTTGGTGCATGCATGCAGTTCTTACCCTGCGAGCGTCGAGCGTCGACCGCTCGATGGAGACCAGCGAGCGTCTGACCGCTCGATGGCTTTGTATCCGTTTCTCTCATATCTCTGGAGCGTCCATCTCAATAAAAATTGAAACCACCGCGTCTTTCTATTCGCAAGACGGGTAGGACGATCATAGCGGCTAGCTATTGCACTACGAGTGGGCCTCTCATACGCGAAGGCCAAAAATCCGGCCACCACTGAATAAATAAAATCAATTTTGTTCCCCAACGCGCCCACGTGAGCGGAGTTGGCAATAAAATCTCCCGATTATTCTCGAACACCAACGCCAGTGGCGAGTCTTCTCCATGTCCATTTATTTTCTCTGACAGCCCCATAGTCATACTTGACAGCATGGCACCGGAAGAACTCCGCCGTGTCGCTATCTTCCTCGAACTCCCCATTGTCAAAGCCATAATGTGAGTCCCATGCATCTACTCAGCGATCTAAAATTGACTCCATTCAGCCGTTGTGTGGCAGACGTTCATTGCAGGATCTGGCCGGGTCTTGCTGCTCGATTCGACCTCGATGTTGCCTATCATCTGGCCGAGCACGGTATTAAGCCGCTGTTCAGGTACTCAAGTGTCTGATCGCTTGGTGTATGCATTTCTCGGCTCATCGAGCGTCTGACCGCTCGATGGCGACCCTTTTTTACCCAGAGAGCGTCTGACCGCTCGATGGCCTTACATCAGTTTCTCTCATATCTCTGGATCCGTCCCAAATAAAAATTGGATCAAGAAACTACCGCCGCTTTTATTCACAAGATGGGTACGCCAGCTAGCGCTCTACACTAAACGAGTGACCTTCTCATACGCAAACGCCAAAAAGCCCGCCACCACAAAACACTGAATAGATAAAATCATCCTCGATCCGTAACGTGCCAATCTCCCACCGCCGCCTTTCATCTTCCAAACAAAAATCTCATTCTTTCCGAAATCCCTTGCTCTGGCGGCGAGAATGGTTGATACCCCGTCGACTTGCGTGGTCTAATTGTAAACCCCTCAGCGTTATCTAGTAATGCTGCTAAAAATCTCTTACCGTGATGGTTTGAATCCAATCTGGGGCGCCTATCCGTAGTTTTTCGAGTATTTCCCTGGTTCGCGTCTCGAACACATAAACAATGCCGTGGTCGCTTCCACTAACCACCATTCCCCCTTCATCCGCAAAGCGGATCTGCCTCGGACGGACCTCGAGGGCCTTGGTGCTTTCCACCCCGAAAGTGCGTACCCTATGTTCGTCGTTGAGACGGTATAGGGCCGGCCCCTCGAAAACATCATCGATACAGAACACTCCTTTTCTGCTGTTCACCACGGCGTCGCCGCTGAGTAGCCTGTCAGGGTTTTCCATGTCGGGAAGAAGATCAACCTACATCACGCATCCGATACCGCGTGTGCGAACAACATCCCCCGATCCACCGCGCAAAGTGAGTCTATTGAAACAGGTTAGTGAAGACGAATCGCGATGTGAGAAATTTGCTAACATGCGTCCGTCATACAAGCCAAAGACGACGATCTCGCGTTTGTTACCCTTGAATTCCCCGAAAGAAATTGCTTTTGGGACGCAATCTTTCAGTGCGACCGAAAACCCTAGTTGCAGGGTAGTCGAGCGATCAAGGGTGTACAGCTGAACTACGGATTTCCTATGGCAGACGCACAGGCGGTTGGTTGCGGCGTCAAACGCAATGCCGGACACTTCTCCAGGATCGACCATCTGGTCCGCGCTCAACTCCTCGAAATCCTGTCGCAATTGTCAGGAATTTGTAGTCTTGCGAGCGTTCGTACTCACGGCGGCCCTTCCGCACTGCCGCCAGCATACGATGTACCCGCCGTGCGTCCCATATACCAGAATCTCTCCGGGCTCATCCTCTCGTCGAATCCACGTCAATGCCGTGGTTTTCCCCCTGTTTCCTGCGCCATTTGGTCCGTTTATCGGTCGCATCGTAACCATGTCCCATAAGCGGACGCCATCGGCTCCTAAGGCATAAATATTCAGTGCTCGAATGATCTCAGCCGCAACCATTCTCACCGCCGCTGGCCAACATTTTTCCGTCCTCTGTTACAGCAAGGCACTCGATGGCGCCCTCGTGTCCAGAAAGCGTTCCTTCAAGTAGGTGTTTTGGGGAAGATACAAACATAGTGGAAGAAGGATGGGGATTTGTGGTCGACGCTTCCAATTGGTATCAATGCGAAAGCGATGAGCTGTATCGACGCGGTGGCTCCGTATTTAAACATACAGAACAATAAGATAGCCCGATGTGGACGATTTGGTTTACGTAGTTCCTTCGCTGGCGCGCCTACACGCATATTACAGCTTCAACGACGATTTTTGTTCGCATTTCTCCTCTTCTACCGTACATGGTCCTGCACAAGAACCTTCTCCCTTCTTGAAATAATTCCTAATGCTGCAACTCTCGTACTTCCTCTATTTAAAATCTGGTGTTTGTCGAACTAACGCAATAAACACCGATCCACGGTATCTTTCCCGCCGAATTCCCTGGTGAACAGGAGGTTCTTTGTCCAGCGAGGCCGCCCAACAATAAGCGGCTGGCGCATCTGTACTTCCTGGCCTGCGGGAGGGCCGCATTACATCAACAATAGCAACACGTTCCTCAGGTTGCCGTGGACTTCGGATAGAACCCTGCTGATTTGAAGTGGAGACAATGGTGAGTTCCTTTTCAGCTTCAATGACTTTGTCTCGGAGTGCTCGCGTCCGGGTGCCAAATCCCCGTCTATTTAATTTATTGTTTGTTAAATGCGGCTTCTTCAAACACGCCTAAGTCGATTTATTGTGTTGCCCTGTGTTGGAATTCCGAAGGGCTTCGCGATGAGCCCCAAGCGAAGAAGGGGGCGTCAATGTACTGGTTCGACGGGCATCGGGCAATGTAGCATAGCTATAGGATGAATACATTTTGGGTTATTTTTCAAACTGGCTCTGAACATAAGATCTGAATGAGTTGGAACCGGCGGATTTGAGCACACAGCATGGAGAGCAAGAGAGGGGCGTTATCGCCTCTCTCTTTCAGAGCGAGAAAGGGACAGAAAACTATAGATTTGAGTCCCAAAAAAGGACACCCATACAAAACGGGTGACCCGCGGGTGATCCGGAGCACGTGCGGGTCCACATCTTGTCCGCACCAAGTGTCTGACCGCTTGGTGTATGCACGCAGTTCTTACCCATCGAGCGTTTGACCGCTCGATGGCGACCCTTTCCTACCCAGCGAGCGTCTGACCGCTCGATGGGCTTATATCAGTTTCGCTGGATCTGTCGTGGAACTCGATTTTTTGGAGAGAAGTGCCTAATGCCCATATGAATGACAAAAAGACTCGAACGCGACTTCTTTCGAATTGGCGTGCTTCCTCGAAACTATATTACAGCCCGCCTGGTCTCAATTCCCCGTCCCATTCCTTCTCCAAACTATGAGCTTTCGCACCGCCTCCAATTTCAGCATCCCCCCGCCCCCTCCACCTCCAGTCATCGTCTCACTTTCCTCCACCGATATTCCCAGGCCCATCTTCCCCCTTTCCTTGTCGCAAACAGACCTCCATCGTCCGACGAAGACCGCCGTCCAAATCAAGGAGGCTACTCCACCCGTTACTGCTCTTCGTGCAAGGAAGGCCACACCCCTTGTCCGCGCGTCCTCCATCCGCACCACCCCAGCCGCTCGCGCGACCTCCATCCGCACCACCCCTGCGCCCTCTATCCGTGCACGCTCCCTGAGCCCCCTCACTGAGGACGAGGACGAGGACGAGGATAACCTGGCCACTGATGCAACGCGCATCTCATTCGCTTCAGCGCCCATCCCACCTGTTCCAGGATGCATTCTCATCCCTCGACCCACGAACGCCTCAGTGTCCGATGTCAAAAAATCTATGGGCGCCGAGGTCGTAGACCAAATTAATGTGTGTTTCCCGCTCTTGTTGCCTTGCACGCTAGTTAACAATCCTCCGAACTAGACCGAATTGCACAAGCTGGCAAGCTCTATGCTGGACCCGGGGCGCTCCTACACAAATCAAGATTCCCGCGCATTGCGCAAATTTAACAAAGAAGTGCGTTCCAGCTTCGCTTCTCGCATCGTTCGAGGCTCACTTTATCTAGATGACTGTTACTTTCCCGGACTTCGAGGGCTACGTCGATCAATGGCCTTTGAAGGTTCTTACAATGGCCCATCTTAAGTACACACATCGCCAGACGAACACTCGATCTGCGAGGGGTGTGGTTAGCGCCGCCGCGGCTTTGAATGTTCGCACCTAAAAAATCTGTGTGAGTCCGCAATTATTTCCTCTTCCCAACATCCTGTCGCTCAATGAACCACAGACAACTCGATCCCTTTCATTTCTTGAACGCATCCGATTTGATTTTCTTGAACGTAGCGCTGTTCCTCTTGTACTTTAATTTATAAAATCTTGTGCAATGAACGCTGAACCACGGTGACTGCTGGGGACTTTCCCGCCCATTCCTGACGATGCTCCATGTCCGGGATGCGCCGAACAACAAGCGGCGGGCTGCTTCACTGAGCCAAGGCAATGTACACTGATCCACGGTGACTTCCCGCTCAATTCCCTTGCGAACATGATGTTCTATGTCCGAGATGCCTCGCGGCTGCCGAACAATAAGCGACGGGCAATAATTCCTGAGCAGCGCGCCGCATCAATACAGTTGGGCCCGCATTACATCAACAATAATGACGCTCGGTTCTTCGCCCACGTTGCCGTGGCCTTCGGACAGAACCCGATCCAATTTGAAAGGTAGACAATACCTGAGTTTCTCTGCAGCTTCAATAATTTCGCCTCGGAGAGCTTGCGTCCGAACGCCCATCTATTCAATTTATTGTTCGTTAGATGCAGGTTCTTGAGCACGCCTCAACCATTTATTGTGTCGCGCATTTGAGTCTTCTTCGCCGCTCGGCTATAAGCTCAAAAAATAGCGACGCCCTCATTTCGCATCGTCAACTCACTATGGTTAATCACCGCCAGTTTGTGCCTATACACCCAAAAGTCTGTATTCAATCTCTCTTGCACGGGCCTCGCACTGATATTTTGATTCTACAGACTCACAATATTTTCCTACGTGCATTATTATACAACACTTCCGCGGCAACCCCCCGCTATGTTTCCGTCCTCGCGCGTGCCCTCACATTAGAACCCGATGATACGCGGTTTCCGTGCGTGGAGAGCATTATGAGCTCCATGCATCTCCAACCACACACACACGATGTCCTGGTCGCTCTCCGCCACGGAAGCAAAACTTCGACGTTTAAAATATTCTTCAAAAGGCACCAAACCCTTACCAAAAACGCGGTCTTCGTTTCTGTCGGGGGCGAAATTCTTGCGATGCGCGTTGCTGCGCGCAACAATAACTCCGTAGTCAATTTGCGTACAGGCGATCGTCGCTTGATGAAGTACATTCTAACTCGGTGAGAATTTCTTCTCCTCGCGCTTATTATGATTGACTTCTTCCAGGCTTTCTGCCTCCCTGGAGGACTTTCAGTCTCCACGCCGTCGCCGGCTACCCTCCATCATCAAGATGGTCAAGTCGTCGCGTTAGATATATTATTGTAGCGGACATTTTCTTGAATTCTTGCACATAATCTACCTTACCTCGGATTCTCTTTGTAGTAAAGTTTTGCCTATTAGAAGTTTTCCTTCGAAGCGCCGAGCGACCACAAAATTCGAGCTGAAAGCATGGAAGCACCCGAACGACAACAATAAAGTCGAGAAGCATATAATAATCGCCGCCCTGTACTGGGCCGCGGATTAAATTCTACAACTGGGAACAATAAGGCTCAAGGTATATAAAACCAACCATCGTTCGAGGACGTCCAAATCGTCACCCTTTCGTTTCCCCCCTTCATCGTTTGACCGCGATACCGCGACGAACAGATTTCATACACCCATTCCAGACCTTACCCAGCCCTTGTCGCATCTTGATTTCGCTGATAATGGCAAATGAAGATGTCAATATGGGTGACCTTGAAGTCGGTCATACTTCGTTTCAGTGTTTGCGCGGATAATGATACTTTCTTTACTCAGCCTACGGCCAAAATGGACTTCAAAACGATGACACTCACCCCCATAGCTGGGCGTGCCGCTCCCGTATGTATTTCAGTTGCTGGATGCACCTCCGAATTAATAATCACTTGCTTCAGAACGACGACGAACCCGGCCCGAGTAAAAGAGTCGTTGTTTCGGGGCCATCTCGGGTAACTTATGACGCAGTGAGTCTTGTCGCTGTCTGTACATCTTAACCCCTGGAATAATGATTTCACAGCTGGTCGAACAAGTAGGATTTACAAAACAGGCCGCTGTGGAAGAGAGAAACCGTCGAAGAGAACTCGAGGCAGAGGTCAAACAACTGAGGGAACAACTCCAGAAGGCTCCGGCCATCCCCACGAGCGAGAGCGAAACGACGTCGTGGGTTTCTGAGTACGAAAAAGAGGCTCAAGAACATTATCAAGGCAAATTGAAGGAAATGAAGGAAAAATTCCAGCAGGAATTGACTCGACTGCGTGAACTGGATCGGCTGGCGGCAGAAGATGGCGGGGCGATTAGAGATCTAAAAAGAAAAAATGCAAGTCAAATTTCTCTTGTAAAGCAGCTATTAACACTTGTGGATGTTAGGTCGAGTTGCAGACAAATCTTGCTCAGCAAGAACAAAATCATGAGAGGGACTTGGTAAGTCGAATCAAATCAAGCTTGTATTGAGGTATTGACTGCCACAGTCCCAGAAAAACAACGAGATTGCTGCAATCTTGGGCAGATTACGCCCTTCCAACCCCAAAACCATCGTGCCAGGCGCATTTCCTCCCGCTGATCCCGTGCTGGTGCCCCAGTTCATTACCGAACAAACCAAGCGGGCTCGTTATCTTGAAACAGTGTATAAAAGAGCAGATAAAGGCGCCAGGATCCCTATACTCCCTTTGCAACCGGCAGCCTCATCGTCAGAAACCCGGGAGATACCCGAAGAGGTGCTCACCTTCGATGACCAAGACGAGCAGTCCGTCGCATTCGTCACCGATATCGTGAAACGTGTCCTGGCGGAAATGAGGATAACGGAGGTCCAGGTCCACGAGGAAAAAGCCGCCAAACGGGGGCCGTCCAAGAGGGCCATGGATATTAAGGTTCAACAGTCGAAGCTGACAGAGGGGGAGGATATCCTGTACAAGGTGAGCAAGCGATTGCTCTGCTTCATTTCAGCTCGTTGAAATCAACTCGTCACAGAGAGCGTTCCGGGAGGTCTGGCGAACGACGTTCCAGAGGGTAACCGCGGCTGAATTCAGTGACTACCAGCCCGTGTCCGTCGATAAAGTCATTGCCTGCAATGCCGGTGAGGTGGGACCCGATGAAGCCGACCTCACACTTGACTTCAGCGAGGGGTTCATGAGTTCCCTTTGGAACAAGGAGCTCTTGCAACGCCTGACCAGCAGCTTCCTCGAGGCTCGCTCCCGTGGACCAAATAAATACGGCTTGCCCGACGTCTCTGCCGAGTACGTCATGGGCGAGTATTATGGCCATTTAAAGCGCTCGCAGGAGACATGGGCCTTATGGCAGCCTTGCTACAATAAGTTGACGGGCACTTGCGAGACCGCGAATGAGGTCAAGATCCGCGTGGAGGCGTATCTCAAGAAAAGGCAATTGTCCGTCAATGGGCGGGGGGCCAGACAACGCGTTCGTTAATCATGCTGTGCAATGGATGGCTGCTGATGCGAATACAGAAATACAAGCGGCGCGTTAAAGTCGTGAAGAGTCTCATCGACATCAAGATTGAGCGCGGAGACGTGGATTTAGAAAGTTGGCGTTTCCTGTTGAGGATTTTGGAACACCTCGGCGTTGGCGGGATGTCTTCCGAGGACAATGGGGTAGGCGAGTTCCAGGGTAGAACGACGCCAATTTTCGTTGTTCGGTTGTGCCCTTGGCGCACACAGACCGTGACCGACTACATGAAGTTGGTCGATCAAAGTGGGTCAAGCATGGCGACCAACATCCACGCCCTCCCGCGCGAACGGTCTGCCAGTCTCAAAGGCACCACGCCGGCGCCGACGGGAATGCCGCGCAAAATGTACGACGAAGCGTGGCTCGCTAACATAAAAGAAAAGCGGCCGCGATATTATGAAGAAGAGCTGAGGATTTCCGAGGAAGCGTTCGAGCTGCTGGTGGTGGCGACCAGCAACCTGACATCGTAGTGTACTTGTACTTCCAGAATTTCTTGACATTTGTATGCGTCGGAGAATGCGAAATATTTCTTGGAAAGCGGTGTGAACCCAGTAGCTAAAACTAGGGACTCTAGCGATCAGACACCAGGATCCTTGTATTTTTGAGGCCGTTTACAAACTTCCAGGCGTCAGACACCTGAAAGATCGTCGTAGGAGGAGATCGGTTGACCCGGCGATCAACTTGTGGCGGTGTGATCTGATGACTAAGCCGACTCGATCTCAAATTTCCCCTTCGCTGCTGCGCGCCACTGCGCCAATCTCCACATCCATCTTCTGCATCCTGTTGGGTGTTCCCGTCCCTCAGAGTGTGTCCCAGTGCCAACAAAACACTCGTCCGCTGTTGTACTTGAGTATCATCCTGTTGGGCGTTCCCGTCCCTCAGTGCGGGTGCCAGTGCAAAGTTCAAACAACCCGCATTCCTACCATCTCATTCTGTTGGGCGTTCCCGTCCTTCAGGGTAGATCCGGTGAATCATCTTTTTTAGACCTAATTTTACGCGTGGGTCGACTTTTTCACTCTGCGTCCTAAATACCTTCTGACATGGGCTGCAATTCCAGTTTCCATTCTTTTCGTGCGATGGCCCTCTACTCCGTCGATGCCCCCACTGTACCGGTCAGTCTCTGTTTATAACGCTTGACTAACACTTATTCTTCGCGTCGTTTCAGGACAAGGGTCGCATTCTGGGCCACATTCGTTCAGGTCGTGAAATCTGCACAGTCTACAAGGGCGATGCAAAATTCGTCAGGCATTTGCCCGTCATTGACCGGGTCCCCATGCCCAATCCTGGCCGCTTGAATGGCCATTTCCATACACCGACGGTCGTCAATCCTGCGACCGCGTATATGATTTTTATACCGGCGCGCGACCCCTTCTTTGGCCCTACCTTCGGAATCTTGGATTACACCAAGAAGTCACTTCACGTTATCCAAGTCAACTCCGAAGAATGGGAACTCGACCCGGATGTGCAGCGTTCATGGGAGGACACTGAAGACTCTGTTCGTGTCACCATCCGGATCCTCATGGAGCTGTCAAACCTTCCCCGTCCTGTGCCCATGAGCCAGTTTGCGGCTCCGTACCGCTATGGATACACCCGTCGGTATAAGTCGGAGAACGCGGCTCGTGTTGTCGCGTGGCGCTCCAGAAATGGGTTCTTACCGTTGATGGGCCATCTCTCGATGTTCTTGTGGTATATGTCAATAGAAGACCCACTCAACTGGCGGGATGAGCTGAACAAGCGCGCCACCTTCCCTCCCCAGTGGCTTACAAATCTGGAGAAGTCAGTCCTCACCGACTGGGAATTTCCCCGCATCGGAGGGCTCATCAACCTCGTCCCTCCTCCCGGGGAAAGAGGTCGTATGACTGAACTCGATTATCTGATGGGAAGTATCATAAACTGGAATCTCCCCATTCCACTGTACATGTATTGGGGCTCACTTGAAACCGATCCGACCATCCCAGTGCCTACTTGTCTCACACAAATGGGTCAATTTTATCCCGACTGGCGCGAGATTCAATACCTCCTGCAACTCCCCGGTAAAATTGCTTACAGTCGTTGGCAACGCGAGGACTTCCAGGACCAATGGCCCCTTTTCACTAGCTGTCGCGAATGGGACCCGTACATTGCGCCCATATCCCCGTACATCGCGCCCATGCCCACTTTCGCAGTGGAGGATGCAGGCGAAGCGCCCACGCCCACGCCAGTTCCTGCACCCGCACCCGCACCCGCACCTTCCCCTGCCACTGCTCCTCCAGCGCCTTTCCCCCCCGTGGAAGCTGGTAGCGGTCAACGGACAGGGGAATCCTTCGATGCGTTCATGAAACGACGGCAGGAAAGCAACGTGCAGCGGAAGCTCACCGAGTCAGAGCAAGCAAAGCGTTCTCGGGAGGCTCGGGAGGTGCACGCTGCAAAAGGGGCAGTTCCTGGGACAAAGGGTGCACGGGTTTTTGTATGGGAAGAGGTGGACGGCCATTTAATTCGCCGTGCTGCTGGGCGCTCTCATTATGATGACTATTGGGACGAGTTTGCCCCCGAGCAACGTTGTTTTGACTCTTTTCACAACGAGTGGGATTTGTGTGCGGAGTTCGCCCCGGATGCTGAGCCCACTGCTGATTGGGAAGACGATGACGATGACGAGAATGACGGCAATGTGCCTGAAAACTTGTTTCCTGAGAGGGAAGAGCCCACCGTAGCTCAAGCAAGCGCCGCGTCCGAAAGAGCCCTCGATAGAGCTTATTCCCTCGTTCCCAATGAGGTGTATGCCCCTCACCAGATCGAGCCTCCCCACGATTATGCCGAGCTTGCAGATTCGTGCGAGAGGATGGCGTATTTTCGGTATGGGTACTCAATTCCTACATCGAGAGTCGAGCCAGGTGTCCCTGTTGATGCCAGCACCGTCCCCCCCGTCGCCTTGATTGAAAAGTTGGTAGGCAAGGCTAAGATAATGCCCACCACCGAGTCTGCGAAGCACAATCTGGGCCTTTTTTTCTCTCAGTGTCGTACTGGGAAGGTCTCCACCGATGTTTCCCGCGAGTTCTACGATTTCCATGATCCAAGTTCAGACATTTATTCGGATTGGCCCATCAATGTCCGCAGGACCACGGTATGCGGGAGAGTGGTTTACATCATACAGGACATCGGCGCGTCGCCATCGTCGCTCTGCATCCTACTTGACAACCCCATCACCGTTCTTGAAATTGTTCGGCAGGGTTGGGGACCGAGTGTAAGTGTCGTAGCAGGGCGTCTTCTGTCGCGCGGAATTCCCTTTCGGCTGTGTTTGCACGAAAAGCGCATACAGCCACCTCCATGTCTCCCGATGAAGAACAACGGCATAAAACGAGTCAACGTGTTCTCTGGTCTCGGGTATCGACCCAAGGACTACAAGCCCGACCTCCGAGATTATAAGGGATACGTTGCGCTTCGCAGCAACTTCCTGCGAACTCCTCGTGGTCGTGCCGCCTTGCAGTACGGTGGCATCGTAGGGCGGTTGGCAAGGTTCGAGGTACCGGACGACGAGGTCATAGTGGGGCCCACGAACAGTGTCTTCATCACCGGCGCATGCTGGAGGGATGGAGAAAACATGGGGTCGTTTTGCGACGATGAATTAACCGCAGATGAAATAGACCTCATCTGTGGGGTCTATCACATCTCGACGGGTACGTGAATCTTCCCAATACTAACTACGTGCTTTCTCACTTTTTACCCCAGGGCAGTGCGACTCTGGATCCAGTAATATCGACGAACAAACATCCACGCAATCATGGTGGCCGAAGCCAGCTGCATTTGAAATTTCCGATATGAACGTTGGCTGGTGGTCACCACTCTGCGAGGAGTGGTTTCAAAAGCGGCTGCAGCAGATCGCCTCCGGCACGGCAACCCTCCCGACGCACGCGAGATGGAAGCATAACCTCAAACGGGATAGAAAATTTCCCATCTACATGAAAGGTTTAGAACAGCAGGCAGCTCTCGCTGTCGCCTCATTCCGTCCTTGATATGCCCTCTCTGCGCGCGGGCACTATACAATGTATCTATATATCTTGCATGTAATCAATTAGCACCCCAGTAACTATCTTGAACGTAGTATTTTTGTATCTTGACTGTAGTATAGTTTTGTATATTGACTGTAATATAATGTAGCGTCGAATAAAGGCCGATAAAAGTGAATCACGATTGATCTGCTGCCAATTTTTTTTTGAAAGGGAGACGGTGAGGTGACCCTCGGGTGATCGGGTGATCCGAGGTTGGCGCAAAGCACGTGCCATTGAAGGGTTCTTTCGCGCACCGAGTGTCTGACCGCTTGGTGTCGATGGTCTTCCTCTTCCTCTTCCGTCGAGCGTCTGACCGCTCGATGGACCATTCAGTTTAGCCATCATCGCGCATCTCTCAGTTCTTGCAGTTGTCCCGTCGAGCGTCTGACCGCTTGATGGCCATCCATCTAGCATCATTGCATCTCACAGATTATGGCGGTACTACACACTATTTTATTGTGCTGTGCGCGCTACGTTTATACAAGCAGTCTACACAAAGTCAGGATGATAGTGGAGAGAATTTCGGACGGACCTGAAATTCCTGAAATATATGCCCAAGCGCATGCGAACTTGAATTTGATCCTACGCAATTCTTTGTGGGGTTTTACCGCTCTGTTCCCAAATACGATACCATTTCTTGCGCTCTGGTGTGTATGTTAAATTTTCCCCCATGTGCCTATAATAATTACAAATTTTCCCCCAGACGCTCCTTTCCATCACCCACAGAACTATTCACCGCTAGCGCTGTCCCGAACCGTACCCTCCGCGCGCGCTTGTATCGGCTGTGGAACCCACAAACATGTTCAATGAATCCACAGTTTCGTTGGAACAGTCGACCTCACAATCTAGAAAATATTATACTCTCGACAGCATCCTCTTCCCGATGCACAACCACAACTCTTTCTGCTATTCTGCTTGCTGCTATCCTCAACGGAATAGGTGTCCATCCTAATAGCTGTGGCCCGCAAATCCGCACCGACTGCGTCCCCGCCTCGGGTGATTCTTGGTACGTCCATCATTTCCCCCTTTCTGCTTTCGCTTATTCTGTTGTTGTGTCGCAGCTTCTCTTGCACACTTGCTCGGTGTTGCGGGAATACCCTTGGTTCGAACTTCGTGGGGATCGATTGCTCGCCCGGGTGAGCGAAATTGCACCTCTTCTCCAGTACATTTTTCATTATGTTCCTATATGTTCCTTAGTGATGTTCCTCAGTGACCGTCTCGACCTCATCTTCACGCTCCGCATCGACCTCGACTCCGGCGTCGTCGCGTACAGCTTTGCTTCGCGCAGCAGCTCCGCGTCTGTATCTCGCTCTGCCTCGAGCAGTGCGCTCATCCTCGTCCTCGCGCATTAGCAGCTCGGCAGGTGAGTTTCCTGTGTTCTTGATCGAATCTTTTCTTCATTTTGACTTTATTTACGCAGTATCGTCGTCTGAGTCGCGTACTTCGTTATCGGCGTCCGTGCCCCGCTCTTCGTCGGCCTCTCGCTCGAGCAGCGTTCCGAGCAGCTCCGCGTCGGCGTCTCGCTCTGCTTCCAGCAGTGCATGCGTCTCTTCCTCGTCGTCGCATGCTAGCAGCTCCGTGTTCTCCGCCCGTTCGGGGAGTGCGTACCATCTCGTCTGCATCCTGTGTTAGCAGCTCGGCAGGTTAGTGGTCACATCTTTATTTCAATCTATCTGACATCGTTGATAGTATCCTCCGCCTCGCCTGCATCCCGCAGCTCGGCCTCATCCGTGTCTCTGCTCCACTCCTCGTCGGCGTTCCGTGTCAGTAGCTCTTCCTCGCGTGCAAGCAGCTCCGCGTCAGCATCTGCTTCGCATGCGAGCAGCGTTCGTAGCAGCTCCTCGGCCGTTTGTCGTTGGCTTCGCATGCTAGCAGCTCGGCGTCAGCTTCACGCATCAGCAGCTCGAGTCGCTCCAGTCGGCGTCGGCTTCGCGCCCCAGCAGCTCCGCCTCGCGCTCTGCATCCTTGTCGACACATCCGAGCAGTGCGCGTAGCAGCTCTGCCTCGATTTCGCGCGTCAGTAGCTCTGCGTCATCCGCGTCGGTGTCTCGCCCGTCGTCGTCGGTTCGCTCGAGTTCGTCGGCACGCCCCAAGAGCTCCTCTGCCCGCGTCAGCAGCTCCGCTTCCTGTGCAAGCAACGCCGTATCATCCTCGGCCGCCCACTCCAGCTCAGCCTCGCGCTCGGCGTCCTCTTCCGTCGCCCGTTCGTCTTCTTCTCAGCTCCCGGGTGGGTCCGAAGGACAGGCCCGAGGGAGCCGAAGGCGACCGCCCACGAGCCGCAGGCGAGTGCCAGGATCCCAGCTACACCGCTAGCCGCACAGTAGTGCCCCTTTCACCCCGAACACACCACCATACACGTGTCCCACACCGCGTCGCATACACAAACCACCACACAAGATCACGACCTCATCACTATCCCTCGCTTTGGCCTCATCGCCACCGTCACGTCACCGTGACCGCCGGCCCGATCGCGTCGGCGACACACGTCCTTTCCTCATCGTCGTCGCACCCCCGCCCCTGTTGTTCTTTGCTTGCCCGTCCTGCCATTGCCGTCCCAGTCGCGCAACGTCGCCCTCCGCTTTCAGCGTCCAAACCGTTTTCCGACTACCGCTTGACCGGCATTCCCAGCTCCCGCCTTCTCGAGCATACGCCTTTGCGCGCCACAAATCCTCAGCGATCCCGACGCATCCCAGCGCGTCAACCCACGTTCTCTGCCGCGAACCTAGCAAATCCCACCGAGCATACACCCGATATTGCTTTACGCGCCACCTCCGCGTGTCCACGCAGTCTCAGTGACCCCGCCACTCCGCCGTCACGATTCCCACTCCATCTTGCTGCCAACCCTCAGTCCATAAATCTCGCCCGCGACACGTTGCGTTCGTATCCACTGCATCAATTCCCCACCAATGACCTCGCTAGGTCCCGCGCGGCGCACATTCCAGTAATCTTGCGTCTGCCACTGGCAATTCCGTTCGCTGCTCGGCGTCGCCTTTCGCTTTCATTGCGTGTGACTGCAGCACGAGCCGCGACCCGGCGTACCCCGCAACTCGTTGTCTCTGTATCTTCCGCGCGCGAACAAGCCATCCCTGTGTGCACATCCCCTCACCGAGTCATCACACCCACATTGGCTAGCAGCTGGCGTATACCACCACGCACGCGTCCAAACGCACCTACTGCAGCAGTGCGTCCCAGAATTCTGCCTTTGATCTTGGTCCTTGCGGCACCCAAGCTCGTTCCGATGTTTCCCAACACTTTGCCTGCCGATGCAAACCGCCGCGCGTCAAAATAGTCTGCGCGCGCACTCGAGCAGCTCTGTTTCGTCCAGCCGCGCAGCATCTTCAAGCTCGCGCGCTAGCAGTTCGGCGATCCGGTCAAGCTCGGCGTCATCGACCGCGCCCCGCTCGAGCTCGTTTTCGTCGGTTCGTCTCACCAGCCGGCCTTCGTGTCGTCACTTTCGATTGAAGCCAATCACCTGGGCCCCTGGTGGGCCGAGGTCCACGTTTTCCTCGGTTTCGTCCTGTTCTTCTGAATCCTCACCCCCGTGCTCTCCTACTCCAACTCCCTTTCGCTCGCATATTTCCCCGTCTCCGCCAACGTCCCGTACGACCGCTTCCGCAACTAGTACAACGTCCCTCCCTCAAACGCCCGCTCCAGCGTCCGTTTCGATTCGGACGCGGTGGTCTCGATGAACGAGAATCGGCGGCTAGAGCATCCAGGCGCTCGACTCCAACCAAGTCAACCGAACGTTTCAATTTTTCATGAAAGGCTGCCGTTTCGCACGCTCGAACTGTGCATTGTCGATGATTCTACATACATTATATACCTATGATACATGAGATAGCAGTAATGGATTCGTTCAAGAAAGGCCGGGAGAATCGTCTATGAATAAGTGGGCGACCTGGGGATGCGCGTCTTGCGGACACGCGATTTGGGCACACGCGACTTGGAAATACGGTACCAGTCCTCCATGGGGTGCCTGAGGGAGGGTTTGGTGCAGGAGCAGAACGGGTAGGAAACGACGTACAGTTTCAGATTCTTCTCCCCTGCGGCCCTCAACTCTCCCCGGCAAATGCGCAGGAATTCGGCGCGCGTCCGGATGGTCCGCATGTTGAAGTACTCACGGTGGTGGGTCGTACAGGGATAGCCCTGGCACTCGCCGCGAATGCGAACCGCTCCGTGTCGTTCGAGGGCAAGGTGGATGCGCCGTTCTGGGACAGATGAAGCGTCCCGAGGTGGAAGGGGAGGAAACGACTCACCGACATGCATCCGGCGCTCGGCGTAGAAAAACCCGTGCCAGACGATCTCCTGGGCGGCGGACTCGCATTTGCGGTACTGTTGGACACGCCGGGGGAGGTTCTTGGCGTGCCCGACTTTGAGTTCGATGTCGGATATGTCGCGAGGGAGGTGTTCGGTCTGGGACGGGCGGGTAGTGCGTTTGGCACGGCGGCTTTTGACATAAACGGCTCCTGCGGCGTCCCCACCGTAATACCGAGCTTTGGGGTACGTCCCACGCGCCCTGGAACGGTTCAGTAGGGCGGGAACGACGGGCGGGAGCGACGTACATGGCGGTAAAAGACAGGTCGGCGATGGAAATATTGGAGCTTGGGGGGGTCGGACTACTAGCGGTTGGTGTTGAAACGTATGTATTCGTTTCTTTTTTTACTACCCGGGCTCAAAATTCTACGCTTAGACCGTTTTCCATCCTTGGTATGCACGCGAATATTGCAAACCATCTTATCTCATCTTATCTTATCGTATCTTATCCAGTGCGCTTAGTGGGAACCACGCACGCACAGCGTTCGGCGAATCCGCCGCCGTTTCTCGTGCGCGGAAGTTGTTCCAGGCTCGAGATCTTGTCTACTTGTACACTTTGTTTAATCTTTGCAATAATATTGGTTTTTTAAAAATTTCGTCCCCTCCGGGTCACCCTCGCCTCACTCTGGAGTGACCCTAGGGTGACCCGCGGGCTAATTTCGGCGTTGCTGAAGCTGTTGGATTCAGACGCAGTTTCGGTATGTACCGAATCGGCACCCGAAACTGATTACTTAAGGCATGCTGGAGTCGGTGCCGAGTCTTTTGTTTTCAGCGTCCAATTAGGCGCTCCTGAATCCTTTTGTTTCAGCGGCACTGAATTGGACTCTGAAACCTCGAGTTTCAGGAGCACAATCAGCGTGACCGTAAGTGCTCCCAAAATTCAGCATTTCAACCACGCTGAATTCGCCATTCATTCGTGAGAACTCAGCAACGTATCCAGCACCGCTCAAGCCTTTCACTTCAGGTACGTTTTCAGCTATACTAAGTTTGTCGCTTAAACTAATAGCTTTAGGAACGTTCTCAGCCACGCTGAATTATCTCTTTTTCCGGTGTGCCCCAGGTTGCCTCCAGGCTCCAGGCCTCCTAGCCGAATGTAGATGAAAGTTAGAGCAAGTTGAGAAATAATCGTCTACTGATATAATTGATTGATGCTTACGCTCGACAAATGCGGTACTTGGAGCAGAGGTTTTGGTTTGTCTGTTTAAAAGCAATTGGACCATTGTTTGTGTCTGTTGCTTGCGGATGGTTCAGTGCGCATCAGGAAGCCGCTCGGGTAGTTCCGGCAGTTTGCAACTTTTCGCCCTTGGGTTTCCTTATAGGGAAGTCCCTTTTCGGGAACGGCAGCTGCGGCACAGGCTGAATTCAAACCCCGCAACTTGTCACACTTGCAGCGACAAGGTGGCAGAGCCGGCGGGTGGCAGGAGTACTCGGGATTTCACAACTGGGATAGCAGTCCGCACGATGTGTAGCAAAAATAATTGGCTTGGAGATGAAAGTTGATACATGGGGTGGCAATTATTTACACAAGCTCGACACTTTCCCTTTCAAGACCCCGACTGCATTGAACACACGATGGAGACGAGGGAGTGGAGGGCTCGCTTGAGTGGAAGGATGCCGAGAACATCGAGAGTCATACGCGCGCCAAACACGCGCGCAGTCCGGCGGTGTGTGCAACGCACCGGGTGACCGTTCTATGACGAATCCGCCGAAAAGTGCCACTGACGACCGTAAGAAAGCTGATCTGCATTGAAAAGAGAGGGGGCGGCGAAATGGAACGGTGTGGTGAAGGGGAATGAGCATGGGGTGGACAAGTGGCATCGGATGGTGGTGGTATGTAGGATCGAAAGGAGTCTGTAACGCGTCACAGCGGAGATTGAAAGATTTGATCTTGCCGGACGGCTGAAAACGTGGCTTACCCTTTAAGGTAAATGCTTAGTCAGAAGTCAAGGGCGAAATGTCAACAGCTAGTTCCGGCCGACCTGCCCTTCCTTCCTGCCACCACAGCTGCTCAATCCTTTCTTTGAACGGCTTGGTACGTGTCAGAAACTTAACATTCGGGACAAGTACAGTAACTGCCATACCTAGGTCTTGCTTTCCATTCAGTTGTCGTATCCATGACTGGTCTGAGCACCGATGGCCTATCAGCCAACGAGACGCTTCCAAAGCCGGATACCTACCCCGTCCTCACGCTACCGAGCGAAATCGTCTCCGAAATCTTTATCCACTTCCTGCCGGTCTATCCCATGTGCCCTCCGCCAACTGGGCTGTCATCTCCGACCCTCCTCACGCATATATGCAGCGTTTGGAGGGAAATTGCCCTAGGGACACTCGCACTCTGGAGAGCATTTTCATGGAACTTCAATAATCGTGGAACTGACGATGAAAAGATGGAACTCCTAAAATTGTGGTTGGCGAGGTCGGGCTCTTGCCCCTTGTCAATTGAAGCTGAGGACTACCTGCCTCCCGGTACACTCCTCGACACCCTCCTACCTCACCGCGAGCGCCTTGAATACGCCAAACTGAGACCCTCGCACTTCGATCCCCGAATTGTTCACGGGGGGATGACCTCATTGCGCCGACTACATATGCGGCTTGAAGTCGAGGAAAGTCTTCCAGTTAACTTTACCGGCGTACCGCAGCTTCGCTCCGTCAGCTTCGAGTACCGAACTGAGGGGACAATCATCATGCTGCCATGGGCTCAGTTGACATCGCTGGCACTGCACAATGTCTTCCCACAGGAATGCACACCAATTTTGCAACAGGCTGTCAACTTGATGCATTGCGAGCTCGCTGTCGAGGCCGGTCCCGGTGCTTTCGCCGCCGAACCCACAGTCGAACTTCTCAGGTTGGAATCGTTGGTGTTGATGGGAGACGTGGACAGCTATTGTCTCGACACCTTCATCCTCCCCGCGCTCCGCTCCTTCCACGTCTCTGGCGAGGAACTGGCGCCAGACCCGATCGCCGCAATTACATCCTTGATCTCCAAATCCGGGTGCAAATTGCAAAAACTCTGCATCGCCGGCGAGCGTACCGTGCCGAAGCACGCCTACAGAAATGCATTCCCAACCATTCCGAAGCTGGTGTTTAATAAACGATGGACGAAGTGGGAAAAGGAACATGATCCACGCGGCGACGAAGAAGACTCCGATTCCAATTGACGTCGATCTCATCCTTTGGGAACGCGATTATCTGCCACTTTTGCTTCTTCGGATGAACATACCTTGGAGGCGGCGAGTTAGTGCGTCGAGACGCAAGGCGGAGCGGCTTCGACCTTCCCATCCTGAACATCTGACCGTCGGGTTCATTGCGATATCTATTTCTTAGCTGTTACGTAGTTGATATGCCCAGATTTGTTCGAGTTGAACCTTAAGAATTGGGGCATCTGGAATTCTCAAAGGCGGGTTTGTGAAAATCTAAAACACTTTCGAGTACGCAAAACTTTCGAAACCTCAAACATACAAATTGTCAAGTTTGAAAAATCATCGAATTATTTGAAGCTGAATCAGTCGAGAACATACGCAAGGGTGGAGAAAGAAAAAAAATGTCGACGAATCGTAGGACAACCCTATGGGTCATTTTTCTTTCTTTCTCGTGAGAGCCTGAAGACAAGGATGTTAAATTCTAGGTGACCGTCTCCATCATATGGATACCCCGAGCAGTGAGAAATAATTCAGAATACCCTTCGTGCCAAAGGTGTATGCCCCAACGATTCCATCCGGGCGTACAACGATATACACATCTCGATCCCCCACAACATCATACGCCTTCGCAGCTAGCCCTTGCGGATCTCTGAGGTACATAATCGCTTTCGCAGCCTCGGCGGTTGTGTCTGCGGAGATGATTGCTAAGTAGATGAGCTCCGCGTCGATCAAATTTTGAACTCCCGCAATCGACTCCAAAGTAGAGGTGGAAGTCGCGCTGGGAAAGAAGAGCACCACATGGGACGGCGCGTCGTGGAGAAGGGCGAATAGATCCGTGACCCGTCCATCCTGCAGCGTCAACCCACCAATATACGGCGCCCGATCCCCCGCGCGAACCCTGTCGCCCAAAGTGCCGTAAGGATTTTTCTCTGAAGACTGCTTGTTGCTGTCACGTTCATCCTGCGTAATGGCGCTGAACCTGTAATTAACGCCCAGTTGCAGCAGCTTGCTCGACCGCCGTATCGGATCGTCGCCGGCGCTCCCACTATTCAGAGAGTTGACGTCGGGCATGGTATGCTGCAATGTCTTTGCGTGCAGTTCATTCGATAGGTTGAGCATTTCCGCAACGACTGGCATGCGTTCGGCCTCGTAGCTTTTGAGGAGATCGGGGGAGGCCTTCCCTTTCGTGACCAGCGCGAGTTTCCAGGCAAGGTTGAACTGATTTTTTGTGTGAGTATCGCTGTCCTGGACCACCATTGTGCTTTAATACTGACCGCATCCTGCATTGAGGTATTTGTTCCTTGTCCACCGGCAGGCGAGTGGCAGTGTGCCGCATCTGGTACAGGATTTATATTTCTTTTTACTCTTTATGCAAGAATAATATCTACCTCCTGCAAGAAACACACGCCCAACTGAAAATTTGTCGGTCATCCGAATGTTCGCCCTACACCGGAGAGTATGAACATCCCAAACCTTTGTGTAAAAGTAAATACCCACCTCCACTCGGAGCTCCAACTAACGTTCGTGAACCGGATATCATCTCGCTTTGCAATCGAATTGAATAGCTGCTGCATTCCCGCGAGGTCTTGAGGAATATGGGGCGGTAGGTTGGAACCGAAGGACTGGATCTGAAATTGATTCCCCGTGTTGATAGGTTTCAACATAGTTCTGCGCGGAGAGGAGTGAGATTAAACCACGAGAGGATAAGCAAGTAAATGGTCATACGCTGCCGTGGCAAAATCACCCCATCGATGCCAATACTACGCCGAGTTTCAGCATGAGCAAGACGAAGCGCCGTATGTAAAGACGCACCTCTCGGCTGAATCCAGGAACTTCCACGTTCGCCGCCCACATCCGCTCCACCTCTTTCGTTTCCCCGAGGAAAGAGACCCCCGTGAATTTCCGCGAGCGTCCTAAAAACACAAGACAGCCAGATTATAACGAGCAATGGAGTATGGCCGAAATGCGTTACATGCCTTTTGCGCCATCCGCAGCGACCAGGTACTCGCATTTAATTTCCTCCTCGTCCTCAGTTCCAGCTCTACCAACCGCCTCCCGTAATACCTTCGCGGTGACGCCCTGTTCATCCTGGGAGATGCCAACGAGCCGCGTCCCCAGTTCCAACTCGCACCCGTATTGTTGGAGATGACGGGTAAGGATTCGCTCGACCTCTGACTGCCCAATCGACACAAGATTATCCTGTAACAGCTGTGAGTACGGCGGAGGCAGGGCAAGTATAGAATGGGCGTACAAACGGAATGGTTGGACTCTGGGGCGCCGCTTCGGACCACTCGAACACCTTGACGGGCGTCTTCCCGTCGGTGCCGTACACCGCCATTTGCAGCGGTCCCATCGCAACCGCTGAAAGATCTTCGTGGGCGCCGAGAATTGCAAGCAGCTCTCGTGTGCGGGGCTGCGGTAATAAAATTATATCCCTGCGACTGGGAGGAGATGCAATGGGTCGGCCCACCTGTATGGCGGTTCCGCGCACCGCGTCGTGCTGTCTCGCGGATTCTTCGATGATGCGCACCCTGACGCCGCTTCGAGCCAGCGCCAGGGCGGCGGTAAGTCCTGTGGGACCGGCGCCGACAACGAGGACGAGCTTTTCGGAGGTGAAGGCGGGCATTATCTTCAATACGAGAGAGTTTGTTGTTTCTATATGAGTCACTGTTCAGTCGTTTCTAGATGAGTCACTGTTGAGTTGCTGTTGAGTCACTGCGTCGTGGACATATATCCCAAGATGATGCCGTAGTTACACGTGGCCGGCCTTCGGGGGCCCGGAACGCAGTGAGTGGTATCCTCGGTGGGTGCACGGGGATAAATATTTCTCTCTAGTAGCACGGCGCGGAGTATGAGGTGAGCAGCCGCAATAATTCGGGAACGAAGTGTTCACCGTTTGGACGATGCTGTGTATAATATATCATTATCACCTACGTGCATCGGGGAACTTCGGCGTTCCTGGCTCTGCCGCCGGTCGGCAAAAGTCCAGAAATAAGAGTGCGCCAGCTGGTCTGTACTTCAAACTCCTTCCCGCCTTTCCCGGACTTTTGCTTCCGCCATGCTACTCGGAAAGAACCTATTCTCTGAGTTAATCATGAAATCGTTGTGATATCTTGGATAGGGCGCACCATGAAGTTGAGATGTTGCAGTCGTTTGAAAATCGAGCTTGCTCACTAGGGTCTGGCCGTATGAGAAAACACGATTAAAAAGGGATGAATTATGGTGAGAATGGGAATCGATTGGCATAACACCAAGGATAGCACAGTAGATTCAGATGTCAAGTAGATGTCGTGCGACATGAACGCAAGAACGAAGGATACTCGTGGTGATCCGGTATCGGCGGTGCCCACAGCCCATCAAGATTTTCAGTGATGGCCGTTGAATGGCCGCTGGTTTGCTGTGGGTTTCAACGAACAGGATTTAACTTTGAGGATCAAAAGCTGACCAAAGCCCGAGATGAGTGGGCCCATTGGTGGCATCTTTCCCATGACTGCAGGTTACTGTTTTTGAAGTTGACGTTCTTGCGTGAGCTTGAACACCGGACGGCCGCAATTTGCACACATTCGTCTAGATTGGGGGTATCTGACCGGATTGGCTCCAAGCTTGTTACTAGTTCAGTCTCTGAACAGCACGGCTTTACATGATCCAGTGAGCATCGCAGGATACCTCACAGGGATGGTTGAGAACGGGTTCCCTTTCATCCGCCACCATTGGGAAGGCAGGCGCGACGTGAAATGAGTGTGGTTTCCTTGCTGAGGCCCATAATTACTGGAAGGAAGGAGGAAAATTTAATTAACCGCGGTGGTCCCAATCAGGAACGTACGGGTACTGTACTACATACATAAGCCGGATGTATGCTACAGTCTTACCAGACCTTCAAACGTTGTGATAGAAAGGCGTATCCAATCCTCTCGCGAGCGATAGATCTAGAAGGGAAGGTAAAAACTACGGAATAATATACCCAGCAGGTATAGGTAAGCTGGAACTTGTCGAAATTGCGAGAACATGGCAAACGTAGTTGGCTTGGTATTGGTACTGCAGTCCTTATCTTTCCCCCAATTTACAGGTTGAGGGCCCACATGTTGTTAAAGCTCGAGCCTTGATCAAGATGTACTTGGTTGATTTCCTGAGGATACTATAAGGTTGCATTTGTGCCACTTGGATGCGAGCATGCTCACTACATGTATATTATCTATACCTCACTCGAGTTCCCGCAATTTTCTTCACAATTCCTTCCCCGATGTTCAACCCAAACGATAATCGGCGACTTCGGCCGTCGGTCTAGACTCGGCCCGCATCACATCAAAGCCGGCGATCTTTTCCCGCGCCTATTTTTGCTTCCTGACTCCATGTCGCTCGTCGACCAACCGCCTGAACTACTCGATCACATTGCCTGCTTCATCTGTTCCACCCGCGATCTTCTGTCTGTGGCTCTCACGTGCAGGCTCTTGCACGGAATAGTCATCCCCGAGCATCTTGAGTTTCGGGTGGTGCGCTGCGATCCGCTGCGGAATTCGTTATGGCAGGCTGTAGCAGAGCATCCGGGCTCTGCTTCCAGGATCCAGACTCTTGAACTGATTTCGGAATCTTCGTCCTCGAATCCGCTAGTCCTGGTTCCGAAGTCTCTTATGACGGAGCAGGGAAGGTTTGTAAAATGTACAGAACACCGGCACGACCAATGCACTTGCACGGATCCATTGATCAAAGCTATCACGTCCATGCATGGGCTTGCCCGTCTCTGCTGCCATACTCCCACAACCGTCGCCGTCTTTTCTGCTATAGTACAGAACTGCCCGAATCTGCGCGAAATTGAAATCTCGCACTACGATAGCTGGAATGCTTATTTCCACACTCTCAGTGCTCCGGTTCGTATTCCCGAATCTCCTGAGTTTCAAACTGCTCAAACCACCGCAGCTATGGACACTGTCGAATCTGACGGTGCTTTCGATAACAGTCCGCCGCCATCCCGGCATGCTCATGGAGCCCTACGCGCACCTACCCGCCATGTTCGAGATGCTGTCGCGCTGTCCCTCCCTCCACGATCTCCGCCTTGCTTTCGAGTGCAGGAAGGACGTCAACATCGGCCCACTTTTGTCCAAGCAAACGTGGCCGCAGCTGAAGCGCCTCGTTCTCGAGGGCGACTTGCAGAAAATGGCGCCGAAAAAACTCAACGCCTTCCTACACCGACACAAAGCCAGCTTGGAAATCCTGTCCCTCGCGGGTGTCTTGTCAAATCAACCCCTCCCCCTAATGCCCCGCCTCCGTTGGCTGTATACGTATGATGTGAAACAGAACCTCTCCACCGCGGCACAATTTCCCTCCCTTGAGCATGTCGCGGCTGCGAACGTGTACACCGGCGATGGCGAGGATCTGGACAACGTCATCGACCGACTCGGCGCTCTCCCTCGTTTGCGCGGGATCACCCTGAAAATCACGACCGCCGGCGACCTCGAGAAGCTCGGACAGACTGTTCCGCACCTCGAACGGCTCATCCTCGCCGGCGCCCCATGGAACACGGGGCGCTGTCTATTCAGGAACCGAAGCAGCCGCACGGTCAGTACCAGCTGTTTTGATTCGCGCTTTGAACGGTGACTCAAACCCGCTAATTTCAAGCCGACGCCTGAATGCATAGACATCCTGCGCGCATTCACGAGCCTGACGCATTTGGACAGCGCCGCAGGGATCCAGATTGACGACGCATCTTCTGACAACGCCGCTTCGATTGACGCTCCCTTGAACTCCGCAACGACGCTCGACGAGATGCTGGGACCCCTCCTACATAGCTTCGCTGCTGTCCTACCCCGATTGCGGTATGTCTGTGTTGACATCAAAGAGCCAGAGTGCGATTTCCCTCGATCTGTGTGGTATACGCTCGTGCGTGACGCCGACGGAGTCCTTATTTCTTGGGAGAAGACGAAGAGGCTCGACAATGTGCGGTTCCATGACTGGGAGGATTTAACGAGGTCGATCGGTATTTGGTGAGTTGCCGTAGACGCTTGAATCAGTCGCATAAATTCTAATAACTGGATCATCAGACAGGCGGGGGTCGGATTCGTCGGGTTTCAGGCCATTCTTAGTAGCCCGAACGGCGAACATCACCGGAATACGATACCCGTTTTCGATGATCAAAACCAGCGAGGGTGTGATCCGTCCACATAATTCGTTACTCGTTTTCGTGGACCCACAGGCGCAGAGATGGCAGGGAAGTGAGAGTAAGAGAGAATCACATACTAACGTTCGAAACAAGTTCGAATCTTCAACCACGACTTTGGTAGAAATCGCCACTGTTACATTGCTTGGTTACCTTATGTAGGCTAGGTATTAGCGGGGCGGCGTTGGCCCTCGTTGACACCGTCTTGCCCGGTGTTGCGGTATGCAATACAATTTTAGAACTCGATTGGTGCGCTATATCTTTTGATGCTCCTCATTGGTGGGTTATTCCTGTGTTTCTCCCTGGAAACCGGCATTTTTCTGATCGAGACGGGAATTGCTGATAGATATCAACACTTGCCGGTTCGGCCACTATATTTCGCACCTTTCCTTCGCCTTCACACCTCCTGATGACCGACAATGCTACACTATTCCACCTCGAAACTGCCTGCCAGAAAAGCCGTACATCTCAGCTCTGTGAGAATGAGACAGGGGCGGTTCACAACGCAAAGATGTATTTTTAAACAGTTCGTGGATCCATCTGGCAGAGACTTTGATGGTGGTCGTATGGGGTCGTAAATGTGGATGCGACAGTGCTAAAAGTAGATCTGAGTATATAAACAACCCAAGGAGCGACACGTCGCCCCGTCGTTCTTCCCGAGCCAGTCTCATTCTTTTGTTCGAGCCAGTCTCTTCCACTCTTCCGAGCCAGTCTCAACCAGTCCCTCTTTTCTTCTTCCCGATATTGAAGCAATGGTCTTCTACGCCAGGTGGGTCTTGTGCTTTCGCGTTGCGTCTAGTCCTCGCTTTCAGAAGGCGCTAATCCAGGTTCTAGCATCCTTTTCTCAGCATGTGTGCTCCCATCCGTGATGGGACTCACGTTGAACACACCCACGAATGTTGCCGCTGAGAGCATTGTGTCCATTACATGGACCACCGTGGCTACCGACCCGTGCGTCGCCTCATAAACGTTCCCATTCTGCTCGTCCTGACGCTCTCCCCTCTCCATCTCTAGTAAATTCTCGCTCTTGCTCTCCAGCGCGACGGAGACCTTCGATATCGCTCAGGGTATTGACCCCAAGACGGGCAACACGACCGTCGGGATTGGAGGTATCCCCCCTGCGTATGTGTTACCGTATAATGTACCGGTCATGGCACTCACCAGCTAGGTTTTTGTTCAGCGCCGGCTACACGCTGACAGCCGTTGTCGCCAACGACATCGACACCGTTCTCAGCAAGACTGGTGCTTTCGCCGTCGCCGCTGAGCCCGCCGCTGGTGCAGGTAACGGTGCCGCCGCTGGGGGTGCTGGCGCTGCTGGTGCTGCCGCTGCTGGTACCGCCGCCGCTGGCACTGCTGCTGCCGGGACTGCCGCTGCTGGGACTGCCGCCGCCGGGACTGCTGCCGCTGGTAATGCCGGCAAAGGCAAGGGCCGCAAGGGAGGCAAGGCTGCGGGGAAGGCTGCTGCAGCAGGTAATGCCGCTGCTGGCAACGCCGCCGCCGCTGGTACTCCCCCTGCCGGTAACAATGCCGCTGCTGGGACTGCCGCTGCCGGTACCGCCGCCGCTGGGACCGCTGCTGCCGGGACTGCCGCTGCTGGGACTCCTGGCAAAGGCAAAGGCCGCAAGGGAGCCAAGGCCGCGGCAAAGGCTGCTGCGGCGGCGAAGGCTGCTGCTGCAGGTGGCAACGCCGCCGCAGGAGCAGCAGGAGCAGGAGCCGCCCCCGCAGGCGCGATCGCGACCGCAGCGGCTCCCGCAGGCACCATCGCGCTCGGGGGTGCAAATCAGGCCGCCACCGCAGGCCAGGGCAAGGGTCGCAAGGGCGGCCGGAGTGTGATTTCCGCCAAGTTTGGGCGGAGGGAGCTGTATCGGGATTGAACGAACGACGAGTGACCGGGGCTCGCAAATGCTGAGAGAGGATATGTAGACTCTTTTTTTGGCTTGTTATACATATACCTTACTTGTGTACTGTACGTTGAATGAGACTTGAGCATGACCCCCAAAATCATTAAGACAAGAGCGAGAGCAAAGCGAGAGCGAGAATTCAAGCAAAGCGAGAGCGAGAATTCAAGTCGACAAAGTTTGAACGGGAGAGCCAGACAGTTTCGTAGTTGCAAAGATAATAAGACAGATCGGCACCGCGCCTCATGACTTTTCCCCACAATAGGATGGCCCGAGTGTAAGTTGAGGTACGAGGGAATGTACACTGGTCGCTCGAATTCTTGTGTTCCTTACAATTTTCAAATTCCCAAAATTTGAAGTAGATCCTGCCGCTGGAACGTTTAAGATGCTGATACAGGCCATGCCAAACCCCATCCAGATACTTGCGATGTGGATTGAGCGGGGGATGGAAAGGTAGATGGAAGTTGGAAGCAGGCGTGATTGAAATTCCGACGGTGCTGGCGCCCAACAAGTACAACGCAACGGCTTGTCTCTCACCGTCACCTTCGTCCACTGAATACACTCCCTCGCCCATACCGCTCGCTATTATTGTAGCTCGCCGTGGTCCCCTCTGCTCTGGGAAGGTCTATTCAGCGCAATAAGTACTCATCTCGGCAGATTCAAGGGCAGATTCCTTTCTTCGAAAAGTTCGAATCGCTTTTTTTTACGACTGTCCGTATTTCTGGGTTGACTGGCCTCTGTGCCTCGGTATCCCGCAGATGCGCGTGCTTTTCCTATGCATGTGTTCGGACGTTGGCGGGGTTTTGCAATTTTTATAGGTGAGGCGCGGAATGGGCCACAGCTTCAATCTTTACAAGTTTTCCTGTTCTTCTTAAACGAAGTTTGAAGCTGAGTCCTCTCCATAATTCTTTTTGCGGAGCCAGCGGCAATGTGATCGAGGCTGACTGGGGAATATTTTAGTAACCATCTAGCGCTCTACAGAGCCAGGTGTCAACAGTAATGTTCCATGTGGATGCTACATAACCCGCTGACTCCTCACTCCGCTACATAGCTGGGAGGAAACTCGCTCTCTATGCGTCCCGCCATCAACCGTGTGCGTCGACGCATCGTGTATCCTTCCCGCTGTTCCTGCACCACGCGCGTCTGCTCCCGCTTCATCGTCGACATCGACCGCCTAAGTGAGGCCGTATCGGAGCCGGCATCGGTACTGCTTCCTTCGCAGTTGCTGGACCTGCTCTCTTAGCGCCTTGAGCTCATTCTCCACCCTCGCCACCGCGTCCTGGTCGGGCACCGCGGTCGCTGGTTTGCTCGCAAGCGCCGGAAGGGCTGTGACTGGCGCGTTATTGAGCCGAGTGGTATGCTGGGGCGTCGCTTCAATATCGGGTGTGGCGGTTGATTTTCGGCGTCGAGAACGTCTGCAATCCCCCTGCGATGGCCGCAATTGGGGTTTTATGACCCGTCCTAAATTCAATTTTTGTCAACATAAATAAGATGAAGGTGTGCGGAACGAGGGCACATACGTGAACACGGCATAATCGAACATTATGTTACTCCAGCTGCTGTTGAATTGAAATGTATGCTGGCCAATGGGAATGGAAGAGTCGGAGTACGCGAGAACATTGTATACTGGGGCGTCGACCCTAACTTTCTGGTCGTACCTACCCACTTGGACACCGTCCAGGTGGAAATCGACGTAGTGGATACCCGCTTCTTTACAGTTGACAAGATATAGATAGACACCGGTTCCTGGAAGCCTCCATGTTATTGGCGCCGGAGATTTAGGACGGGGATTTCTTGGGACGTACCGGAAAAATCGAAGGAAATCTGAGTATCATTACCTTCAGGGCCAAGTGAAAGCAATGTCGCGGTTTGGTTGCTGAGGAGACTTGGCTCGAACTCGAATGCATCCTTGCATAGACGGTTCTCGCCACCGCAATGGTCAATCTCCCACGCACTGTAGTGGATGTCGGGATCCGTGTCGTCCATGATATGATCGACGATCTTAGCAGATACGGTACTTGCAAGGAGCGGAATGAGCCAACGGAATGGAGAAAATAGCTGGTGCATTCCGGGAGGAGACACTGATATCCATTCGTACCAGCGCGCACAGTGTTATAGTCGTCGCTCTTGTGGGCCCATATAGCCGTTGATGTTGATATTTTCTACATCACCGGCGATGGAGGGTTCCGTGTTGTGCATCTGCTTCAGAGACGCGGAACGAGTTCTATACAGGTATGGGATGCAGAGAAAGACCGATAATGACAGTGTTGTGATAACGTGATCCGCTGCCAAGTTCAACTTCAACTCAGTTCAACTCTCTTCGTGGGATATTTCGTTTTCCTACGCAACGTCGGCCAGTATTCTTCAAAAGTGTGAATCTAGGGAGCATAGCTTGAATGGTCCGCCGCAGCGTCCTACAAATTCCTGAAGTCGCACCATGCGCAGTTCCACAACAGTTCCAGATGCTTGGGGATAATGATTGGTGTGCCAACGCGTCTGGGCTCCTTGAACAGAATTATCGGGTACGTATTATTGCCCATGCTGGAAAAAAAAGTGTTGATGGATCAACTTTCAACGCTTCGACATTTGACAGAAAATATTGCCTGGCAATGTATTAGTCGCAAAAGTCCAATTTGACTTATAAGTCAGGATAGCGCCATTGTCAGTGCACATTGACCGAGTTTTTGCGCTTGTTCCACTGCCAAGGATATAAGTAGAATATACCAAACAGGCGGCCGATTCATCAATGTGGGTCCGAGCGTTGACATGAATCAGTAATAAATTTCCCTACCCGCTCAATTTCCTGCGCATAAGCTTTTCTCATGTGTTGTCAATCTCAGTTCTCGCCATTATCTAGGCGCCCGGGGCCGCCGCGCCCCTCGTTGAATCTTCTCACGATATGGACCCCCATTCCACTATCTGATGCGCATGGCGCCATATTGCTATCCGGATTTGGGTTTCTCGCGAGCCCTGCTGCTTAACAATTCCTCAAGCGAGGAGATTCATTAGTGTCAGACTTCTGATTGCAAAAATAAATCATGGGCGATGATATTTTCCGGTTCGTTATGCGCAGCAGTTGTACGCCTGGAAGTGTGAATTCAGCCATTGGTCGTCACCTCATCTTGAGTCATAACAGTTGAGGTGCGAAATCAGGAGCAAGAGCCCACCCCGTCTTGAAAGCAGTGGTGATAAGTGTGAATTCAGCCATTGGTCGTCACCTCATCTTGAGTCATAACAGTTGAGGTGCGAAATCAGGAGCATGAGAGCATTTCTGTCGGCTCCACGGAAATTCACCTCTATTGTAAGAGTCAACATTTATTGCATCACCGCGCGTCAAACATCAGGTACCGAGAAGAGCCCACCCCGTCTTGAAAGCAGTGGGGATAATTGAGTTCAGGCTTGACAGTGCAATGACATGCAATAAATTCAATAAAGTTCGGCAGCGGGAGACTTGAATGAAGTTTGAACTGGCCCTCTCATTGACACGTCGTATTACAATGTCAAGCATCTCAAAAATGTCCGCATGTTGAGAGCCCATGAAGTCTCGATTAAAGCAGAAAAACTATTGGCGACAACTGCCGCCGAAGTACACATGGAGGTATGATACAGCAGTAACCCTAGGAGCTCTGCTTAATCATGTGCCGTTGAGACGCGAATCCAGGATTAAACCGCGGATTTATTAAGCATTTAATCCGGAGGCTATTATTAATCAGTGATTTAACCCAGCGATTAATCGGCTGTTTAAACACGGTTTAGACGGACGCAAAAAAGACCGTAAACAGACATTCAAACGGGCTCGAACGAGTGACCTCTCGAGGAGGTTGAAATCAGTCAATTGGGACACTAACAGGTAGGCCATACAACCATTGATAAACAACCAAATATGCGGTCTGCATTGTAGTCCCACTGCAACTACATTTTGTTGTGCTCTGTGGTTTAGTACAAATTCCACACTGCTACTGTACCAAAAAATACTGCCTGGAACCTTCATTGAGCAAAATATAAGCCCATTCTTGGCTCAGAACTGATCAACATTTCAAGTTTCAACCACAGTTTCCTAATTGAGCCTTTCCTAGGAATCCTCAGATCTGGTGTTGTTGGTTATGTTTCGGATGAGGTTTCAGCCATCTGAAAAGTTGCTGCTGGAACCATGAAAGTGCATATTTGTCCTGCAAACACTGCCCCAAGGCTTACTCCAGCCAGATTACTTCAGAAAACATCACCTTCACACCTATATTTTGCTGTAAATTGAGATATTGACATTGCAGCTGATTTTTTTCTTTTTCTCGACCTGTGGGACCAATTCGACACCAGCCCGGTGTGATGCATGTCCTTGACCAAAGTTTGACACCGACAAGGGTACCCGTGACCCATGACTGTCAAACTGAACTTGATAGTACAGTAATGAATTATTCCCCTCATAAAGTTTATGTACTTATTTCATGTGCCTGACTGCGACTATGGTGTGATTCTGACAGCTCAGGGTCTCATGATGCGACATGATATGTTCTCAGTGGACCCTGGGTTATGGAAGTATTTGTGATGTACGCTAAGGGAGGAGGTAAGTATGGGAAGCATGGATTCAACAAATATTGTGGTGCTCTCCAAACTCTCAGTCCAAGTCTCAGTCCAAGCGTTCAAAACAGGAGAACCATATCACCACTTTCATGCTTCAAAAGAAGCTTGAACTTTCACTTGAACTTCTTTCTATTATTGCCGTACCTGGCCTAACTGGCCACACGGCAGTACCCAGATATTCTAGATGTTGGAGTTTATGTATATGAACTACTTTGGGACGGGGAGCAGCAGATTTATATGTGAGAGAGTGAGAAGAAAGAAAGAAATGTTGATAACGTGCAGGGGAAATATGGAGTTGGGCAGTAACAATATATGTTGAGTAAACTGTGGGGTTGGATGGTAATTCAAACATTCGAGAAGGAGATGTGAGAAATTATAGAAATCATAGAGTAGTAAGGTGATAGCTAAATTTGGAAGTGGAAGGCAGAAAGCATGGTAGAGGTCAAGCATGGGTGCTTAGCTGAATTGGCCAGGTACAACTCAATCATATCCTTCCCGTATATTTCTTGTCTTGTACCAATAAACTACAAGTCTTGAATACTGTGGGAGGGTAAATTTTCTTTTTTCTGTTTGGGTTGCTTCTTCCTCCTCGATAGAAAAACAATTGAAGCCAAAAGTGCTGAGAGAAGAGTGACTGAGCACTTTTTTTTAAATCTGAATAGCATAAAAAGTCCCTTCACCTTGGGTGATTTGGCACACCTTGAAGTATATGTACACCTCTAGTGCTCATGACTATTTGGTCCACTCTGCACTCAGTGTTGTCAAACGAGTGGAGCCACAAGTAAGATAACATTGCAAGAACAGATAAACTACAAACAAAGTGTTCATTCCTACAGTAAAATTTCAACAGAAAGCACATCAGTGAATCTTCGCTGCTGCCAATATCAAGGCTGAGAAAATAAGCCAACAAGCATAGGTTCCTACTATCAGAGCAAAAGGACACCCTTGATTCCATAATGGTCCTAATATTAATTGTGACACACAGTGCAATTGATTATGATTGAATTTTGAGGTCAAGCAATAAAGGTACTCCATCCCCTTTATAAATATAGGGTGCAACAGAAAGGCAAGAAGTAAAAAATTGGACTGGTTGAAAAGTTCTGGGCTTCCAAAGACAGCACAGGACACAGACGTGTCTTAGAGGACCTAGAGTATTCATGTGAAGGTTCAAAACTCGGTTTTGAGCACTTCAGGCTACTATGAAGTGACCCCTGATAGGCTATTTTGTCCCAATTGCGGACTGTACCTAACAGGGGTCACTTCGGTGGACTCATTCCACCGCATATGGATTCATCCCCGGGATGGATGAATCCACCTTGCGTCACATCACGCTCACCTGGATTCATCCACCAGCCCTGGGGTGGATTCATCCGTGCTGCGCTCGCGCAGCCCAATTTCGGATTTTCGGGGCCCGTACGGGGCCCATTTGGTGCCTCCTGCTGGGTCTTCTCTCAGGGTAGTTTACTGTGCCCTTCTTACCATGTATCATAGCCATTGCACAATATAACAGCTGCATTTGTGCAGCTCGATTTTGCAATTTTTGTGCAGGTACAGGGCCATTTTCCTAGGAATTTTGGGACACCTCCGATATCCATGCACGGGTTTGCCCTCAATATCCATGCACGGATTCGCCCTCAATATCCATGCACAGGTTCGCCCGCGATGCTGGCCCTCAACTTGGTCAAATTTTGACTCAGAGTGTCTAAGTGGATGAATCCACGTAACCCTAAATACCCATCGCGGATTCATCCATTAAGCCTTTTTCTTTGACGTGGATGCATCCACATTAATACCCTGGATGCATCCATCCTTCCATTTTTTCTGCCATGGATTCATCCATAACACTTACATGGATTCATCCATCCTTCCCTTTATTTTCCCGTGGATCCATCCACATTCACTATTTTCACTTACCTGGATTCATCCACCTCACGGATGAATCCACGTAACCTAAAAACAGCAGGCTGGATTCATCCACATGAATTTTACGTCATGGTGGACCCATCCACGTAGCACACGGATTCATCCATGCTAAATATATTCGGTAGCATGCATGAATTTTTCCAACGTGGATTCATCCATGTCATTTTCCCCCCCTCTACCTGGAGTCATCCATGTTTTTGTTTGGTTCCCACATGGATGCATCCACATTCGATATGGATTCAGCCATCCCATTTGTTTGGTTCTGTTAAGATCACGTGCCCGCAGCTAGCATCATAACCAACTGAGCCAAAAGGCCGCTATGATCGAGTAATTCGATCATAGGCTACGGACTATATATAGATGATCACAGGCAATTTTCATGCATGTGACAGTATCTCCCCTTTAAGACACTGAGCCCTCGAAGTGCGGAGTGATCCGGAATGGATCCAAGATGTTCCGGAATGGAACCAGAAAAGCCCGGAATGGGCCAGAACCGGGACGGAACCCGGGTTGCACTCCCGAAGACCACATGATACATAGTAGACCCCCAGGTCACATGTTTGACCTGCCGGACGTTCCCGGGTTCAAATGATGACAAATTAAATCAGGTTCTGCCAGGCCCGAAAAAACTGCCACCAGTAGGGATTGAACCCGCGACCGGTTTTACTCGATCATACTGTTAAGATCACGTGCCCGCAGCTAGCATCATAACCAACTGAGCCAAAAGGCCACTATGATCGAGTAATTCGATCATAGGCTACGGACTATATATAGATGATCACAGGCAATTTTCATGCATGTGACAGGTTCACACATGGACTCATCCATGCGTCGCTCACGAGTCGCATGGATGAATCCATGCCTTTGTTTGATTCCCACCAAACTTTCAATTTTTCAAAATCCTTACCGTAGCAACCGTGTCTAGTATCAGTATACATACCCATTATCATTTGTTAAAGCATACCCTTGGTCCCCGCAGCCTTTACTTCTTCCTCAATAAGTACTAATCCGCTGCATTATTTTTTTCCCCTCACCTTCTGTTGCTGTTTGATATATAATTCCTGGGTTTTCGCGTGGGTACCATTCAATCACTATCAAAAGTACCTCGTCCATCGGCGAGTACACCCATCAATATTTTGATCCCCGGCGCCAATCAAGGTGGCGGGGTAGCGTTCAATCAGTGGCTGTGCCCGGTCATCATCCGGTAATTAGGAAGCATTTGCGCAGAAGAACGCAAGTCACCTTAATCTCTACAGTTTCGCTTTGGAGAGGAACTTGATTATGGGGAATTCCTCTGGTTCGACTCCAGATTTGGGCTTTCTTTTGACCGTCCTTTTTTTTTTCTCGCAAAGTAATTCACTTCAGGTTACCCTTCTGGGCACCCATTAGGGGTGAATGTTTATTGGAAAGTAACTACCCCTAGAGGTACTTTTTTTGGGTGGGTGTCCCAGGGAGAGTGGGACGTCCCACAGTATATGGGAATGATGGCATGGGCGTGCCCGCCGCCTCGGCGGACCATAAAAGTGGGACGTCCCAGCGCGCCGCAGGCGGAGAAACATAAGCCATGTGATTTTCTTTTAAATCCTGGGGCTCGATTTTCTGCAAAAACACCACTCCCCCCCACCACAGCCACCTACTATATTTGCAACTATTTCTATCTGCAGCTTTAACACATAATGCCCACCTGCCACCCATCTTGTGCTTTCATCCCAGCTCTCAAATTACTCCATTCAGTCACACATAACCTCTTCAACCTCTGCTTGCAGTTTACAATCCCTTCATGCAATGTGGGACATCCCACAATTTTTTCATGGAAAGTGGGATGTCCCTAGGCTTGGACGGACGAGTACACGCGAGTACGAGCCGCCTCGGAGTTTGAAAATAATGATGGATGCGTGTTCACCCGTGCCAAAAGGTTGTGGCTTAGCGGTTTTCTGGCAACCCGCTTGAGAACCTTGATATGAGGAGCTAAGAATTTATTTGTGAATTTACCGTAGACCGTGAAGGAGCTCTACGCAGCTCTTTTTCGAGCTTTTGTGGGCACAATTGATGGAAGTGTCATCTTACTGATGGCTCGGTGTTTGTTCGGATCTTTTTTTTCAAACTCCGAGGCGGCTCGTACTCGCGTGTACTCGTCAACTCCAGCCTCGCTACGGTATAGTGATTCTGAACGACTATCTTCAGAAAATCGCGCCCGGTACAAGTAGCGAGGCTGAACGAGCCTAGGATGTCCCATGTTTTTTCTGTGCAAAGTGGGATGTCCCACAGGGTTTTCAAGTAATATGGGACATCCCACCATTTTTCATGCAAAGTGGGACATCCCACAGCCTTGTCATGTAAAGTGGGATGTCCCACAGCTTTTTCACATCAAGTCGGGCATCTCATTTGTTTCAGTTGCACTGGTATTGTACTGTGAATTCCAAAGCCTACATCACATCAAAGATGCTGCCAATGAGAAACATTAAACCTATAAGTTGAACAAGACCCCAAAGGCTATATTGTTGAGCTTAGGAGAGGATATAAAATATAAGTGACTCTTATAATGTGGGATTCATTGTTGCACTGCATGAGAAGAAATGAACAAATAGAATCCCAAAGGTAGAGTATTGTCCTCACAATAGAAATGAAAGTCAATGTTTTTTTTTTTTGTTCAGGCTAAATGGGTTCCAAAAGATAAGCTCAATGCAGGAGAAAATAACATTCTCCTTTTTAAATGTTAGATGTAGCCATATCTGGTGATAGCACTGCCACTGATTCCTGTGATCGATCACTTATTTTCAACACTTTTGTCTGAAAAAGGAAATTAATTACTTCTTCGAAGGATTCCCAATATATAGTACAGCCAGTTGTTAACTTCTGAGTCTGATGACTTGCTCCTGTTGTGTATATACTTCATACACTACTTCTGCTACTCAGCATTCATTTAACCTGACTAGACATGCATATTAGAAATTTTGTGTCTAGGTTGCATTCATGGTTAGATCACTCTGGCTCAATTGAGGCTGCAGCAATGTTTCATTCAATCCAGGCATACATTATATGAGTTTCAATGCACTTTGATATATCAACATCCAACATATTAGCCTGGAATGAGTGAAAACAGTCATAAGTAGGATTTGTAGTGCTTAAACAGTGTTTTGCAAGGCTCCAGTCTAAGCCAGATCACTTTAAACACTGTAGTTATATTACCAGTATGTATACAAACTATAAAAAACAAAAAATATCAGGGAACCACAGTTCTACTGTTGTTCACTGAGGGATGCCTACATGAAAAAGCTTCTGAATAGTCAGAAAACTGACAATCAACATAATTTCTCAGATTCTTCTACTTTTGATATATGTTATACCGATGATATGGAAGTATTTTTAGATCAAGAAATAAACATCATCTCTACACATTTGCACCTGTAATAGCACTACCAATGTGAAAATTAATATAATCACTGATTTTATTTTTGATGAAGGGTTTATATTGGAGGTTGATAACTCGGTCAACATAGTTATATACATGACACCTCGCACATATATCACAATCAACACGCCAGATGCATCACCTGAGATGTATTGCTGCAAATATTATTTCCATACTAAATGGTTAAAAACAGTCTAACCTGTGCATAGAACTGCACTAAAAGTCATATTCCGGTGGATAAATACCTATGAAACTAAGTCCAGATGGTCCAAGGGTCTACAAATTGTTGGAACAGATTTTATTTCGAAAAAACTGCCAAAAATATTCCTTCCCAATAAGGAAATTCCTGTAGAAGTTTGTTGTTTGTAGTTTGTTCAATCTGGATACTGACCTATTTCAGGAGTATTAAAAATACTACAGCCCTAATCAAAGGAATTGAGGTAATCTGAGTTTCTATACTTTTGGTAAACCTGCCAGTTATCCAAATCTCAATGTTGTATTCAGCACAACAAAACATTCTAGAGACCCATTGAGCTAGTCAAATGGAAGCTAGAAGGTATATGGTAAGTATGAGTTAGGAAGGAAAGAAAGATTGGGCACACATGCATCGTGCTCTTTAGAAAGCTTACACATGCCAGCACTCCATCCCTGTACTGAAACAATAGTCATCATGGTCATAGCAGCAGTCATCAAAAATGCACTGGAGATGCTACAGTCCTAACTGCCATTGCTGTCAGTATAGGGATGTACAGTAGTCTAAGCTCTATATATAATCTTATTAATTATGAATTATACTTGTGTGTTGTATATTATGATTGAGTTTTGCAGTGAAATTTAGGCAGGAGCCAATCAGTAACAAACAACCAATAACGTCCCAATAAGGAGATCTGAGAAGAGCTAAAAATAGAGAAAAATAAGAAAAGGGTTGGAAGCAACTGATGACAGTTTTAGGTATTTTATGTGATATATATTCATTTAACGATACTAACAGGCTTCGACAAAGCAGGTGGGACAGCATATGGTAAATAGTCTAAAAGTGGGACATCCCACAATCTTGATGGGAGAAATGGGATGTCCCATGTTATATGTATTTAAAGTGGGACAGCCCACAGATTTCATAAGAAAAGTGGGACATCCCACGGATTTGAGATGAAAAGTAGGATGTCCTAGTATATCTTAAGTGATCCCAGCAAGCTGACATGGTATGCATTGCGGACGTGTAGTGGGGGGGTGGCTGGATAAGTGGTTTTTTTTTGCAGAAAATCGAGCCCCAATATTTAAAAGGAAATCACATGGCTTATGTCCAAAAAGAAGGCCCAGGTTGCAGGCTCTTTGGATCACCTGCACCCCAGGCAAGGGGTGAGCCGGTGCCCCAAAAATGTGCATTTTGGCGCTGGTGTGACGTGACACATGTGGGATATCCCAGAAATCTTTCTCCGCCTGCGGCGCGCTGGGACGTCCCACTTTTATGGTCCGCCAAGGCGGCGGGCACGCCCATGCCATCATTCCCATATCCTGTGGGACGTCCCACTGTCCCTAGGACACCCACCCAAAAAAAGTACCTCTAGGGGTAGTTACTTTCCAATAAAAATTCACCCCTAATGGGTGCCCAGAAGGGTAACCTGAAGTGAGTAATTACATCTTTTATTGGGTTTGAGTGAGGGCCAAGCATGGCTTTATTAAGGTTGCTTGGTCTAACGGCATGACACTTAGACACGGTACAGTGCTACACAACTCAACTTGCCTAACACGTGAAGAGGGTTCGACTCCCTCAGCAACCATTATTTTGGCCCGCGGACCGTTAACTTTCATTTAAGCTACGTCATTTTGAAACAAGAGACAACAACCGTTATTGTCCGCATATAGTAATTTTGGTTTGAGTGGTTCGAAAATGAACCGTGCCAGTCGATAAAAATCGCAATAAACTTGTCAATCGTGAGGCAGTTCTATTCGGCGGGATGGTGATTTGTTAGACAGGTAAGTATCTGGTGTAATGTGTGTAGAAAGACTATAAAATTTGATTGAAAGCAAACAAAGGTCTGGATTCATCCATGCATCTAGTAAGCCACGCGTGGACGAATCCAGGTGGGAACCAAACAAATGGATGGATTAATCCAGCCGTCATCTGGATGGATCCAGGTGGGAACCAAACAAACACGCGGATGAATCCGCTTCAAAGCAAAAAATATCACCTGGATGAATCCACCGTGAAAGGAAAAAACGGTGGATGAATCCAGGTGTGAAAATACTTGCATGGATTCATCCACCGTGGAAGAAAAATACAGGTGGATGAGTCCATGTAGGGTGGATGAATCCAGGTAGATAAAATATACTGGAGGGTGGATGAGTCCATGTACGTGGATGAATCCATGCAGCAAAAAAATGGTTACGTGGATGAATCCACATAAGTAAAATTCATGTGCATGGATGAATCCATGTGAGTAGAAATAGTGGAGTGGATGAATCCAGAAGGCATAATTAGGGTTAGCCTGGATTCATCCACATGGCATCCCAAACCAAAAAATTGGCAAAAGTGCATGGATATCAGGGGCGGAGCCATGCATGGATATCGAGGGTAAACCCGTGCATGGATATCGAGGGCCAACCCGTGCATGGATATCAAAGGCGAACCCGTGCATGGATATCGGAGGTATCCCAAAATTCCTAGGAAAATGGCCCTGTACCTGCACAAAAATTGCAAAATTAAGCTGCACAAATGCAGCTGTGATATTGTGCAATGGCTATGATACATGGTAAGAAGGGCACAGTAAACTACCCTGAGAGAAGACCCAGCAGGAGGCACCAAATGGGCCCCGTACGGGCCCCAAAAATCCGAAATCGGGCTGCGCGAGCGCAGCATGGATGAATCCACCCCAGGGCCGGTGGATGAATCCAGGTGAGCGTGATGTGACGCAAGGTGGATTCATCCAGTCCGTGGATGAATCCATATGCGGTGGAATGAATCCACCGAAGTGACCCCTCTTAGGTACAGTCCACAATTGGGACAAAATAGCCTATCAGGGGTCACTTCATAGTAGCCTGAAGTGTTTTGAGGTGGTTTTGATAATGAGGTAGAATTGGAGGCTACACTGGGGGCAAAATCGAGGGAACCTGGACTCAAGGTGCCTCTGAGGCATGTAGTCTGCAGGTGCAATGGACCCAGTGTGCGCAAAGGAAATAAAGCAATGATCACCTTTAGTTCCTTTCATGACAAACACCCATTGTGAGCCTTGATCCACATGCGTCGGAGGTGCCTCGGTGTTGAAAAAGTTACTGATTTCACTAATGAAGTCAGGTATCACCCTAATTCATAAGGGAAACTACTCATGGGTTTTGTCATGTTCTCAGACCATGCAAAAGCTTTTGTTGCAGACACAGGCTTGACCGAACAATGGCTGCTGATGGAACTAATAGTTTTAGAAGATCTAGTCCACCGGAAACTACAGATTCCCTTCACTGGCTGCCAAACAAGTAAGTTTTGTGCCGTCCATCAACAGAAATCATGTTCTGACATGCGACCAAAACTCTACCTTCGGCGAGATGTAAACCATAACTGAAACTTTCATGGTTCCAGCAGCAACTTTTCAGATGGCTGAAACCTCATCCGAAACATAACCAACAACACCAGATCTGAGGATTCCTAGGAAAGGCTCAATTAGGAAACTGTGGTTGAAACTTGAAATGTTGATCAGTTCTGAGCCAAGAATCACTGGGGGCAAATTCCAGGGCACCTGGACACCAGGTGCCTCCGAGGCATGTGGTCTGCAGGTGCAATGGACCCAGTTTGCACAAAGGAAACAAAGGAATTCTTGCCTTTATTTCCTTTGCGCCAAAACACCCATCATGACCTTTGATGGACATGCGTCGGAGGCACCTGAAATCCAGGTGCCCCGGCCTTTGCCCCCAGTGAATGGGCTTATATTTTGCTCAATGAAGGTTCCAGGCAGTATTTTTTGGTACAGTAGCAGTGTGGAATTTGTACTAAACCACAGAGCACAACAAAATGTAGTTGCAGTGGGACTACAATGCAGACCGCATATTTGGTTGTTTATCAATGGTTGTATGGCCTACCTGTTAGTGTCCCAATTGACTGATTTCAACCTCCTCGAGAGGTCACTCGTTCGAGCCCGTTTGAATGTCTGTTTACGGTCTTTTTTGCGTCCGTCTAAACCGTGTTTAAACAGCCGATTAATCGCTGGGTTAAATCACTGATTAATAATAGCCTCCGGATTAAATGATTAATAAATCCGCGGTTTAATCCTGGATTCGCGTCTCAATGGCACATGATTAAGCAGAGCTCCTAGGACTTCTTGATACAGATTACACCAGCGAAGAAGGGGAGAGGATCTGCCAGTACGCCTCGCTCATTGCACCGGGGTGTGGAAATCCCAGGCTCCTAAGTTGAATGTATCCTGAGTCCCGACAGACGTAACGGCCGAGGACCCGTCGCGCCAGTAGAGCTTCCAAAAATTACGTCCATAGGAAGCGTTAAATTCAACGTGGCGGGACACTGGCGCCTCCCTTTGTTGAATAGGCACTACGGATAGTATTATTAATTTTTTGAGTTGCAATGAATGTGTTACGAAAGCGAACCTGCGTTGAACACTGGCGGGGCCTGGAGAGCTGGCGCAGTGGGGAAGTTATTAGGCCCATAATATCCCGCGTTTCCGTAAACGGTGGGCTGAGTGGGCATCTGCGGAGCAAAATCAGCATAAGATCTGCCCGGCTTCATCGTTCAGATGTGGCGACTCACGTTCCAGGTGCCGCCCGGAACGAATGGCGGAGAATGGACCTGAGTGCGTCTAGGTCATATTCAGTTGAAATGCAGATAGAGAATCTCACGTTCTGTCCAATGGTGGAAGGCTGTTGACCATGATAATACACTGGTGCGCTTTGGTTCGTTACCGGAACATGGGCCTGTAGAGGAGTATGAATTCGACGGTGACTTTGCATGCTTATGTTTCTGTCGTGCCTGCGGACCCCAACTGGGCTGAATCTACGCTCGCCATGGGTCAGTTTACAACACATCATAAGATTAAATCTAAGCTGGTGGCCGAAGTTCGCTTCATTAATATTCTGAGGTTGCTGGAGGAAATACTACGTGAAATGGTTCTGCAGGCCGACATCGATTGCTCGTACATTAGAATTTGTGGCCGGGCCGCCGCCACCTCGGTAGCTATCCCGGGCTAAGAAAGATAAATATGAGGAGGTGCGGTATTGGCTTCATATGGCGTACCTCGAATGCGATCCTTCGCCCGTTCCAAAGTCGCTGCATAACTCTATGAGATTGGTGAGAAAGAATAATGACAGCACTTAGCACCCAAATCGTCCTCCCCATGATTTGCTTTATAGAGTTCTCGGCGCTCGGAGTAGTTTTTCATATTCTGTGTCGAGATCGGGGGTTGTCCGACCTTGTTGTGTGGCCGACCCATCGCGGCACCGTTGTTGAAAATCATCGGAGTGGTGGTGGGATTGCCCATCCAAATTGACACGCTTTGGCTTCCGGAATTAATTGGGGGGTCGTCATCCAAGGCCTGCCATGCAGGATGGATCATCTACAAATAACTTCTTTGAGAGGGGGACATAAAATACGCATATAAGGACACTCTATCACATTGCCGGCTGTGGTCATTGGTGCCAAATGGAGATTTCGTGCGCGGTGGTTGACACCAACGATGAGGGCTGGCCGAATTTTCCCCGTCGCCGCCGGACGAACCCCAGTGTCAACCTGGGAATCATCTATTGAGGATTCATTGATAGCTTCGCTCTTGTGGTCACACGCAATTACTGTATTTTTTCATTCAGATCGATAGTCACGCGTCACGCACCCCTCTGTCGATATCGAATTTCGATCGTGGTCACGCATCACGCGGCGAGTTGTCGAATTCGTCGAATGGTTCAAAAAACTGTCAAAATTTGCCTCTCTGCCCCAAAAATCACCCGAAAAAGATTCCGCACTGCGGATTGGAATAAATCTTCGTGGGTCCCCTCTATCCTGGCTCTGCTGGCTTTTTACACTGCCAAAACCGCATAATTCTTGATTTAAACCAACCGAATTTGCAAAAGGAATCAGTTGTGCATTAATCCTGAAATTGTTAGGAAGACCCTCCGCACAAATCTCGCGAGTTTGGGCAGGTTGTCGAATTTTTTGGGGTGTGTCACACTGTCCCAGGGGTCATGTCGAATTATCGAATTGGTTCAACCTGGTCACGCGTCACACCCAGTGTCGATCTGAATGAAAAAATACAGTATCTGGCCCTTGTGAAAGTCGTCTTTACTCTTGAAGGGGAGCATGGTAGAGTACCGCGATTGCCTAGACGCCATTCCATTATATGCACCAACCAAGTCAGACCCATTCGTGCGTTGGACCCACATTGCACACGAGGCGGACGCGTTCCAACATTGATTATCGTACCCCTATCTCTGTTGCCGTTATATCATCTGATTTACTATCACTCGGATCTTTTTTGCCCTGAACTTCGGACCCGAGCTGGCTGCTGACGTGCTGTTTTCATTCCGTTTTCCATTGGACCCACAAAGTGTATGGACTCACCCACCGACGAATGGGAGACCAAAGAGCGATACCTTTGGGCAATAATCTCCCCGTCTGCTCGGCATTCTCTTACATATCTGAAGTCGGATTTGGCTACTTCTGCTGCGAATCACCTGGAGTGCGGCGAGTATCTGGCAATTGTCTTGGAGCCGACGCCACATTCTTCGCATGCAGACTCAGTCTCTAAATGTGCGGTGGCTTACCTTGTGGAGTCAGCATCCGATCCGCTTCCAGACACGTACCTTCCAATCTCACCCTGTGCAATGGGGCGACATGAACCGTTGGTGCCAGACTTTCCATGGCCGTTTGGAGAGTGTATCATCAATACGGGGAAAATTTTCGTCTTCGAACCGGTTCTAGTGAATGCGGGAAAGGCTCCACGTCTTCTTTCCGCGAATGCTGCACATTTTTTCAGGACCCTTTCTCTTGACGACGGCGACGAGCAAATCGCAATGGACATAGAAAGAGGTCGAGCAAGTACACCGCCATTTGGAAAAAATATTTTGAGAATGTTGGCACGGCGATCTTCGAATGTGATCGGTCAGCCCTCGATCAATGTTGGCGACAACGTTGTTAAAATAGCGATCGTTATATCCCTCAGGGCCTCTAGGACATGAATCTTTCAAAAACATCCAGGCAGACATTTATCCGAGGTTCAATTCGACGACCAGGGAACACATGAGGAGATATCGTAACATTCTCACATCCATATAATTCAGACATGATCAATGTGTTCAAAATGCGTTGAGCCAATTAATATTCGGGTACCGAACTCGACATCGGGAGCGTATAAAGTATGAATAAGAAGGGATCTAATATGTACGTGCATCCTGGCGCGATGAGGCAATAATACTTCCTTCAATCCATGTTGTCATCGGCATTCTGGTTGATTGTGGCGGTGGAAGGGCCGGCGGCGGCCTGAACTGGGTGTGCAGCAGTAAGGGACGTGAGCTCGACGTGCCCGTACACCGCCAGATCTGGAGCCAATATGCGCGACTTGATAAACCTAGAGCTTCCCTCAGATATCCAACATATAACTAAAACAATATATCAGCTTACTTGGATTGGTCCTTCGGAACAGGATATTTCTCGCGCACTTCACGGAGTTGGGAGTCGATGGCACCCCAGTACTTTGTATCGTCGTTCTCGGAAATGACTTTGCGCTAGAACTGGAGTCAATCCGTCGTTGCAGATGGTTGAAAACAAACATACCAAGACTGCCATGCGGCCGCAAAAAGGAAGATCCGCCTTGAAGTTTCTCTTCAGCTTGGTCAAAACGATGTTGGCCAGGTCTACTATGTCAGTCGCATCGGGACGGAGGGTGGCCCCGTCCAGAGGATCGGATCCCAGAGACGCTGAAATCTTGGACATCGTCGGAATCATCGTTCAATTGGGATTTAAGACTGAATGACATACCGCAGACTTGATGATGTTCCGTTTGCTCGTCAAAGTTTTCGATATGTGCGTGGCGACTGCATCTGTGATCGACTTCTCCTCCGCCATCGCTCGGGTAATACCCCACGAGGGGTTGTCCCGAACCATGTCCTGGGGATTCACGGCACATGAACAGCAAGCAACTGCCGGTTTAATAATTGGCACACACCATGATCAACTTGCTAGGGCCAATCTTGTCATTCTTATAGGCTGGGAGGGACGCATCGGCAAGGAGTTTGCATATGTTCTCCTCAATCTTGTTCTAAATGCGACCATGAGCAGTGATGAGGGTCCCAAGTTAAAACTCACCTGAAGTTTCTTCGGGAGAGTCCAGGCAGCCTCCGCGGGTTGGAGTTGCCTCTGGTGGTGGGAAAGTGCGAAGATCTGGCCAGCGAGAAGGATCATTTGTTCTGAACGGTTGGCCTGAAGCAATATTATACATTAGTATGAGAGGATCCCTGTATTTGTTACGCACTTGTGCAAACTCCCTGAGTGAGTCGTGTTCGGTCTTCGGCAACTTGTGAGTACGGGAGACTTCGTCGGCATACTGGGTCATATCCTCTGCGAGACGCTTGCGTTGCGGAGCATGGACGAAGGGAACCTGTCCCGCAGGAGTGGGAGTGCCTGGTGGCGACGTGGCTGCTCTGACTGGAGTCGGGGCTTTCACAGGTGACGAATCGAGAGGCATGTTTAGCATGTCCTTGAAGGACGTGCTGGATGACATCGAAAGGGAGAGGAGGGAGCAAGGACAGAGTTAAAGAGCGTCAGGCAAAAGAGTGGGGTGTTGGTTGGGAGCAAAAGAATGGTTCCGACTTTGTGGGCCCCACATCAGAAATAAACTTTGCGCACAGACCAGCGAGGGAAAGCCACTGGATCAACGCACCACGACCGACTCTGCACAGCTGCCATGCCTGCCGTGCGCAAGGATGCAGGTAAGTAGTTCCAAACGGTTTGCAATTTCGATAGTTAACATACCACGGTGCTGAAAAGCCGACTTTGAAGATGTTCCAGACTCAGATCCTCGTCGTGTGAAGTGTCTTGTCTGCTCTTCAGCCGAGCGACCTGTTTCAATCCTTCCCACTTCTTTGTCCACCCACCGCAAGTCACCGAAGCATCGGGATAATCTTCAGACAAGGGCTGGGACTCTTGCACCTTCAATTCCGGCAAATTTACCCTTTGTTGCTGCCGCCATGATCTTGTCCGAACAACTTGGCGAGGAATCGGATGATGAAATGCCACTCCCCAGACTTGCTGATTCCGAAAACCCGTTTACTGGTACTGTCACGTATGGTAGCAGGATTCTGGATACCCACGGGAATGCGATCATGTTTTCGGCAGGTGAAGTTCCCGTGGATGAGTCTGGCAACGACGTGTGGAAGGCGATGGAGAGCCTCGAATATTGTGACCATACTGTCTTTGCTGACATGACACCAATGATGGCGGAGTTGTTTGATAAGACGGACGACTGCACAGTCTCAGATGCTGTTCGGGCAATGGCCGCAATGGGTGAGTGAGCTCATACCGAGAAAACACACCATTGAAAGATTGCAATGCAGGGCTTGACGACTCAGATGACGAGGAGAAGGAAGAGGAAGAAGCAAACGCTGCCGGTAAAGGTGAATTTGATACCGACTGGGCGCCACACGGATCAAAATCCGTAGGTACTGTTCATTCTGGATGTGTATCATGCTGAACCTTTCACCACAATGTAGATGTTTATGTTGGATCTTTTGGACAATCTACCACGTTTGCGTCTTTCAGATGACCATATGAAGGCGATAATTTGGGTGATGAAGGAGTGCGGAACTCCTGATGTTCCGTCGTTGTATGCATTACGAAAATGCAAGCGAAATTGACCCGAGATGTTGGCTTGCAACCTCGGCACCACACGTCGACATTGAATAATCAGTTCTACATGAATCATCCGAATGACTTGGTCCGACTTGTAAGCCATTTCCGCGCCCGGCCAATCCCAATCATAATTGAATAATGCACAGGATTTTGCAAATCCCCTTGTCCGCAAACACCTAAATTTCTATCCAGAGGTTACAACCTCCATCTCTGAGTCGTGGCAGGCTGCAAAATTTGTCAACGAGCTTGACTATGATGAATTATCACCGATGTGGGCAGATTGGAATGTAGCATCACACCGTCATTTCTACATAAAAGAACTCGCTCAATGTTCCGACAAAACATATTGTATTCCGCTGAAGTGGATAATTTTCGAGAAGCAGGTACATGCAGAGGCATATTTGGTCACTCGGGAGGAGGTTCGTCTACACTGATCTCAAATAGATGATTCAGCTGACCGTTTTTGTGTCAGTCGGGGATTTTTACTGTTGAGGAGCATGAAAGCATGCGAGTTCGCGCCACTGATCTCTGCTACAATTTATTGGATCTTCGTGCTCAAGGAGAGATTGTTTTTTCCGGTAAGTTCAACCTAAGAATTCTTTGCACATGCTGTAGCAATTCGGTTTAGGCATGCAGAATGCTTTCAAACCGTATGTACCACATCCGGTACGCACAATTGCAGATGGAAAACCCGCTTTTGTGCTTCGGATTATGCCATGGGCGGACGATGTTTCTGGCAACCGGAGCAAACAATACAATGTTCACAAGAACATGTATTTCGGAAATCTCGGTCTGCCTCACAAATACCTTGCTCAGGAATATCATGTTCGATTTTCTGCAACCTCCCAGCATGCTTCTTCACTTGAACAGTTTGCCGCATTTGCCGGTGACTGGTAAGTTCAAAAGATGTCTGTGAGCACCGTATTATTTTGACCACAAATGATCAGTGATGGTCAATGGAGTGTCGCATATGATTGCGAACTACAACGGGAGATTTTGTTCCGACTCGGAATTCATTTACTTCCTGCCGACAATCCTCAACAAGCAGAGTCGACCTCCACTGCCGGCTCGAGTGCCACATTGTGGTGTCGGGAGGATGATAGCGGAGGATCTGCAACACATCGTGAAAGCGATGAAGGCTATCACGCTCTGTACACAGTAAGTGGCCTGCGGATTTGGTCGTCATCTAAAAATTGAACCATCAAGCCTGGCCAAACGAGGACACCCGAAGAAACTATCACACAAATAAAAGAACAGATCAAAGCAGCGTGTCTTGGTAATTCCTCTGCAGTCGAGGCGTTATACCAGAAAACTGGGGTCAAAGATAAGATAGCTGTCCATTGGATTGGACTGCTTATCGAAAAAGCCCGAGAACTCCAACAGGAGCGTGTTTTCAACAGAGAAACACGAGATCCACGACTTAACGACCCGAGAATCAAGGGAGACGAGCGAGTAGACATCAAGCAGGGTATAATTGATGCAATACAAGAGGAATTGTATGCTTGGGTTTTACTCCAACCGGAGGAGGGATTGGACGGCGAGTCACGTAAGAACTGCATCTCTCACTCCGGTTCTGAACACTGATTATACTCAAGGGAACGACCCGGATTTGCGACCCGGGGTTCATTTTAATGTCCTTCTTCGTCTTCGTGGTCTTGATCCACACCGCGACAGCCCGTGCGAAATTCTTCACACAATTCTCTTGGGAGAGGATAAATATGCGTGGCATGAAACAACCAAAGTCTGGACTCCAGGTCAGGGCGCATTATTTGCAGCTCGCCTTCAGAGTTCCTCTCTCGATGGGCTCAACCTTCCAGCGCTTCGCTCACACTACATGGTCCAGTACAAGAACGGTCTGATAGGGAAACATTTCAAAGCCCTTCAGCAGCTTGCTGTGTTTCAAATGGACGACAGATTATGCTCCGCTGAGCTCTTCGAGCTCTGGAACGCCAACGGAGTTCTCGGCGCGCTATTGTGGTATCCAGTAATCGCTAATATGGATCAATACCTTGTGAGTTCCACTTCTCACCCGAAGTATCTTGAGGCTGTTTTCGGCCAGTTCAATGTTCGTCAAAGGCAGATCTCGAGGTGGCCATTCAAAATGTTTTGGATCGATGGGCTGTCATAGATCCTGCTCGAATCACGGTGAAGTACAAGCTGCATGTATTACCCCACATTCCGGAGGGGGTCCGTCGCTTTGGACCGTCCACTCTCTTCGCAACGGAGGTTTTTGAATGTTGGAATACAGTGTTCCGTCTTTGCAGCGTGTTGTCTAACCATCAGGCACCGAGTCGAGACATTGCAACGACCTTAGCAGACATGGAACGGTTCAAACATCAAGTCAGCGGTGGATGGTGGAAACCAGCTAATAGTGATTGGACTCGGGCAGGTCCAAAAATCCACGACTTCCTTCCAGGTAACAAACAACTCCAGAGGCGTTTAGGTTGGACTCCTCTGAATCTGTACAAACCTGGTACGTTGCTTAAATTATTTGAATTGATTTCAAGTTCAAAACGTTGAAATGTGAAAATAGGAACGGTCAAGATTTTGTCTAAGGCCAAACGGCAGACTGGAACGTGGAAAGCGGTGCTTGGTTCAACATGGAATGAGACGCTTGTGGAGCCAGCCCAACCGAGCATAAATTGGAGTGGTTGCAAGTATGCTATCGCTCGTTCCGAAGATCCATGTTTTGTCGGTTCGTGGATATTTTTTTTGAGAGGTGCAGAGGTGTGTGCATCATACCTGCATGTTTATTCCTGAATGCGAACTTCGGTTATGCAGGTATTAGCGGGGAGAATTTTGAAGATCCTGATACCGGAAGGAACTCTTTTGAATGCTCGAGCATTTATTGTTCTCCAGCAATTTATTGTTGCGGACACCACTGATGAACGGTACAACATGCCATTGTTGATTAAAACGGACCAGACTCTTCTTCTGAAGCCAGAGGTTGTATAGGTCATTTATCGAATATTCTCATTCTAACATCATGCATTCTTCAGGACCTTTTGTTCAAGTTCAATGCCCAGCATGACTGTCGCTTTTTTGCGTGTCCGCTCGAAAACTCCACAGGACCACAACAGGAGAGGTTGGACTCGCTCTTGACACAGAAGACTGTCGTGCATTCGGACGACTCTCGATTTCTTGTGAATATGCACGGACTTCACAATGCACACCTCATTCGTGACACTCTTCCGCGCCATCTAACTGAGCCGAAACCATACTTCCATGACCGTCGAGCTAAACACCTCGAATTTGCACACGCTTTGCGAGAGGTCGGTCCAGAGAAGCGGGCACAGGCTACTGCCAAAGGCTTGGAGACGAAAGCGAAAAACAAGCAGACTAAATTGGATAAAGCTGCTGCAGCTAAGAAGCGGGCGTAGAGATTGTGCTGCAAAACCTACTCAATGCTAGCCCAACATCACATATGAATATTCCTTAGATACCGATCTAATGTTTTGTCAACATCACACAAATATCTGTGGAACATTTTCTGGTAAATATCACTTCAAGGTCTCATCGAGCATATTCGAACATATGGGATTACGTTGATCAAATAATGATCCTCCAACATTTGAAAAACATCAGACTGAAATGGCGGTGTAGATGGGCAGACCAGCAGGCCGCTGGACTCACCGTCTTCGATCCCGATACCACTTGGACAACTTTTAGTCTCAAGAGCACTGCTGCCGCAGTAATTCCTGGCCAATTCTTCCCACCACCTTATATCAACACCAGCATTCGCTACGACATCGATACCCTGCACCAAGTTTTGCCAGCCGACCGGTGTTTTAAGGACGTACTGCAGATTGAGAGGTAAGCTTGATTCAATCTTATTGCGTCCTTGCTGTTGATTCCCAGCCTGTAGACTCCGAGCACGATTCTCGCGGCCGGCTACCGAGGCAACCATACGCTGGACGTTAAACCAGGTATTTAATTACGTGCAGCACCGGTCGGAAAATCCTCATCGTGAATCTCCAGGCACCGTTCACGACCACTTATAGTCCCATAGTCGAGGAGATGGGCGATTTCAGCTCCGCACTACTCGATTATTCCGCCGAGTTCGAATGGCCGCACAGTCCAATTTCAGGCATTCAAGATGACAATGACGGTGATGAAAACATGTCTGAGATAGATCCCTTGGATATGGAGTGTCAACTGCAAGTTTGTGAAGAGAAGTGGATACCCTCAGCACCGCCTTTTGAGTCCAATGCTCTAACGATATTATACTTCGACGTCTACGGAACCTTGATTGTACGTGTTTCATGAAAACTTAGACCCCTGCTCAACTTCTAAACAGGACAACGAATCCGGCATATTCTACGCCCTCGAATCATTGTTGTCTCGCTCCCTACATAAATTCAGTCGACCCGAGGCGCTTACGTTCTACTTCGAGAGCGAAATCGAGGTGAAGAGACAGGCATGGGGCGCTCCGTATTCCGAGATCCTCGCTCAAGCATACTCCAACATGTCCACGCGGCTCGGTCTGACACCATCGCCCGCAGAGGCAGTCTCTTTCGCGAGTTCCATCGCACATTGGCCACTCATCGACGATGCAGTCGAGGTTTTGCAAATCCTCCGCTCCCGCATTCCGGCACTCGTCGCTCTAGCGGACGCAGACCACTCAACCCTGCTGAAATCCACCGCATTCTCCTTCCTCGCGCCTTACTTCACGGAGGTGTTCACCTGGGACGCGTCGCACACGTATAGACCCTTCTTCAATGCCTTCAACCCAGCCTTTCTCTTTCACGACAACATGGGCGTGCTCCGCCGCCGCCGTCTCTTTGTTTCGAGCAAGCTCATCTGCGATCTTGAACCGGCGGCCGAGCTTCAGGTTCCGGTGGTCTGGATGCGCTACCCAGCGAGCCTTGCGAGTAACCTGTCCGTCGACGAGGCATCCTTTTCCTGGAAGGTGTGCGATGGCCTGCGGGATCTCGCGTCAGGAATTTTGGCTGAAACAAGCGCATGAAAAGTTGGGATGTGGAATACTTAATGATCTACGTACAGTACTAGCAACGATGTTGGACGATTGCAGCATAGTCCGACTAAACCACAACGCTTCGATTCGATTATTTCGGATCGGCCCCACACCGGAGAATTTCGAGTCAGTTCGGTGGATCAATTTACGCGTTCCCGAGGACATCATTTATCCCTCAATAATATATGATCTTCTGCACTGCTGTGCGGTACAACGTGTTCGGTGGGAAGCTCGACGAAGGAAGACAACCGCTCCCACACTGCTGTGCGATAGAGAAACTCGATGATTAATTGGTAACCGCGTGTTCACAGCATCCGCTGAGAGACCAGCGTCTAGAGAGCGGTAACTGTATCGCCCAGACTTTTATGAGGACAGCTTACGCCCACCGGGTGGATGGACAATGGTGACAATTGCCATTTTGAGATTAACCGGGGAGAAAAGCAACCCAGCAACTGGATGGGGGTGCACCGACGACATCGGAAACGCTGTGGCCGAGCTGAGTCCAGACTTCCGTGAAATGGAAGGGAACCGAGTTGGAAGAGAATGGCCCTCATGATTTGTTCCTGAAGGCCATACTTAACAGGAAGCCTTCCATCCGTCGCCCCTGCGCGATAATTTTCTTCATAACTGGATGTCTTGCATCTTCACGCGCGGGCCTACATCTTCTCCCCCTCCGCGTCCAACATAGCTGAAAGGGGAAGGAAGTTGAATATTAATGACGGCGGTCCGAGAGAGCGTGAGATTAGATCCGACGGCGACCTTTGGGCGCGTAAATAAGGTTCTCGGAGAATGGACGCCAGATACACGGGCGCTCGAATATAAGGTTACAGCAAAGTCCGCAAGAGGAGATACAGATGAGGTGAATTTTCGGATGGGACGGGATTGAGATAGGACCGACAGTGCGTCCGGTTGAGTTTGGGAAGAGAACGGGACGATTACATATGCGGAAGAAGCAACATCGAGCGTATGATGCACATTGCAGGATGTTTCAGATAAAGTTACATCGGGTCGACACAGTACGATAACATTCAAGCTCGGTAGACCTAGACCAATTTCCTTTGTCAACCACCAAAAACAAATAAACGAACCCCCTAAACCCACCAATTGATTGACAAAGTTCAGCAGCAATAGATCACCGCGGAAGCGCTGCCCTAGCTTCCCGTAAAAATACTGCAACTTCGAAATGCAGAACAGTCTCTAGCCGAGAAAACAGTGTCGTTGATCTCGAAGAACAGACAAAACTGAATCTTTGGGATGCTCGGAGAACGAGGGAAAAAAGTTCGTGGAAGGTTCACCAGAAAGACGCTTCGCACGATCAATGGTACAAGAAGTTGAACAGTCTTCGCAAGATGAATATAACTAAACAGTCAGTGGGAGCTTTTGTAGTTCTTCGACGAGATACTAGGAGTCTTAGACATTCGGTCAGATTGCTTCAAAAGGAAGTGATAGAGAACATTATGCACGGCGCTGAAGGTGTACTCCCATATAGTATAAGTTGAAGACCAATTGCCTGAAGCAATGCGATGCCTGTACGCACCTCGAGAATGACTCCATTCTAGTCTACCAGCATTAATCTGAATCTGAATCCTCTTCGTCGCCGTGGGGATCATCATCCCCCTCCCAATAGATCCACCGTTTGTTGAAGGAAAGCGTTGGAATTGCGGGGAAGGCGTTTCTATATGCGCTCTTCCGGAGTACACGATTCCCAGCGATGCAGAGTTTCTGCAACTTACACCCGGATTTGGAGATAAAGGATGTAAGTGCGGCGATGGGATCTGGTGTAAGAAAGTCGCCAGAAATGACGAGGGTGCGGAGCTTCGGGACGACGAGAGTCCTTAGACAATGCCGGTCGATGTGCCCAACTCCAGACGCGATCAATACCATCGATTCCAGACAGAGAAGCTCGACGTTGGGTTCGCTGATGGGCTCTTCGTTAGGAGTGTGGATAGCCAGCTCGCAGTGCACCAGATTGACAGCCTGCCGCAGAATCGGTGTACATTCCGCCGGAAAGACGCATTGCAGTGAGAGTGATTTCAACTGAGCCCATGGCAAAAGGAGGGTTGATTCGCCCTCCGGCAATGAATACCACAAGCTGACCATGCGGAGCATCCGTGCGCCGGGTATAAGTCAACTACGCGAACTACGCGCCAAAAAGAGAAAGAAAAAGCAAGGCAAGAACCCAAACAGCCAATAACAGTGCAGAAATATAGGCACATTTATCAGGTTTTCGGATGACGAGACCTAAGTATTGGCAGACCAAGTAATCTTATTCACCAGGAACGAATGAATACAGGTGAGGTGAAGTGGGGGTGATTTCTCTGTTGAAGACAGACCAACGTTGGATTCACTGAGTATGGCCGGATTGAGAAAGACAACCAGACAAACATATATATGCACATACTTAGTAGGCAGGATAGACGGTAGAATGCATGATGCTTCAGAATTTGCCTGGCGCTGCATCAAATGTAAGTTTATTTAATTGCCCATGACCAACGTCCGAACGCACCAGAGAAAACTCGCGACTTGATCTCTCCACGTCAATCGGAATCAGAATCCTCTTCGCGAAGTTCGTCAGCGCGTGGATCATCACTCCGTTCCCAATGCGTCCGCCGTTTGTTGAACGACAGCGTCGGAATGTCGGGGAACACATTTCTATAGGCACTCTTCTGGGGTGCACAATACCTGGCGATGCAGAGTCTCTGTAAGTTGCACCCGGATTTCGCGATGAAGGATCTAAGGGTGGCAATGGGATCCGGGGTGAGGAAATCGCCGGAAATGTGGAGGCTGGGGAGCCTGGGGACGGTGAGGGTGCGTATATAGTGCCCGTCGCTGTACCCCATCAAAGAGGAAATTATGGAAACCAGGAGCACCACGCTTTTTAGCGAGTGTTCCGGTGTGATGCGAGTGATGGCAACTGATTTGGACATTCCCCTTTTGGTTCAAGACCCGAACCTAGTGCCCGCTGTTATCATCCTCCGGGACCGGATCACGGCATCCTGCTGGGCCGTGCATAACCCCATAATGTTGAAGAACCAATGCACTCGAGGATGAGTACATATCCATGTTGTATCCACGGGGCGTGAATTTGAGAAGGTTGAAGTGTATGAAGCAGCGGTCCCGGGGCAAGCGAACACTAAATAATGCGAGTTGATGTTGAGTTGATGCGAACAGTGGAACCTAGATAAACTGATGCTTCAATTCAACACTGTGGCTCGCATCCTCAAATTGATTACTTAACTGAAACCCAAATCCAGAGTGCTTACCCGCCTTTCGGGCAATCATTTCGTTGTGACAGGGCTGCCGCTTCCTCGATCTCTTCAACAGCACTCGCGCAAGTTGCTGAGCGCTTCCCGTGTTGCATTTATTTTTATTTTCACAGGTTTCACCTAATAATGGCCCAGCTTCAATGCTAAATATCCCTCTGTATGATATTCCCTGGCTCGGCCTGATTCACTTAAATTTGAGTCCAACTGTTGCCGATCATCCGTCACTATGCATGTTTCCACTCGCTGGGACAATTGTATTTTATTGTACTGCAATCAATTTACTTCTCACACCAATCTCACACCGTACATTGATGAGCGAGAACAGCCCGTACTGGAGCGTAGCGAAGCCTGATGTTTGAGTTTGGTGAGTAGCCTGTAGGACCTGTGTAAGACAATATGATCACATCTCCAAGTGGTTAGGATGAGTTTATGTTGCGGACTGAAGAGGCTCTCTGCCAGCCCACGGAGGCTCAATGGTGCTGGTTCATTGCCAACAATTGAGCCTGAGATTAAACAGGGAATAAATTTCCTTCCTGCTTTCCTTTGGTCTTACTCACACTCCCACAATACATCTTGCAATACAGTGATCATCCTCAACTCCATGCAAGATGCATACGGTGGGTTGCATTCTTCTATGGCGGTCCCGATGCACTTTTATTCCCGCGAAAAAAAATCGAGGTCCGCGCAAAATTTTGACCTGTTTTCAAGACCCCCGCGCAAAATTCTATAAGATTGCATACTTGATTTTTTTGCGCGGAGAACGTACACCCGCGCCAAAAAAAATTGGGCCGTGCGAAAAAAAATCCGGCCCGCGGAAAAAAAAAGTTGCTGGTGTGCTGCGCGCAAAAAACTTCGGAGTTGGGCCCCGCGCAAAAGATTTTTCGAGTTTTGTTGAAACTCGTTCTTAAGGCACTTTTGGCTTACGTGTGGATTACGGTGCGGGAATTGGACGTCCCCAGCGGTTTACGCGACGGTAAATAGTGTCAGTTCTCAGTTCAAGTTGAACACGGTCGGTCAGGTGACCATGTTCAAACTGACTAGGACTGAGAGCCGAGATCCCTACAGCACATTCGACCTACCACAAGCACAGGGGCCAGAATAGCAACTTAGAAGCAGTTTCCAAGGCAGTCAATCCATTCAGCCGAGTGTTGATTTCCATACGGCTATCATACAGCCCCGTAATCTGCAGTCTGAGGCCGAACCACAACTTCATGCCAAAACAAAGTCCAGCTCTAGATCTTGCACAATTATGGATAAGGGAGTCTGAACGCGTCAAGCCAGTTGCTGATGGCGTAAATAAGGTCGGTTCAATGTGTATTCACTCTTCAAAAGTGTAGTGAATAAACACGTAAAGTCTGACAAGACTTCAGTTGAACCAATTGGGTGTCAAGTCAGCAGCCTACAGTACAGTCCGAGTACCAAATTACGTTGACCACATTGCAGACTGCCTGGGTTGCAGATCACATTGACTGCGGTGAACCACGCTGTTGAGCAGGTAGGTACCCGGGCAGTACATTGCCGATCGAAGTTTGAACGTGTAACTGGCCCGAACTGAATGTCTAAACACACCAATTGAGCGGGAATAGGCGGGAATTCGTTGCATCAACACATCACTAAGCTCTGCTGAAAAGATCAGCTGTCTACCTGGATGTTGAATTTGCTGAATACGATCATATAAATCGTTGGTTGCAGTTGTGTCAATGAGACCTATCAACAGTCTACCTCATTGTACATGATACGGGGAACCGTGAGGCATCGCGAGTGCGTAGGGTAACAACCACTTGACTGTGTACCTTGACTTGAACACATCGGGTTGATTAGCACCATGGAGTTGAATGAGTTGGCTCAAGTCAGATAAGTCGTCCAAGTGCGAAGCCTGAGTTGAACAGCATGAGTTTAATCAAAGAGCTTGGCAGTGGCACATCAATTATTGCCCGGAGGACATCAATCTTGGGTGCATTGAGTTTGAGAGCTCAGACCGATGTGACCAAGTAGAATAGCTTAACACACAATTTGAACTATGTAGTATGTCGAGTTGCACTTTGAGTAGCGCAGGAAGTTGCGCGTCGAGTGGATCCGGGGCTGGCGAGTCTCGTGCGAAAGGAATAGCCTCAATATTAAACTGGTTTGGAATAGAAAGAGAAGACCGGGGTTGAGTCAGATCGACAGGGGTTCAAGCCAGAGCAGCATGGGTTCAAGTCAAAAGTGAGGGAGTGTGCAAGCAGATTGGATTGTGGATGGCAGACCGAGCGGAGATGAACTAGTAAGCGGATCAAATGCACATGGTCAAACTAGTTTGTTGAATTGAGACAGTGTCACGAGCCAAAGTCGGTCGAGGGGGAGGAGATTCGAGTCGATGAGCAGTGAGTCTGGAGTTGAGTGAATAAAGAGCAGACATACTGTATTTTTTCATTCAGGTCGACAGTCACGCGTCACGCACCCCGCTGTCGATATCGAATTTCGGTCGAAGTCACGCGTCACTCAGGCCTCTATCGAACAAAAAAATCGTGTCACGCAGCAGGATACCATCTAAATACGCCAAAAAAATGAAAATTCGCGTTCCGTCTTTCGAAATCTTCTTGGTGGTCACGCAAAATTTTCGGCTTTATCGAATTATCGAATTGGTCCAACCGTGTCACGCGTCACACCCCCTATCGATTTGAATGAAAAAATACAGTAGCATAGCATAGAGAACGGCAAGAGAAGCCAAAGGGCATAGGAAAAGCAAGAAATGGGCTCTCACAAGATCTACTGGACCCTCCTACGCAGCAAAGCCAGTCCCAAATGGCCTGTGTTAGCGATGCGAAAGGTTGAACATAGGTCACCTGACTGTGTTCGACTTCAACCGGTGTTGTTGACTGTCGTATAAACCACTCGGGAGGTATAATTTTCAGGCTGTAACTCATGCGTAGGCCAAATATGGCTTAAGAACGGATTCCAAAAAAAAATCCAATTTTTTTCTGCGCGGGGCCCAACTCCGAAGTTTTTTGCGCGCAGCACACCGGCAACTTTTTTTTGCGCGGGCCGGATTTTTTTTTTTCGCACGGCCCAAATTTTTTTGCGCGGGTGTACGTTCTCCGCGCAAAGAAATTCAAGTATGCAATCTTATAGAATTTTGCGCGGGGGTCTTAAAAACAGGTCAAAATCTTGCGCGGACCTCGATTTTTTTTCGCGGGAATAAAAGTGCATCGGGACCGCCATATTCTTCAACTACTCCCAATACGTACTTTCATACCCCGCAGTTTATTTCTGTAACACTCTCTGTGATTGATCCTGGATTTAAAGCAGTTTACTGTATTATTTCGTTCAATTCGACCGTCACACATCATGCACCCCTTGGTCGATGGCGAATTTCGGTCGTTTGTCCCACGTCACGCGGGGCTTGGTCGAACACCGATTTCGTCACGCAGGACCCAAAATCGTGTTTTTTCAGCTCTGCAAGGCGAAAAATGCAAAATTTCCGATTCCCTGGTCGAAATTTGCCCGTTTGTCTCGCAAAATTCGGCCCCTGGTCGGATGGTGGAACTGGTAGAAATGTCACGTGTGACGCCCCAGGTCGAACTGAACGAAATAATACAGTATTTCAGTAACACTCTCTGCTGCTCGTCGTCTTCGCGTCTCAAAGGATGGCAAGACTTTAATTAGAAGGGCCAAACGGGGCAATCACCGGAGACGCCGTACAAGCTCCTTCGGGACAGTACATCGGGGTCCTCAGTCGAAAACATGTGCCATCACTCGCATCATACCGGAACACTCAAGGAACACTCGCTAAAAAGCGTGGTGCTCCTGGTTTCCATAGGAAATCAACACCCACGATTCTAGCTGGAGAAGCTCGGTGTCGGGTTCAGAGTTGGCACGATCAGGGATGGCTTGTATGGCGAGCTCGCAATGCACCAGATTGACGGTCTGTTCGAAAAATGGTGTGCATTCCCCCGGATGCGCGCTTTGCAAAGAAATCCATGTCAACTGGGCCCACTGTAGAACGTCTGGTTATGGCGGAAATTCCCATTGGCACGTTATGCAATTAGTTTAGTTGGATATAACTTTAGGGTCAGACAAACACTTCATAGTTCATTGGAGTTCGGTACAGACCTCCGGCATTGATACTGAATTCCGAAACGCATCGTTGGACTGCAAATCGCTTTGAATACGCCGACAATCCCGTAGTCGAGATCCAAGATTGAAGTGGGTGTAGCATTGCAGACCAGATATCCGCTGAATCGAGTGAAGATTAGTCATTTGTTCAAACCGGTTCTCATTTAGATTGGAAGCGATAGAATCGCTGGATTGATGCTATTATCCGCGATTCTCACGGTTCGAATATTACATCGATCCAGCATGCGATCGTTCTTATTTACAGAGGCGTCAGGTACTTTTCAGCGGGAGATGGAGTAGTGACTACTTTTGGGGCTAAAGCTTGCGAAGTTCCTAACCCTGCCTAAGGTCGTTGGTTATTCTACAGGTCCTGGTTTATAGGGACGACTCCCAAGATCGGTCTTTGACGCTTCAATAATTTAGATACAAGTACAACAACAGATACAACAAGTTGACGCAACTTGATTCGAGTTATCCGGAACGATTTGAACCGCCAGCGCTAACTGGACCACGTGTTTTGTTTTATGGAGGCGTTCACCGCCCATAACCGCCCTTCCCGTGCCCGTGTCCCTTGCCGTCGTGGCCGTATCCTTTGCCTCCATCGTGGTCGTGTCCTTTCCCGCCGTCGTGGCCGTGTCCCTTTCCACCGTCGTAATGACCGACGTCGTGGTGGCCGTCATCGTATCCTCTGGCATATCCCTTCCCGTGATTGTGATCCTTTCCGTGTCCCTTCCCGCCTTTCCCATCATGGCCTCCGTCGTGGTGACCCCCATCCTTGTGCCCTCCATCCTTGTGTCCGCCATCCTTGTGACCCCCATCCTTGTGCCCGTCATCCTTGTGTCCTCCATCCTTGTGTCCACCATCCTTGTGCCCACCGTCCTTATGTCCCCCATCTTTGTGACCACCATCTTTGTGGTCGTCGTCGTAACCCCGAGCGTATCTGCCAACTCCTTAGTGATTCAAGTTTCTTGTGCTGCTATAATTTGCCAGCCTACCTTCCCTTGCCACCGTGACCGTGGCCGTCGTGACCATGCCCGTCGTGGCCATGGCCTTCGTGGTCCTGATCATGGCCGTATCCGCGGGCCTCGAGATCGCCTGTACCCTCGAGGGGTGCACCGAGAGCTGCAACCGAGAAGAGGGCGAGAAGCGCCGCAACAGTAGCAGAAGAGAAATGCATTGGAGATCGAGTTGAGGGTTTGAGTGAAAGGCGAAGAAGAGCTGAGTTGCTGAAGAATTGGGTCGAAAGGACCACATCTTTATAGTCATTGAAGACCCCTTTAGCGGTTAAATGAAGGTACGATGCTTGCATCATAACTTGACTGAATGACGAGCTCCCAAATGTTCAATTTTCAACGGCATCCTCGGAGCTGGGTGTCTCCAATTGGAACCGGTGATATTGAAGGCGTAATAATTCTCTGCCCAGGACCGCAAATATGAGTCTAATCTCAAGCTACAATAATCTCTCCCACAAAATTGTGTTCAACCATTGTGGCTGAGGATAATTTGCTCATTCTGTGTGGCGAGTGGTGCATAGCCGCGGAGCGTCGAGGATTTCAGCGGAGTAGGGGACTGCCGCACTGTTTCCGCAGGCTATTTCTCTCACAGCGAATATCGGTAGACATTTTGAATTGAAACCGAATACTACCTGTAGATCGCTAATGAGCGCGGTTGCCTCCAAAGTCTTATTTTTGGATTGTAAATGAAAGGCGCACTTGACGCGAGTTCATTTGTTCTCACAAGGCTGGCGTCCTTTGAATTACTGTAATGTTTGCGCAGGTGAAATGCCATTGCTCTGCGAGTTGAAAGTGTAGAAGTTATAGAGTCCTTGTGAGAAGATATGAACATGGAACGAACTGTTAGGTACATCGAATAGAGCGTGAGAATTCCGCGCTTTCGTAAACGAGACCCGCTTTGATCTTTGCATGTTGCTATAGCAGCGTCAAGCTTTTGAGGACTAGCACTGTGCTTCCTAATTCAGTGCTTGGCAAGTGGGATCAATATTGAGGCTCCGATGGCACGAACACGAGATGGCTATTATCATAGCGCTACACGCTGGAATAAACAGCGAACTACAACCACGGTTGAACCACAGGTACCTGTTATAGATACCTTCAGATGATTACCATTTGGGATTGAAAAATAGCTACGCAATCAGGTCTTCGAGTGCAAGTCCGCTCCGCTTCGATGGATCATGGCGTTTGAATTAAAGGACGCTGTTATAAGCTAGAAGTATCGCAGCTAAAGGTAACAAATAATTTCGCTGTCGATTTCTACCAGCTTAGGTCAAGGGCGACGAGAGTCTCAATTACGAGCACATGATTCATGACAGAGTAAACTATAATGTAATTCACGGTGAAATGGATGCTTCACGTCCGGAACCAGCAATCTACGTCCGGGAGTCGGTGGCCGGGGCGAACAGAAATGAATGGCGGCGACTAATAACGCGCATAATGCGATGTATTGCGGAAGCCTTTCACCTCGTTTCGTAACTAGAAAGCGAGTACGAAATAATTAATTTTCACCGCGTTACACCAGCATCATATTCGACTCCGTTACTGCTTGTCTGGCTGAACACTAGGAAGTCCGGTGGCCGCGAAAGTGTAAATGGATGGTCGAGAAATTAAAATTGGCATGACGGACAACGAAGAAAGTGCAACCGTTTTATGACAGATGCTTGATTTTTCCAGAAGGATCGTACTTCAGAACAAGGAATGAACAGCAGGGTAAACCTTTCGTCTTCTCTTCCTCCGCACGCGTCAGACCTTTTCAAAATGCTCGCGGAAATACGTTTGGGTAGCTTCGACCACCTTATAACCGCTAATTCCTGTTCGGCCTGCGCTGAAGAACGAAATTAAAGATGAGCGCCTCCACCTACCGGCCGGTGAGATAGATATATAATGGACGCAATTAAATATGAGCGACTCTACCTGTCATCCACCGAGAAAAACAGATGCTTACAACTCCGAAAGTAGGAGGTCGACTTCTTCTTCTCCGGCATCGTCGCGCGCTCCAGCGACTCGCGATTGTCATACTCCCCGCGGGGCTTGCTAGGACCTCGTACGCCTGAAGCCGCGCGGGGATGTCGTCGCGTCGGGTTCCTAGCGGAAGCAACAAGCCGATGGTGGCGGCGTCCTCGAGTGCCATACCACCGCCCTGCCCGAGGAGAGGTAGCATCGCATGTGCGGCATCCCCGAGCAGCGCCGTGCGTCCGTTGATCCAGGTCGGCAGGAGAGGGAGGGCGAATGGAAAAAGAATAATAGCCATGTACTGTGGTTGTCGAAGTCTCTTTCGTCGACGTGAAAGGCAACAACGTTGACGATCTCACTGTGCCGGCAAGAAGACAAAAAGAGCATGTTGTACCGTTCCTCGGGCGAGAGCACAATCTCAAAAAACAGAGAAAAAAGTAACACAGTGAGCACTGACCACGGTTAGGAAATGAAGCATATTTAAGCTTACCCGGCCGCCCGAATCTCCCGCGGTAAACCATTCCATGTCGCACACACCTTGCAGCTTCTCCGACGGAAACAGGAAGCGGAACGCCGAAACGCCAGATGGAAGCGCTATCTGCGGATATCCAAGCACGCTAGTGCGTATCGCAGACTCTTGAGCACCCAACCACATGGATCAGGACAAAAGATATCCCGCGGGTTGCGAATGTTGAACGAAACTTACATGAATTCCATCTGCACCGATTATGAGGACCGCCTGGCGGGTATCCCCGTTCTTTGGCGTCAAGGTTCCCTGCCCAGGATCACACGCAACCACCTCGACACCTAAGTGCAAGGTTTCAGGTGGCCCGTTACCGTCGTTCCCGAGCGCGAGCCGCTTCAGCTCGCTATGCAAATCCGCACGGTGGCACATCCAGCCCATCTGTGCAATGGATATTACCAATGGCCAAACTTTGTCTGAAAAATGGAAGAAGGTCTTACGTTCTCGGCGGGCCGTGTCATCACAAAAGGCGGAGACTCCCCGCTAAGCGAATTATATGAACGAATCTGGATCGCGCGTTGACACCTGAATAGTTTTATTCGATAGCACGCACCCCGGTCATCGGTACACAGTCCAGATTCTTAGGGTCATAGCCGAAAAACTCCAAAACGCGAATCGCGTTGGCCTGCGCAGTGATTGCCGCGCCGAGCTCCTTGTTCATCCGCGATGACTCGAAAATCTGTGTCGATTTGAGTCATGTTCCCATGCAGACACTTCAGGATGCACCTCAACCATGACTGCGTGCCCTTGATGGCGTAGAGACACTGCGGCCGCCAGACCGCCCAGCCCGGCGCCGACGATAAATATGGTGAGGGGTGCGGTTACGTCGGGAGATTGAGCGTCGTACATGGATAGGTTCGCGGATAGTGCCCACCTGGAAGAGCTGTCCCCATGATCTGAGACCCCTTTGAGTCACAATCGGCATCGCGGCGCATCGATGCTAGAGTGGACATCCAATGATACCACCGTGTGTCGCGGCTGTAATTTTAAAACATGAGAAGACGGGTCAGATGCCTTTCCTGCAAAAGAAGTAGCGGGATAGCAGATAAGACAATGATATTCGAGGGGAAGCACCGGTGAGAGACGGTGATGGGTGAATATTGCCACAGTGTATCAAGGACCAGAGAACCTGAGTGTATCCTAGCTGTCGTGAGACGGTCCAAAACAACGACAAAGCGGTGATAACCAACTAAAAGGTCACCGCCTTGTCGCCACCTTGTCGTTTTTCGGTGTTCGTGCCACAAGATGTCCAAAGAGCCAACCAGTACAGTGAGGGGTTGGTGAAGGGGAATAAGCTGAGACTGTTAACGTGGATGGGAATGCAAGGCCCGAGAGTTACTTCACGGAGCTGGCATGGCAAACAGCGCACAGACCTTGCAATGTGGTGGGAGGACAAGGATGAAAACGCGGGATGAAAATGCCATCGCAGCGCCACGTGGAGATCATACACGAGCAGTCACCCCACGGGACCGTGACAGGGTGACTCTCGCGTACAAGTCGCGTAACCTAGACCGGTAACCGATCTGTCTACGGGACAAGTGTCGTGTCTACCGACACTTGTGTCTCGTAGGCAGATCGGGACCCGGTCTACGCGTAACCATTCCTCGTGCAAATGTCGCGTTTTGTCAGCGCGTTAATGCGCCCTTTTGCATGATTCGTCGCACTGAGATCAGAATGGGACATCCCGCCGCCCCTCTTTTGGGGAATGCTCATAATCCTTGCCCAAGTTACCCACGACTTACGCCCGAGTTGCCCGCGACTTACGCCCGCGTCGGTCATGCCTTACCCAAACGCCCAGTAAAGTTCGCATCCTTCTGGGGTGTGCCCTCACGCCTATATGCAAGTCCTTGTGTGCCGAAAAGATCATATTCACACCCCGAAAGTCGACCCCGTTTGCATGGTGCGCCAGATGACCCAGTTCCTTTGCTCGCGCCCAAATTCTCGGTCATCAGATTTATCCGAAAAAGGACGCAGACGGTTTAATCCCAATCATACTTCTTTCAATCAGATTTCCTCCTTTCCCAATGGCCCAAAGACTCACGCAGCTTTCATCCCAAAATCGATCAGTGGCCGTATACTGCAGATGCTGACGTGATTAGACTTCAGAACGATATATACGTCGCATTAAAGGTGGAGGATGATGCAGCTGTGCCCAAATGTTTTACGCAGCCCTTGCTGCGAATATTCTCCTGAGTTTTCATCTTACGCGGGGAATGGCTTCTCCTCTGTTGACTAGGGTAAGTTCTGACCATTTTTTTACTCGAAGATAGTGATCCACGCGTACGTCTCGCAGATCCGAAATGTGGTGTATTTTGAAGGGGCGGACGCGATTCACAATCGCGGCATCGTAGGAATTGTCATGTGTTCAAAACACCCATACCGATTGAAATGCGCTTAGATCACTGATATAATCACACCTCTTCTGCCCGATGGCGGGAGTGGACGTCACGCGAGGGTTGGACAAAAAACGGGGGAGAGGTGGGCATGTACATCGGAGGTCCTCTGGCCGCGAAAATTGGTGAGGTCGGCATCGGGATTCTGGGTGGTGTGGGCGATGCCGTCTACTCTCAGGATCCCCGACCTGTTCCAGTTACGACCAAGAAGGAGACCTTTGCGGAAGAGGGGAATGCTGCAGGGAAGTACATTGGCGGTGCTATCTTTCACGCCTTGTTGGGCGACACTGGAACAAAGGTGGGAGAGATGGTTGGGGGCACCGTCGGGACGGCCCTTGGAGCCGTTGCTGGCACCAAGACGGACGGTAGCGGTGGACTGATTTAGATCGTGTAGTGATTGGCTCAAATTCGGGATCTACAGGAGAATCCTAATCAAACGAGCCCCATTCGTGTGAGGTATTGCTCCGAGTCGGAGGTGATTCGGATAATCAAACTTGGATGCCGACGGAGAGGAAGCGAGGAGCTAAGCATATTTCTGAATGTCTATCTTATTTGGATGGGGTTCAATCACTTCAGTCGAACTATCACATCCTCTGGCCATGGACCTCGGATATCTTTCCGAAGGTTTGTTCGTCACCAATTAGAACATCAGTCGTCTGCTAAGCTGGCTCATTGTGTCTCTGGATGTGGTTAGAATCTGCCGACACCAGAGCAGTATATATGTCGCACCACTAGCGAGGGAAGACTCAACTGGATCCGAATGCCTTCGACAACTCTTGCTGTATATATCCTCTTGAGCCTTGAGTTTGCCAACGGACTGCCTACTTTGTCGAGGAGGGTAAATGTTGATATTTATTTTCGCGACTCAAGGTTACTCACTGACATCGCTCGCATATTCAGAGCGACAACTCGATTGCTTCCGAGGGAGCCAGCGCGATCCAGAATCGTGGAATTGTACGACTTCTCTGCTCACAGGATGGACGCCACCCTTTACTGAGATAAATTTGGTTAGATCACCGATATAGTCAAACCCATCCTGCCAGATGGTGGGGACGGGCCACATGCGAAAGTTGGGCAAAAGACGGGTGGTAGAATTGGCGCTAACATCAGCGGACCTATCGGCGCAGAAATCGGTCGGGTCGCCATCGGAAATGTGGGTAAACTGGGTGATACGCTGTACCCAGATGATCCTCGACCGGCTCCGGTTACAACCGAGGACGAGAGTTTGGTAGAAGAAGGGGAGGCTGCGGGGAAGTACATCGGGGGCGCAATTGGTCACGGCCTACTGGGCGAGACCGGCTTGGAGATAGGAGAACTTGTCGGGGAAACTGTGGGAGAAGTCGCTGGAACTATTGCCGGAGCGAAGGCGAACGGGGTTGATGGCCTAGTTTAGCCTGGACAGTAGTCGATTTTCGTTTGGACAGCTACTATTTAATAGATTCCATACCATAAAGGACCTCACGGAGCGTGACGGAGGCCCAATGTCAAATGTTCAAAATAGTTCAACTACTGCAACACAGAGCTAGAATGTGCTTCGACTGACCCGAAATAAGGTCTCGCTTCCGGATCGGCGAGCAGGACCAAGCTTCGGCAGCGATTAACACATTATCAACGCCGTTCGCGATTCATTTTGCTCTGTGCTTGCCCTCCCCGTGCCATTGACATGAGCTCGCCTGAGCTCCTGCAAATCACAGAGAAAATATACTCCAGAGAGCCAAAACTATGGGGCAAAAATGATGATGATCATCCAGAGTATGTACTTCCCCTCGCCGTTCTTGGCCGTGGCATTCACAGTGATTACATAGATTGATTTTAATATTTGGGTGGAGTAAGAACATGTTTACTCTTTGCTCGAATATTTTCTGAGGCAAACGATGCTTAGTGAACGCACAGTTGAAACATTTAAAGAAGTACATGGACGACTACTCTGAGATATACCCAACCACACGCCAGTTACTAATCAGATCATCTGGATCGATGTTTTGGACGAGGGATAAGTTCAAGGTGCGAAATATCTCCTGGTTTATCACACCGCTAACGGTCGACTGTATGTCAGTTGGAAGCGTTAGTGCCTGCGCTCAACATCATCTCTGGGCACAGTGAGGGCAGTAATGCACGGCCTCCGAATGTTTTGGTCCATATTTTCTCAAACGGTAAGATCACCGTTGTTATCCTGCAAAATGAGAACAACTTCAAACTCAGGGGGCGGCTTCGAGTTTCTGAGATTCAGTCGACTTCTCAATGGGTCACAGCAACTTCACCGACGGGAAAGGCTCCCTCGAACCTGTTTCGTATTTGATTCCCTACCCGGTTCCGACGATTCAAGCTGTGTTCGCGGATTCACTGTCGGGGTGCAAAATCCTACCCTCCGCGTGTTCACATTCGTCCTGTTCACATTTTTGTACTGGGTGTTGAAAATATTCTCAGGCGTGAGACGAACTCCATCCCTATTTGCGGCACTTCGGCAAGACCTCCAGGATCCCCGGCTTCTTCCATGGACGGACGAGGAGACACCACGACTCTACATCTACTCCAGCGTCGACAGGGTTGTTGGAGCAGATGCGGTGAAGGCACACATTGAGGAGGCGATGAGCATGGGTTTAAATGTGACCTCAGAGCGATTAGCCGGGACGGGTCATGTTGAACATGGGAAGGGAGACCGAGAGAGATACTGGGGAAGTATCCAAAATCTCTGGAACAGTACCCGTTTGTCATCGAAATAAATCGAGTCCTTGGAACAATTGAGATTTTGAAGAAACGGGAGCAAACCAAATGTATTCCGAATCTTCGGATGCTAGCAAGCTTTTCTGGAGACCATATTCCTGTGTGAACCAACCGAATAACCCATCGGATGACTTATCCGAGTTCGCCGAGCCGAACCGCACGGGACGTTCCGTTCAAGTTCCGCACTTCAGGGAAGCTGTAGGGGTATAAGCTTCTGAGCCTTGAATGAGCACAATTTCAGCACTAAGCAAGAGCCCTGGTGCCAATGTTTTCCCAAATGTGACACTGATTGGTCTAGCGGTGTCCGTATGGTCTGATTGGCTATCTGTTCTAGCAACTGTCGACTCGGGTTGAAACACCAGCCTTCTCGCTTTAAAAACCACCACGTATCTTGTAGCCGATTTGGACTGAAAACGGCCCATCCCGGCTTTTCTGTGCCCGCTGTCTTTTGCCCACCTTCCACTGGCAGTCGCCATGAAAATTCCACAAGGGTCAACCTCAACCGTTTTATGCGTAGTCGTTGCATACCTCTCCCTGATACAGCCGTGTCGCAAAAAGTATACGGTTTTGATCGCATACTGCTCTTCGATTCTTGCTTACCGTTGTTTGACGGTGAGTCTCCCTCTGCTCCACCGTTTTTTCCCATCCGCCCCACACATGCTGTTTTGCCTGCTGGATCATCTATCCCGCTGCCGGTATGCGTTAAGTGGTGCAAAGGCGCGAGTTTGTAGAGTTTAATAGTGGAAGTGTGAGGAAACATGAGTAAAACAGAGACGAGCAAGAGGCGTGCCCGTAAAATACGCGGTGGAGCGGTGGAGGTTTGGTGGAGTCATGCCACCGCGTATCGCCTGATGACGACAGAAAGTGGGGCAAAAGCAGACTCACCGTCAAACAAGGGTAAGCATAAATTGAGGAGTAACAGCCATCAAAAACCGTATACTTTTTGCGAAACGGCTGTATACACGATGCAGACGGTGATGAAAAGCAGATCGCCCTTCCAGCCACGGCAGGCGATGCAAATTCATAATCTCGCTATGAGTGTAGCGAGCCTGGTTCTTCTGGTTTTCATGCTCCAAGAGATCGTACCTTCGATTCAACGTTTGGGGTTCCTAGCCTCTATGTGCACGACGGAATCGTGGAACGAGGCATGTGGTATATGTATTGCCCGGATCGAAATATTGAATGACTTCGCGGATCGCAGAATTTGGAGACGTATTACAGGTGTGTCTGTATGATATGGTGAACGAACCACGCAAAATCCGGGTCTATAGAATAAACTATGCCTTTAAATATGTGGAGCTTCTCGACACCGTGTTGCTTGTGCTCAGAAAGAAACGGCTCAGTGCGTGATCTGTCAATTCAACCTGAACCATGCCAAGAGTTTCTGCAGGATTCTTACATGTTTACCACCACGCCTCTACGATTATCCTCTGCTATGTCCAACTGCGGGACCACAGCACAGTGGTAATTCCCCTCTGCAATTCAACGTCAACGGCGCATTGAACTGCGAACAGTCATGGGTTGCGATCACAGCGAACCTGTTCGTCCACATTTTCATGTGTAAGTTTTCAACCCAGCTTGCTCAAAGTATAACGCAGACCAACGAGCTTCCCCACATACGCAGATTACTACTACTTCCTCGCGGCTTGCGGTTATCGTCCGTCGGTGGGCCCTTCTTCACATACACGCGTCTCCACCTGTTGAGGTTATTTTTTCGCAGTGGAGGAAGCAGATGACCGCTCTGCAGATAATTCAATTCGTGGTGGTCGGCCTCACTTTGAGTATGTCTATTCAATGACACTGCAACGGACTGTGTACTGAGTCGTATCGATCGCAAGTATGGGCAATGGGGACATCTTACTTCTCCCGGCAAGGGTGCTCTATCACCCTTGTGGCGGCTGTTACAGGGGCGCTTATCCTTACGAGCTATTTCCTGCTCTTCGTTGAATTTTATTTCACGGCGTACATAAAGAGGACGACGTACCCGACGCTTAAAGCTGCGGTTGAAGCTCCAAATCCTTTCAAAGGCATCACTCGAGGTGATTAAACAGGGTATCGGAATGGTTGATTCCGCAGTTGCCTAGAGGAATAGAACGTTATGGCGCCAAGTTAATTAGATTGTCTACTGAAGCTCAGGATTGAAAAAAAAAGATCAGTCACAGTTCGGAAAATTCGGAGAAACAACAAAAGCACTCGCATGAATGATGACAGGCTATACCAACGCCTTTCTGGATAGTTCTACCGCGAGTAACATATCCATATACGGGGACCCACAATCGGTGTTCTTCATAACAACCTTCTCTCCGCCCGGGCCGCTGACCGTGAATTGCAGGCAGCATTCGGTTGAGTGATACCGTAGCAAGTATCGATAATGGTTGTACTGTGAAGTCACTATGAGACCAGTAGGTTTGATTTCCGAAATCGGTCATGACTGGCAATGTATACCATTAAGCAGTCCGTAATCCAAAAATGGAGCGCAGGTGGCTGACTAGTCACGTCAACGTCTGGGTTTGGCCGTCTGGGTTTTGGCTGGAGTAAAGTTTTCGGCAATGCTTTGGATTCGGAGCCTGGAAGTACCGCTGTACCGTCGGTCCTCTAAGACCCGGTACCGAGTAGGATCAGATTGTACGGTGGGTGCGCGGAGCTCAGACTCAACACGAAGTTTCGGGTCAAGTTTTAGAGGAAGCCTCTCAATGCAAGTCGTTAGGCGCCTTTCGGAGCCTCGGCGTCTAGTGGGAGTCGTGGTGGTTAGAGTCAGGTGCTCATAATTGCAACTCTAAATAAATACAAAGCTGGACAAACACAAGCGCTGCTTTCCTCCCTAACTTTCTCAAGACTCATCTAGATCTGTAAATTCTTCTTTTTTCTGTCTTAGACACCAACCTTCGGGTATTTTGGTCGTCTACGATCCAACATTACAGGGGAAACAGCCAGAGAAGATGGCAGTTATAGCTCGACAAAACTTTAACGGACAGTGAGTGACACCGCCCGAGGCCGATATGCCGACTGAGCTGTTTAAGATGAAGCTTGAGCTGATTGGAGAGTCCTAATTCACGTAAACGGATCGGGCCTCATATTGAGCACATGTATTCTGGCTTCCGTGCAACTTCCGTGAGTTGTATGCCGTCAAGCAACTGCGCCTAATTTTTTTTTCCAGACCTGTACCCAGCGCTTGTATGCCGTTTAACGATTCTCCGTTGGTGCTGGACAACTCGTATTGGTCTGCGAAACTGCGTCCCACTTCGAGTCCTTCCATGATATCTGGCCGGGCGTTGCTTGGTGAATCGCGCGGCGCCAATCATTGCGTTCTCCTCGGTCTTCTTTTGTGTCCTGTGGATCCAAATGACCTGAACCTCATCTTCCTGGCCAGCTTCTGTAGGTTCGGGAATGGACGTTCGATTAATGCAGACGCTCGAGCGTTGATACGTGAAACGGAGGTATCTAAGCCCCGTGCAGGTCTTCCATGTTAGCATCTTCCGTAAAGTAATGCATTTAAATCAGGCACTCTTTCCTTGTCTCACGCACTGACTTGCTTATTTACAGACGGGCCGCATGTGCGAAAAATTATTTTGTTCTTCACTCAAGTCGTTCCAGGATTCCATAACCCACATGGATCCGTGACATGCTGCCCTGATACCGTCATATCTCCCAGTACTAGCAATCACAGCATCGAAAGTCAGCGGGAAACCCATCAGCGGCCTTTAACAATTTTGGCCGTGAGAACGCGTGGTGGGTCTTGAGGGGTCTTCTTTGAATACAGCCTCCAAAGTCCTTGTTTATCGGGATACGGATCCAGAATCATTTCCTGATTTGATGCACCTGCCTTTCGGAACCAGCAATTCGCCCAGCCAATACTGCCGTATCTTCTCGACGGCACCCTTACGATGGTATTTGCAGATCGCTTTCATGTTTCAAATGGCAGACTAAAGCTCCAGGGCTAAGAACAATCCTCTGCATGTCTACCTTTGGATAGCGTCGAGAAACCCTTGCTTGAGGTTGACGCTCTGGGATAACGAAACGAGATACTCAGTCCCGTCGAATCCATGTACATGCATTTTTTTCACCCAGGTGAAGGATTGTCCGGACTGTAATGGCGGCCAGCGGCTAACCCTTTCCGTCATGCTACATACAGTCCATCTGCCAGTCGGTGTGAGGATTAGAAGCTCCGATTCAATGCGGTGTTTCAAATAAAAGAACGAATCAGAAGATCCGACTTCTTTCTCAGCACTGTCAGCGTGTTTACCTCTGTAAATCCCCAGATAAGCCCTTCTAGCACTAACGTCATTCAGATCGATGTATCTACACCCGTATCCTCTACAACACTTAAAAGCAGGTCCTTCGACGGTTCCGCAGTGAAATCGTATCATCTGCCAAGATGCCGCAGTCCCTCCCAGAATTCTTCATTGTACAACGCAGAAGAGCCCAGATAGCGTGTTCGAATTGTCGCAGGCGCAAAATCAAGGCGAGTGCAGTCATTCAACATTCTGTCTCTTTGGTGTTTATATGTTATTTAGTGCGTTCCTGTTGACGACGCCGAGAGACCCGATGCCCCCTGCCAACGGTGCTCAAAGAGGGGATTCAACTGCGAATACCTCGCGGTTTCTGAACAGGATAATGCATCGAGCAGCTCCAACTCTTTCGGCCCAGCAATACCTCCGACGCGGACAGAGCCTTCGCATAATGCGATAACACCGATACCTGTCAATACTAATACCCATCCCACCCGGAGACGCGAGCAGAGAGGGGATCACATTTCTGCGATGACTCATCCATCCATGAGCAGAATCGCGCATGCAGGACTCCCGGAGGACAACAGAAACAGCGCACAATACACGTCTTTTGCGCCTCATCCGGCCCATACACATAGGCTGTACACACCAGAGACCACGCCATACTACGCCCCTGCGCCATTTATTGGCGGGTCGACCGCTCACCACCTCGATTATGGTCAGTATGGAAATGTTGCCGCTTCATGGCAGCCAGAATCCACTGCGGCTGTCCCCGCCTGGCATCGACACCCGACTCACAGGTAGGTCCCGCTCGCCCATCCCCTTAACATGCCCTCCGACTCACCTTTACCTCCCTTCTGACACAGCCCCGCCTGTAATTTCCCGCTGGGACCATGTTACTGTGAATCGGATCTGAGACAGTGATGTGGGTCGATATGCGGTGTATTCTCTGTTGGTTGAACAATTCATTTACCGCAATTGAGTAGGATACACGTGTACGAACGGATAATGGATCAAGCAATATAAATTCGTTAGAAAACCGGCGGACCCCGACACGGAGGCTAGGTAGGATCTCATGTATTTCGGATGTTTGGTTACTTTCATCGCGGCGCCCGTTGTTTCTTACTTTCAGGATTCAAAAGTTCAAGTGCATGCATGAGGCGGGAGTTCTAAGTATATTTGTTTTCTCTGTTTTTTATTGGGTGTGCTTCGGAATGGAGTCCGAATTTATTGGGAAGACCCGCAGGGACGCAGTACAAAAAATGGAGATATCTAACGATTTACTGAATGCTGGTGGGGTTATCCATCGCAGGAATCGGCAACAGATTTCCTCCGTACACACGAGAAAGATTATGACCGAGTTCCGGCAGCCGTGTACATGAGTTGTTGAGGATGAGTCAACATGACCATGATGTACCGAGGGTACCGTTGCGCGAGTCTCAGAGAAATCTCGACCGTGACGTCAGAAAACCCGTACTCGGCATTTGTCTACATCTGTGCGGCGCCGCTACTGCATAAATAAACTCTACATACAACTTTCTCAACGGTTTCCCCGAGCACCTTTATGGCTCGAAGTGAATGATACTCGATGTGGACGAAACAGCGGGTGATAAAAGTTGTAATCTCTGGTTTCGAATTGGGTAGCGATGTTGTTCGTCCCGGTATCAGCGCTAGCGATAATACGGCATGAGGTGGTACTAGCGCTGACAGCTGACACCCTCGTCCTCCCTGGCGCACCGCTGCTCGGTGTATTTATCACCTGGTTGTGTCTTCTCCCAATTGCCCGGGTGAGAAACTGACATTAAATCTTTCTTCCGCGTCTTTCGGGATGTTTTTTGCTTCCTTTTTCTGACACTCCAAACACGAATTTAAAAAGACGAGTCTACCGTACGGGACTTGGATGTCGGCGGCCAACCTGACTAATCCCGGACTGTCGGGGCCTACAGTAGCTGGAGTCGAAGCCTGTCAAATGTGGAGTTCTTCCACAAGGGATGTCAGGGCACCGACATCGCATTTTGACAGTGGTTCGAATTTGAACCAATCCGATCAATTCCGGATCATCAATATGAGTGGCGGAGTTCTAACTTTGTGATGATCGATAACAAAATTCTCAGGGTACAATCGGACCACATCGCCCTCGCATCTTCCTGCGTTCTCCCTTCCTGGGTTCTCTTTTGAATCCAGGATAGAGCGTACCTTCCGCGCTCACCCAATTTCCTGGACCGCATAGTCGCAAGCTCCTCGAACTGACAACTCAAGGAATTAAGATTCTTCTGATGCACTGGCAGTCGCCGATGAATTGCTTTTTGTCTGTTAATTTCCACAGCTGATTCTGCGTCAAGCTCCGGAGCGACAGATCCTTTACGCCATTCCTTCTGATAACCGTATGGTAGTACAGGTATTTACATATCTGGGATCGGTTTAAAGAACGGCTGGTTTTCCCAGCCATTTCTAGGAGGATCTTACGCCGCAAGGATCGGGATTTCGAAACTTGCAGCGATGCGGATGGAGTGCAGCAGGATGCCCCGTTGCCGCTCACAAGGTCTGAAGAACTATCTCGATACGCCTTTCTATCTGGACTAAGTATCCCTCCCGTCGCAGGATATCATTGTCACTCTCCGTTTCTGTGTTAATTTGTCTCATCCCGCGCTGCGGAAATCCCTCCATCATCGCTTTTTGGGGCCATCGGCTTGGAGTTCCTGGTTCGGTCAAGAAGGGGATCTTACAAGACCGTGTTTAAGCTTGCTCCTGCGGTCCTGCAAATATGGTCACCACGAAGTCACCGCCTCTCAGATCGATGGGCTTTTTTGCGGTCTTCTTTGGCGCTCTTCTCAGGTAGGGAAAAAACAACATGGATTACTCTCTAAATTTTGCATTTCAATAATTTTATTTGCCAGGTCCGAGGGGATGCGGAAATTCCATCCTGAAGCGGATGACTTCAAATCTCGTGGGTCGTTGAAGACTCATCGTTGGATACTGTCAGTCTCACATCGATGCCGAATGTCAGATCTTGGTATGACTCACCGCTATTTTCAGACTGAAGAGCCCATAAAAGCCTGAATATTCCCCAGTTGTTCTCCCTCCCGAGATGAGGCGATACGGATGGCAGACTGAGATGACGTGTTTACTACAGAGTGCGCCGTAGGATCTCGCTAGCCCCCGAAGAGCGAAAGATGACGAAGCTCTGAACAATATAGTACCAGGATATCTTGGTTTCTTCACCAAGTCATCCAGGAATTCTGATTCCCGATGCGGTTGTTAAAGGGCGGGTTTTCGAAATTTAAGAGAGAGATTCCCCCCGCCCCATCTTCCTCAATCTGATGTAACTCACCACTATTTTCAGGCCGAGGAGCTCTCGGGGTTTTAATATCTCTGGGACCGACATCATTCGTTCCGCTTTCAAGACAGGCGTTATGGACAGACAGCGCATCCTTGTGATAGGATGATGTGTTTGGCTGACCGCTGCTCATTAGAAAATCATCAATCCCCGAAAATCAAACAACTGCGACTAGAGTGAATCACAGTGTCAGCTCCGAACACCAAGCGTTATTACCAGGCCCTATCAGTCTCGCCAAACCCCACAAACTTCAATTAGTGCAAGCAAACGGGACTATTTTGTATCAACTTGCACATTGACGATGAAACGACATGTTGGCATCGCACTTCTAGCCCCGAACAGTGAGGTACTAGGCCGCGTTGATTTTTTCACCGAATATACCCGGCGCCGAGTCGCACACATCATACTTCAAATCAACCAGGATTCACATTGACGGTTGGACAGACGACCATTTCCTTTCACATGTTCCCTGCATCCTACTTGTAAGTTCTGCCTCAACGCCGTTTGTCGATGGTTGAAAAAGTGATTCATAAATGCAGTGTCCCTCCCCGATTTCTGCCGACTCGGTATCAGCCGATTTCTCCCGCTTAGGATCAAGAAGGTCCACTGCGGTCCCGTTAATGTATTGAAGAATCCATCGACAGGACCGCTGCGGAATGTCGCGGAACTACGTGGTGCCAGAAGATGACGACTGCGCACGGCTTGATGGTGACAATGAATTGGAACGGCCCTGTTGCGGCCTTGGCAACTTCGCGCGAATTCAATTTCCATCCAAAACCAGCCTGCAAAATTAAAAATTAAAAAAGAGAAAATTCTCAACCTTTTGACTTTCCAGGACATCCTTCCTCGCCTCCTTCCTCCTTCGCTTTCTCTTCGAAAATGGCGAGGATCAACCAAACCAAACGGCGACAGAACGCCGACGAACACGTGTTGGTTGTGATCTACCAGCGGCAATCAAGATCTCCCGAGGCATCTCTCCTCAAACCATTTTGGCTGCGACACGTCGAAGCACAAAAGGCACGTCTTTCGGGTCTTTCCCCTACCATGATCGAGTCAACGCCCGCCACCAAACACGGTTCATTACCGTCGACCCCAGTCAAGCCAAAGCAGAAGCTCTTCCAGCTTCGGCGGAACAAGAGCTCAACCTCTGATGAAACAGCTGTGGAGGAAGACCAGGCAAAGGAAGAGCCTACAGTCCCCTCCGTGTCGTTTTTTGGACTATTTCGGTACGCAGTCCTCCCCTTCGCTCGAACATACAGGTATTGAGTCAACTTTTGGATCCCAGTTTCGCCACGCGCACCGAGAAGCTACTCAATTTCATTGGGTTTTTCGCTGCTGCGGCTGCCGGCGCTGCAACAGTGCGTATCTTGTTTTCTGATGCTCGTATCAATTATTCATTCATACGCTGCAGCCTCTCCTGAGTCTGTTCTTTGGGAACCTCACGCAAGACTTCGTCATATTCACACTCACACTCGCGGAGGCGCAGGCGGGAGACGCCGAAGCTGCTGCGCGCATGCCAGCTGCGGCGGCGGCATTTCGCCGTGCGTCAGGAAAGAACGCGATGTACATGGTTATTATAGGTGCGTGTCCCTCTTTCTCCTCGATGCATGGTGCTGACGGGTTGCAGGCGCCGGTGTATTCGTGACGACATACATCTACATGCATACATGGATGCTCACGTCTGAGCTCAACGGCAAGCGCATCCGCGAGCGCTACCTCACGGCTGTGCTACGCCAGGACGCCGCATTCTTTGACGGTGTTGGCGCCGGGGAGATCGTCACGCGCATCCAGTCCGACACCCGTACGCTTTTTATTAGTCCTGGACAACTCAGGTCGCTGACTGTATACGTGAATCATCCTATAAGACCTCGTCCAGCGCGGCATATCGGAGAAGGTCCCACTGTCGATGTTCTTCATCGCCGCGTTCTTCTCGGCCTTCATATTGGCGTTCGTGCGCTCGTGGCGCCTTACCCTCGTCCTGGCGACAATGTTGCCGTTTATGTCGCTCGTGGGCGGGCTGCTAATGACTTTTGTTACCCGGTATACAGGGTACGTTCCCAACTGCGATACATTCGCATGCTGAACTTCTTTCTCAGAGCATCGCTGAAGCACGTAGCGGAGGGCGGGACACTCGCAGAAGAGACCATTTCCTCGATCCGCACCGCACATGCGTTTGGTACGCAGGAAACACTCGCCAAGATGTACGATACCTTCGTCATCAAGGCGCGCGATGTCGACGTTAAGACGGCGGTGTTCAATGGCGGCTCTCTCGGCGCCTTCTACTTCGCCATCTTTGGTTCCTATGCGCTCGGTGCGTTTGATTTGTTCTTCATTGCTTCATGAAGTTTATATTGAGTCAATGATTTTCCTCACAGCGTTCTCGTACGGTGTTACGCTCGTGAATCGGAATCAGAGTAGGTTTCAATTTACTTGGAGCGTGTCGCTACTGACGAGAATGCATAGTCGACGCCGGAACTGTGGTCACCGTATTTATGGCTGTCATGGAGGGCACATTCATGCTTGTCGTGCTCGGCGCGGAATCCCAATGTATCCACATTCTTTTTTATCCTAACTCCTGGCCTGACACGGATATCGTAGCCATCATCCTCGGCATGGGCGCTGCAGGCAAGCTCTTCGCGACCATCGACCGCGTCCCACCCATAGACTCGTCCGACCCCGGCGGACTCAAGCCGGACAGCGTTGCCGGGGCACTGACGCTCGAAAAGGTCCGCTTCACGTACCCCTCCCGCCCGGACGTCCCTGTGCTCAAAGACGTCGTGCTCGATTTCCCTGCTGGCAAAACGACCGCGCTCGTCGGCGGCTCCGGGTCGGGGAAGTCGACGGTTCTCGCGTTGGTGGAGCGCTTCTACGATCCGGGGGCGGGGACTGTGCGGCTCGACGGCGTCGATGTGCGAGAGCTCAATATCCGGTGGCTGCGGGCGCAGATTGGGATGGTGTCGCAGGAACCGGTGCTGTTCAATGCTACAGGTGCGTCTGCTTCTCCTTCTCAATTTATTAGGGACGTGCTGATTGGTGACACCGGGCAGTCCGCGAGAACGTCGCCTACGGACTGCTCAACTCACGCTTCGAGCACGCCAGCGAAGAGGAGAAGGATTCCCGCATCCGAGCAGCGTGTGTAACGGCGAACGCGGACGGGTTCATCCAACGGCTACCGCGAGGCTACGACACGCTGCTTGGTGAGCGCGGATTCCTCATTTCAGGCGGGCAGAAGCAGCGCATTGCCATTGCGCGTGCGGTCGTCGGGGACCCGCGGATCCTGCTACTCGACGAGGCGACGAGCGCGCTCGATACCCAGGCGGAGGGCGCTGTGCAGGCGGCACTAGACAACGCACGAGCGGGTCTGTACATTTTTATTTTACTCTTGTAGCTTTCCGCTGAAGAAAAACAGGACGCACGACAATCACGATTGCGCATCGGCTCTCCACGGTTAAAGATGCTGATAGAATATACGTTATGGGCGAGGGCTCAGTGCTCGAGCACGGCACGCACAACGAGCTGCTCGGAAGAGACGGGAGCGTGTATGCGCAGCTCGTCGAGGCGCAGAAACTTCGCGATGGAAAGGAGCCCACGTCTACTGGCCTCGCTGATGGCGACCTCAAGCTCAGCGATGTCCATGAGAAGCAGAGCTCCTCCGTGACTTTGGATGACCAGGACAAGGAGATGGCGCGTGCGAGTGCGCCCGCGGATGAACCGGACGTGAAGATCGGGATTGTGAAGCTGGCCGCGAAGCTCGCTAAGTTGAACCGCGAGTCGTGGCCGAAGTATATCGTTGGCTCGGTCTTCGCAGTTTGTCAGCGTTTTTCGTAATCAATCCGAAACTTATGCTGACGACTTTTGACAGTCAGTGGGATGGTAATTATGATCAGATTCGCGTCCTGTGTACCCGCGTTGACCAATATTGCAGGTGTTCCCCTCGTTTTCTGTAATTTACGGTCAGTCCGTTGCTATAGATATATTTGCTGCCTCCACTAACCAATTTACAGCTAAGGGCATCGAGGCGTTTTCGGATCCGGATCCCCATGTAAGTCTTTCGCATAGGAATCACCATCTGAGCATGCAAATGACCCGACGCAGGTACGGCGACACCTCGGTGACCGGACTGCTCTGTACATGTTCATCGTCGCCATCGGGTCCGGGATTTGCATCTGCATGCAGAACTACCTCTTCGGCTCGGCCGCGGCGGTGTTCACGGGCAAACTGCGCATGCTGCTCTTCCGTGCGCTGCTGGGGCAGGAAAGTAGGTGTTATCTTACTGCATCAGTGAATCTGCGACTGACCGTTTACAGTTCAATTTTTCGACAAGGAGACTAACAGCGTACGTCGTGCTCGTATTCAATATAAGACTTCATGTTGATTGAGTTCACCCCAGACGGGAAACTTGACGTCGAACTTGAGCGACCACCCCCAGAAGGTCAAGATGTTGGTCGGTCTCACGCTCGGCGCGTACGTCGTTTTCGTTCAGTTGTCGGTTGGCCGCTAACTCTATGCCTTGCAGTATTGTGGAATGTCTCGCGACGCTGGTCACGGGCTGGGTCGTCGGATTGTGAGTTCCTCGAAAACACCCAACATCCCATCTTACCTAGAAATGCAGGATATTCGTGTGGAAGCTCGGTCTCATCTCCATGGGTTTGTTTTTCACCCAAGTCCCAGGTTGTATCTGAACCTTTATGCAGCATGTTCCCCGCTACTTTTCTTCACCGGATACATTCGGCTCGTGCGTATCCTCCAACCTCGATTCGAACCTGGTTAATGATGTCCCGTACGCAGCGCGTAATTATATTGAAGGATGAGGCGACTCGGGAGGCGCACATCGACTGCGCGCAGGTTGCATGCGAAGCAGCGGCCTCGGCCCGCACTGTCGCAGCGCTCACCGGCGAGGCGTACTGCTGTGATCGCTACAGCGCCAGCCTTGCACGGCCGCTCAATCAGACCCGCAGCGCAGCACTCTGGGGTGCGGTGCTGTTCGGGTTCTCGCAGACGATGGCCTACTGGGTCACAGCCCTAGTCTTTTGGTACGGCGCCGTACTTGTGTCGAGACAGGAGTGCACCACGTTCCAGTTCTTTGCCGCGCTCATGGCGGTGCGTTTTCATTCGTGTTTGTTATTTGGCTCGCTGAGAGCTGACGATTTGCATCGCAGGCGACTTTGGGAAGCCAGCAGGCGGGGTGTGTATCTTCAAACTTGAGTGTTTGGGATTAAATACTGATTGGACTATTCATATAGCAACGTCTTCTCATTCGCACCGGATCTCTCCACTGCGCACGTCGCTGGATCGGCGATGATGAAATTGCTCTCATCTGGGCGGATTCCACCGCCCTTGAAGCCGGCTTCGGAGAAAGATGACGAGAAGGATACCAAGAAAACGGAGGGCTATCTCAGGTTCGACAACGTCCATTTCGACTATCCGACGCGCCCGGGAGTGCAGGTCCTCCGCGGGATGTCCTTCGACGCTAAGCCTGGCGAATACATCGCGCTGGTCGGTGCTAGTGGGTCGGGAAAGAGCACTGTGTAAGCGCGCTAACTTCTTGTCTATTTATGCATTTACATGTATTTCTGATGATGCCTCCGCAGCATACAACTCGTCGAACGCTTTTACGAGCCTGGTTCCGGCCGGATAAGTGTACGTGTTATCATGGATCATCACAATTGCATGAAACTGAATCCACATGTTTAGTTGGACGGAGTCGCCGTCGACACCCTCGATATCCAGGATTACCGGAGTCGCATGGCGCTGGTATCGCAGGAGCCGACATTATATGCGGGCACGGTGTGTTCCTGTTCATCCACTTCTTTCTCCAGCAACGGTACTCAAAATGCGCAAGGTCCGATTCAACATCCTTCTGGGAGCACTGAAGCCCGAGGCGGAGGTGACGCAGCAGGAAATCGAGGATGCGTGCCGCAGCGCGAACATTCTAGAGTTCATCCAGTCTTTGCCGAAGTAATTTATCGTTCTATTTCCAGCGTTGTGCAGTACTGATGTAAACCGTGCAGAGGCTTCGAGGAGCAGGTCGGCGGAAAGGGCTCTCAGCTGAGCGGTGGGCAGAAACGTGAGCTGGATGTTGCCTAAAATCTTACATTCTAACCGCGCATGCGCGCTATAGAACGCATCGCTATCGCACGGGCCCTGATGCGGGATCCGCGGGTACTTCTGCTCGATGAGGTGAATGACCGTGGATGAAATGACCGTGGATGATCAAATATCAATATCACTGCTGATCGATGTATTCTAGGCAACGTCCGCACTTGACTCCGCCTCGGAGAAAGTCGTGCAGCAGGCCCTGGACACAGCGGCTGCTGGGCGGACAACGATCGCCATTGCCCATCGGCTCTCGACCATTCAGAACGCGGATCGAATGTGCGTTGTTCGTTCATCCAAGTTCATATCCTTCCGCCCGGTGTTCTGCTCTCTCCTCTATCGGACATCAACCTGCTTCTTGTCCTCATAATAAACAACTGACTGATAAACACCTCCACAGATACTTCATCAAGGACGGCGTGATCAGCGAGACGGGGACGCACGATGAGCTGCTGAGGCAGAACGGCGATTACTCCAGCTTCGTGCGATTGCAGGCGCTGGAGATTACAACGGCCTCGTTATAGGCGAAAAGGAACAGGAACAAAAACATTGTATAACGCATATTCAAATACCCCCACTCATAAACTTGGCTGGCTTGCGAGAATCGTGTGGTATGCTTCCTGGTTGAGACGTGTATGCTCTCATGGGGCGCAACAGAAGTAAGGGGAGACGAGCAACAGCGCAAGCGCTGGGAGTACCATTCACTATCTAAGTAATGGACGGTACACCAACTGTACTCTCGAGCAGACAAAGTAAACTAGACACGCGAAAGGCGCAAACTAAAACAGTACGTAGGGAGGACCGATATGTTTTTGGGTTTTATGGCACAATTTCTGGGAGGCGGAGAGTGGCAGTCATACTTACACGGGCCGGCCGAGCGCGTAGCGCAGTGCGGCTATGGGATCCAAATAATGGACAGACGATGAGGCGATAATGCGAGATCGAGACGTTTACTGCAAGGCGGGTGTCGGCCTGCTCAAGCGTACAAGAACTGCACGGTGGTGGGCTGGCCGGGCGCCGCCTGGAGCGTCTTCACGGGCACGGCACCGTGGATGCAGGACACCATCTGCCACTCGTCCGACCCAGGTACTGGGTCGGGGTAGTAGAAGATGCCGAGGTTCTCCTCCTCCTGCGTGAGCTCAGGCTCTTCGGGGAGCACGTCCGCGCGAGTGCAAGCCTCGAATCGCAGCGAGCCGTCGGCGGAGACGTGGTACTTCTTCGGCGGCGGCGCGGGCGCGGCGACTCTGCGGATGATGCCGATGGGGCGGGGGATCGTGGGCGTGAAGCTCGGCTGAGGAGTCGGCTCGGGGGTGGGGGCGGGCGCTGGAGTGTACACAGGTTGGACGTAGTAGAAGGGGGTCAGGCTGGGGGCCGGTGCGTATTGCGGACGCGGCATGTAGATGTGAGAGTATGAGTCATCGGAGGAGGACGGTGCGTATTGCGGAAACGGTTGGGACGAGTATCCAGCAGCGCCCCAGATGGTTCGGGTAGCAGTGGGTGCAACGTGCCACCAGGGAAGAGCGGCGCTCGCCGAGGAGTGCGCCTGCCGGGTGGGGACAGCTTGCGCGGGCTGGTGATAAGACTGAGTGGCAGGCTTCTGCAAAACTCAATTAGCACACGCAATAACAGGCGTAGCGGGAAAAGAGAACTCACGGCCGCACGGCGGGTGGCACCACCGTTGTTCTTGGCTTTAGCGCTCTGCTTAACGGGACGGGTCTCGCGACGGGACGTAGGCTGCTGGGTACCAGTTACCACTGCTTGTTTATCGAGGTAGCTGTTGATAATGTTCGACGCCTGCAATGAGCGCGTTAGCGAAAAAAAATGGGGGAGTGGCACAGAAGACTAACGTCGCTGAATGGGTTCGTAGAACGGCCGTTGAACGCGGTCGACATCTGCTTCATGGCAGCGGTAGCAGTCGGCGCGTACATAGTTGAGATAAAAGTCGAGGAAGATTTGGTTGGATTGGGCCGGAATGTAAGGCAAGGTAGCGATGCGGAAGCAAGAGCGGTGGGTGACTCCACTGGAATTGCGTTCCTTTTATACTTGCTCCCCATTCTTCAACGCGCTTTGAGGTGTGACAAAGAGCGAGCCACTGGACAACGGCCGTGTGACCGCGTACAATGAAGTGATGCGTTGATCTAGCCAAGATCTAGCGCCCACGAGGCGGGGTCGTGCCACTGGAGGCGGTGTGGCCGTAGACGCCCATCGGGGTTTGTCCCGCCATTGTTCTCTTCCGGGTGGCATTGATGGATCTTGCAACAGAAGTAAGTGAGCCTAGGAATTTTTGAACGAGCGGATGTAAGTGATATGGATTTACCTGCTGAGCGAGTCGCTGGTTTAAATCTGGGCAGGAAGCGGTAGGGCTCGGGCTGCTATGCGGTGCATGGGTCCCAGGAATGCAATGTGATGTGTCCTTGTTACAATCTTGTTTAGGAAATAATCAAAGTGGCGCTTGGGACTCGAAGTCGCCCGAGATCACCGAGATTGGGAAATGTGCTTTGAATTCCGTAGATTTACGTCTAGAAGGTTTTGTGGCCCGCGGGAGCAAATATAGGTCTGCGCTTCGTTTGTGGGTGCGCCTGGAAATAATATCGCACTGAAAGACTGGAGATGGAAGCAGTTAATGGAGATTTCCTGATCACTGAGGTGCCCGCGCGTTCGCATTTACGCTTTGTTCCTCGTTGAAGCTGTTCTTAATTCTTCCGGAATTGAACACCAACCAGGACGCGCAAGTCTTTGGCCCTGAAATCAAACATCAACAGCGCGATTCGAGGGAGGAGATCCGTGGAACTCTTCACCTTGTCTTGTACATGGCAGTTTGCCTCCACTCTGCGTCCGAACTCCGTAGGGCGGAAACTTGTTTCCGTCGATACCGACTGAGGTCTGGAGCCACAAACGTATGAAGAGGGTCAAGGCTTCGCTGAAACCGAGGTGAAAATGCATGCTTCTACATAGATGCGACGCGTCCTGGAACAAGCGCGATGGAAAGGAAGTATGAGGAGACCGCGACAACGTCCTTGAATGACGCGTTGAAAAATAGACATTTAAGCTTACCTGAGAACCTGTGGAGTTTGGATCCGCCAAAATGGCGGGAAACGTCTTGGAAAGGTCCCTGGAAATGAAGCGCGATTTGGAGGCGGAGTTTGGGAAAGCTTGAAACGCGAGTCGGTTTTTAAAAGTGTAGAGCGTGAAATATCATGCGGCCAACGAAACAGAACGAAGTGCCGGTAGGTTTCTCGAAGAAAGAAAAAATTTGGTTCCTGGCAGGAGGCAGCTTGTTTGTGTCTGTGGTTGTCGGATGCATCGGCCCGCATCACCAAGCCTCTCGGCAAACTTCGGCCGAAGTACTCTTCCTTCCTGCCCCCAACCTGCCCCTACAACCGACCAATACTTATTTGCTGCAACGGGGTACGTTCAGAGTAACATTCTTGCAAAACGTATTAACGAAACAGATACCTAGGCTCTACGGCCCCGGAAAGTCGTAGAATGGCTGGCGCTTTTATGGCTGGCCCATTGGTCAGCAAGAAGCAGAAGACGTTTCTGGAGGCCTAATAACTCTCCTCACGCATGTCTGCAATACTTGGAGGGAAATTGCCCTGTCGACCCCCGCACTCTGAAGAGCATTTTTGTGGAACTTGAACCCGAACGAGCCTGTCGATGAACAGTCAGAACTTCTCAAAACGTGGCTGACGAGATCCGGCTCTTGCCCGCTGTCCATTGAAGCTGAAGCCCGCCTACCTCGTTGTACACTTATTAACGCCCTGCTACCTCACAGCGAGCGTATTGAATACGCCAGACTGAGGGTCTCGCACTTCGATCCGCACATCGTTCCCGCGGGGATGCCCTCGTTGCGCCAACTACATATGACACTCGACGTCGACAATGTTCTGCTCAAATTCCCCAGCTTACCGCTGCTTCTCTCGGTCCACTTAAAGTGCACGGCAGCCAATTCGATGATCGTGCTACCATGGGCCCAGTTGACATCGCTTTCCCTGCAAAGTGTCTTCCCGCCGAGGTACTACTGTACTATTTCGACCAAGTATTCAGTCACTAGTCACACGGCCGGCTGAACTGAATACTTGGTGAAAAAGTCACAGGTCACCATGGGCCACGAATATTTGGCCGTTTCATGATTTTTATAGAACCAAAAACCAAAATCTTCTCCGCACCACTATGGTCTGGATATTGATGCATACGGCCTTGTTTTTCACAAATTGCAATGCCAATAGCACAAGAAATGAGAGAAATAACGTGTTTTCGAGCCCTCCGCAGTGAGGGATTGCTATTAAAATTTTAGAAAATGAATACTTGAAAATTCGGTCACAGGTCCCAGCCAGCGGTGAGTACTTCAAAAATGAATACTTGGGGTCACTGGTCACACCCCATGAATACTTGGTCGAAATAGTACAGTATTTGCCACCGGGATACCGGCCACCTTAGCATTTATACCTGAATTTAGATGAAGTGTGGATGAAGCAATGAATTTATTTCGGCCGACAATCTCAACATGACCAAATACGGGGAAACCGGCCACCCCGCCAATCAAGGATTGTCGGCGGAAAGTCGGCTCCTTGCCTTTCGGGAATGATACATGGGTGCTGTAGGTACCGTATGATATGCTTGTGGGGCACTTGCAAAGGATAACCTTGTGTAAATTTGGTGGGCGGGACGGCTGCCGGAACCCACGAAACCGCACATTGAGGCCACACCGGCCACTCGTCAGAAACAGCCATGGTGACAACCCAAAATGAGTTCCACACAGCTATATAATGAGTATTTCGACATATTCTGCCACCCGCCTAACTACTGGGATGCCACCAGCTTCCCAGAAAAATCCAAACATGTCGGACACGAAATTCAAGCCGTCCGGAGTAAACGGCAACGATGAGAAGAGACGTGAGGGTGAATAGACTGTAGACACGCACCAAGATGCAGTGTTCCCGCTGCAAATCGCTCTCAAAAGGAATCCAGACCCATCTCATCGAGCAGCTACCTGCTACAGACGTTGCCAACGTGAGCCACTCCAGAATGGAGGCGAGCCAAAAGTCGGCTTATGGCGAGAGTAGATGGCGCGGGTGGATACCAGATACCGCCAGGGATTGTTCCTCAGATCCGCGCGAGTAGTATGAGCACAAGAAGTCCCGGAAAGATGGAGAATTGGACGAGATAGATGAAGACGGAGCCGAGTCGGAGTTGTCTAAAATAAGCAAAGAGTGATCGGAGCTCTTCGGCCGGTACTGCACGTGTCATAGCTTTTGATCCGACCACCGCTTTTGGTTGAAATTCGGTGTACACTATCCTTAGAGGTCCCATTCCCTCCCCAAACATCGAAACTTGGACATATCTAAAGCTCCTGACTCAATAAGAAGCAAATGGCCCGTTTCCTGGTTTGGCCGGTTTCCTGGTCGAGAATAGTTACACACCAATTTTGCAACAGACTGTCAATCTAGTGCATTGCGAGGTTGCTATCTTAACCGGCTTTAATCGTCCGGACACTGAATCCAGCCTCCAAACTTCATTGTCCTGAATCCTTGGTGTTGATCGGGTCTTCAGTTAGGCACGGTGACAAGCACTATCTGTCCACCTTCTTCGTCCCCAGGCTCCGCACCCTCCTCGGGTGATTGCCTTCCACCGGATCCCGTCGCCACACTTACATCCTCCATCACCAAATCCGGGTGCAAATTGCAAAAAAACTCTGCATCACTGGTGACCGCGTACTCCCGAAGAGTGCCTATAAACAGGCCTTCCGATGTATTACAACGCTGTCGTTCAACAAAATGTGGACGGAGTGGCAGAGGGAACATGATCCCCGCCGCGACGAAGAAGATTCTGACTCCGATTGACGCGGAGAAACTAAAGTCGAGGGTTTTGGGTGGTCCGTTCCGACGTTAGTCATGGGCAATTAATTCAATCTGAACTTGTTTTTTCGGGCAGCGGCAGGAAAAGTCTGAAGCACCGTGTATCCTACAATCGATCCTGCTCCTATGTGCATATCTGATCGTCTACGTCTCTTTCGAAACTCAAAGCGAACACCGTCAATCCAACATCGACCCGTTTTCGACAGTCATTTCACCTCATCTGTACTCCTACCTGATGAATCCAACCTCCATACCTCTTCACAAAGTTCGTCTATAAATTCCGTAACGGCGGCTGTATTTCATGTCCAGAAAATTCATCCCCCTGCAAGTATTTTGTTCCCCAAGAACATGATTTATGTGCCCAAAGGTCAACATCGGCTCTACTTCTGAAGCACTTTTATTGCCTCGCATATTCCTTCTGGCGTACTTATAGATCAGCTTACAGCGGGCGCACGGATTTACATTGCGCCCAGGCTCGCTGTACACCTGTAATTCCCCCCCTTTCACTCCTTTCCTTTTCAATCGACAATGAGCGTCCCGGGATGAAGACACACTCTCACGTCGAAACTACGCCGGCGAAATTTTAGGAAGATATGACACGCCAAAAACGTCGAGCTGCTGGCATGTCCGCCCCGGAGACCAGATTGAATGAATCAAATATCGCAGCATCTTCGGCATTAAGTATGTGCGTTCCTACCAGTGGCACTCGTGATGCGAATCCTGCTGGCCACCACCGACCTATTTGACTGCGTTCTTACGCGGAAGCCGAACACTTCTGCGGCCACTGGTGCTTAACAAGACAAGCCGTGACGGAGTCGAATACGCTGCTGGTATAACATGCAGATCACTATTGGAACTGCTTTTCTCTGTCTAATATTATTCCTATTGCAGACTCTCAACGAGGTGAAAGGCTCCCGCATAATATTCCGCATTATGCGCGCTGCTAGTCTCCGCCATCCATTTCTGCTGGCCGCGGCCACCGACTCCTGGACATAGGTTGCTGTTTCGGACATGAAACGTCCATTCCACCATGAATTACATTACAGTGAGTTTATACTTGGATCTTCAACTAAGAACGTTGTGCTCGCAATTTATGTAAACCGACCAACTACCAGCAGGCTTATGTAGCCTGGTAGAAATCAACAGCAGAATTGTTTTCTCACCATTCGCTGGAATCCTTCTCGTTGGCCCCCCGTGTGATTTGATTTTCAAAGGTCATCGGAACCCAGCAGACTTGCATTCATCGACGACCTAATTGCGTAGCTATTGTCAATCCGCAATGGTAATCATCTGGAGGTGTTCGATATATATCTATAACAGGTGCTTGTGGTTCAACCGTGGTCGTAGTTCGCAGAGATCCTTATTTATTCCAGCGCATAGCCATCTCGTACTCCTTCCATTGTAGCGTCAATATCCATATTCAGTCAACTCGACCAGCACTTAATTTGAACGCACAATGCTAATCCTAAACGCCCGAAGCTTAGTAACAGGCAAAGATCAAAGCGGGTCTTACGAACACGCTTCTCACGCTCTATTCAGCGTACCCAATCGTTCGCCAAGATCATTTCAGTAACCATGTCTTCTCACAGGAAGTCTCAACTTACTTCTACTCACCGAACTTACAGTGATCTTGGGAGTATCTCTGCGCCAAGTATCAACTCAGCCGACGCCAATTTTGCAAAGCAATTAACTCACGCACGCCTTTCATTTACGATGCAAAAATAACATTTTTTGTGGCGAACGGGCTCATTAGAAATCTACAGGTATAATCACGTTTTAATTCGAAACGGTTACCGACATTTGACAAGGGCGGTATCACCTGCGGCGGCGGCAGGTAGGCAAATCTTCGCCGCGGGGAACTTGAGGGCTTGTCATTTGACAGTAACAATATAGACGCAGTCGGGACGGAATTGACTGGGCTCAGGACAAGTTGCTGGACCAGTCTCCTATTCCAACGAAATCGTCAACGAGCTGCGGATATGCACTACCCCTGACACCAGAACATTTGGGAGTTGCTGTAAATTTGCCTACAACAGGGGCTGACGATAAACACCTTCTGCGAGAGACTATTGGAACTATTCGCGGTCTTGGACAGAGAATTATTACGCATCCAATATTACCGGTTCCAATCGGACGCACCCAGCCCCAAGAATAACGTTGAAAGTTGAACATTTGTGAGCTCGTCATTCAGTCAAGTTATGATGCAAGCATCGTACCTTCATTTAACCGCTAAAGGGTTCTTCAATGACTATAAAGACATGGTCCTTTCGACTCAATTCTTCAGCAACTCAGCTCTTCTTCGCCTTTCACTCAAACCCTCAACTTGATCTCCAATGCGTTTCTCTTCTGCTACTGGTGCAGCGCTTCTCGCCCTCTTATCGGTTGCTGCTCTCGGTGCACCCCTCGAGGCTACCAGCGACCTTGAAGCCCGCGGTTACGGCCAAGATCACGGCCACAAAGGCCATGGCCACGACGGACATGGTCACGATGGTCATGGCCACGACGGCCACGGCCACGGTGGCAAGGGGAGGTATGCTGCAAAAATTGCAACAGCACGAGAAATCACTAACAAATTGGCAGATATGCTCGGGGCTACGATGACGACCACAAAGATGGCGATCACAAGGATGGGGGACACAAGGATGGAGGACACAAAGATGGCGGGCACAAGGATGGGGGTCACAAGGATGGGGGTCACCACGACGGAGGTCATGACGGAAAAGGCGGGAAGGGACACGGAAAGGATCACAATCACGGGAAAGGCTACGCCAGAGGATACGACGACGGCCACCACGATGGCCACGACGGCGGGAAAGGACACGGCCACGACGGAGGGAAAGGACACGGCCACGACGGCGGAAAGGAACACGGCCACGACGGCAAGGGACACGGGCACGGAAAGGGTGGTTACGGGTGGTGAACACCTCAATAAACAAAACTCACGGTCTAATTAACGCCGGCGGTTCAAATCGTTCCGGATAACTCGAAGTAATTTGTATCATTCAGCTGTATCTGTTGTTGTACTCGTATTCAAATTTCAAACCATTGACTCGTCAGAAATTGATCTTGCGTGCCGTCCCCATAAACTATGACCTGCAGAATGTTGAGAATCTCAACCACACAGCTGGAGAACCTTCCAGAATGCTCCATGCAGACTGTAATTGAACATTATTGATTTTAGTAGAATATTCCAGAACATCATTTGTAGTAGTATAAATACCCCGCAATGAAGCGGCAAAGGGCATCCGTTTGTCAGGCAATGCCCTAGCCTTAGTCAAACTGGAATATCTCTTGTGTTCTTCGCTCGCTCTAAGCTTAACAGCTTAACTCACTTACGCGCACCCGAAAAACCAACACAGAATAATTAAAGACCTTGAACAGGGATAGGAACTTCGCAAAGCGGAAGTAAGTATTTATTACTCCATCCCCAGCTGAGAAAGGACTGCAGACGCCCTTATAGATAGTAAGGCGTGTGCGGCTACATGAACGATCGCATGCTTCATCGATGAAATATTCGAACCGTGGGAATTTCAGATAATAGCATCAATCCTAGTCTCCCGTAGTCAGACTCCAGAGAATTTTTATGACACTCGATAAAAATTCATTCTTGAGTCTGATTCTATTGGCATTGGTCTTGCCGCAACTTAGACCCAACATGAACAAAGGAAGTATTTAAGTGTGAGTTTTTGGGCGTATTCGAAACAATCAATCGATCCATCTATTTCGGAGTATCAATGCGTGTGCACTATATGAGCTGTTTGTAACCGTAAATCGATATCCGACTAAAGTGGGGGCGTTATCATCAATCCAGCCTTACTCATCCGACGGCTTAACGTCTCCCGCGGCGGAGGAGGCACTTGAATCCACGGCTCTACCCGTGAGGCCGCCTGTAAGACCACCAAGACTGCCTGTGGTACCACCAAGACTACCTGTGAGACCTCCGGTGACGCCGCCGAGTGTGCCTGTCAAACCGCCGAGTGTGCCGCCAGTGGACCCTCCGGACCCTCCTGTGAGGCCACCAACAGTGCCTGTGACACCTTTGAGTCCACCGGTGATGCCACCAACAGTGCCTGTGACGCCTTTGAGTCCACCAGTGAGGCCTCCGAGGCCTCCTGTGAGGCCGCCGAGACCACCTGTTAGCCCGCCGAGGCCCCCAGTGAGACCGCCGAGGCCCCCTACCTTCTCAAGGATCAGCCGAGAAAGACGACGATCAAATTTATACACACCTGCCTAGGGGAAGCCTGAAAAGCAGTATCAACCTTGTTGTTGTTACTATTATTGTTCTAAAGAAATCAGTCAGAGCAGATACGACTGGGGTAAAGAGCCTGCTCTACCTCTTGTCCGTCGATGGGAAGGCTGTTGACCATGACGGCCAGACCTGTCAGTGTAGCCATTGCGAGGGCGACAAATTTCAATTCAAAAACCATCGTTTTCTGGAATGTGCGCACTGAATGCAAAGATGCGTGTAAGAGAGGAGACTGGAGTAGACGGCCCAAATGTTTGACCTTAAATATGCCGCCGGGAGTTCGTTCGGTTCCGCTTTGGGTTCTGGTCTCAATTCTGCCATGAATGTCAGTCCGTAGCTCCGAACAGTGTTACAACTTAAGGTGTGGTTAATGGTCGATTTTGAAGTCGTCGTACCCTAGGGAAGGAAATGCTGTTATCTTGCGTAGGGCTTCAGAATAAATGTATACTTACAACCGCCTTTATTAGCACGGACTGTTTACCTAGTTAACGCCAGAAAGGGTGTTTCGGCCCACTAAAGGCTTCCCCAAAGTGAACGCTCCCAGGAAGGCCGATCTTCGACAGTCATTACTGACGGTTGGCTCCGCATCGAATACTTGCGAGTCACGATAGTTCGTACCGCGGACTCTAGGGCCGGTTCGGGCAAGGCAAGCGGGCTGTTTAAGAAGGCGATGCCTGTCCGAAGATCCTACGACAGTAGTAGATTTCCAAATAAGCACAGGGAGAAGCACTATACCATTCCAGTATCAGAAAATCTTTGGCGTTGGCCTCGTGAAGGAACTTGTGTGCGGTATCAGTGCTGAATTGGTAGAAAGGTCCGTTACGGACAAGATCGCGGACTCGAATTGTCAATAAAGAATGGAAGTCGAGTCCGACCAAGTCAGAAGCTTCGAGGAAAACACGGATTTCTTGTACTTATCGGGACATTTCTTAGACGCCTTACAGTAGGATAAAATCACCATACGTATCTAATGAGAAGCAGATGAGAAATGGTCCAAGTTCCTTCAAAACTGGACTGAGGGAGCTTACTGGCTGGAAACGCGCTCAAGTTGGAGCTGGAGACTCAATGGAGACTTCAATGATTCATCAGAATCAAGTTGGAATCAAGGATGTTGTGAATGGAGAAATCAAGTTGCCCGGATGCTTGACAAACGGACCGCCGATGAAGTTCCTTGGTGAATGAACTTCAATGAAGGATGTGGACCATGTGGTGGACTGTGCAGTGACAGCTGCAGGCGCTTGTTTGTGTCTGTGGCGCACTGCCCACATCAGCACGCCGATCGGCTGCTTTCGGCCGAACCGCCCTTGCTTCCTGCGTCCATCTTGCAATTGCCTTCCGTTCCCGAGATCAGTTTGTGTCAGTACCCCCAAATTCTAGTAGCCAAGAATAAACTAACAGGCAATATATGAAGTTCCGACCGCTATGGCTTATCCCAGCGGAGTAGCTTCAGCTGCTGACAGCACAGGTGGTGGGGCAACGGAGCCAGGGCTATCGGTCGAATCCGATTCTTACGACGTCCTGACCTTGCCTAACGAAATCGTCTCCGAGATCTTCATGCATTTCCTGCCGGAGTATCCGCTCTGCCCTCCACCGACAGGCCTTCTATCACCCGCTCTCCTCACCCGAATCTGCAGGACTTGGAGAGAAATCGCCGTCCAGACCCCGCCACTATGGAGGGCGTTCAAGTTCAAGAAGGATAGGAGGAGTATCCATGGACATGACGAGGAAATGATCAGACTCTCCAAAACATGGTTAGAGCGGTCAGGCTCGTGCCCGCTCTCGATCGAAGCAGACGACGACGAAGCAGACGACGGATCGCCGCATATACTTTTCGACGTGGTCTTTCCCCACCTCGAACGTCTTGAATACGCCAGACTGAAAGCCTCGCACTTCGTTCGGCACCCGTTTCCCGTGATGCCCGCCTTGCGGCGACTGCATTTGAAACTCGATGTTCCTGGGCAGCCTGAATTCCCCAGCTTACCGATGCTCCGTGCAGTCAGCTTGGGGTATTTATTAACAGAGGATGACCCAGAATCCATCATCGTTTTACCATGGGCTCAGTTGACATCACTCTCACTGCAATGGGTATTTCCGGCGGAGTGTACACCGATTCTGCAGCAGGCCGTCAACCTGGTGCACTGCGAGCTGGCCATCCAAAATCCTGATTTTGGTCGTACCAGCAGCGAACCCGATGTCGAGCTTCTCCGGCTAGAATCCTTGGTGTTGATCTCTGGTCAAGTTGGGCAATTTGACACACACTGCCTCGGCACCTTCATCGTTCCTGCCCTGCACACCCTCCATATCTCTGGTGGTTTCCTGACTCCGGATCCCATCGCCACACTTACCTCCTTCATCGCGAACTCCGGGTGTAAGTTGCAAAAACTCTGCATCGCTGGGAATCGTGTACTCCCGAAGACTACCTTTAGAAATGCATTCCCCGGTATTCCGAAGCTGTCGTTTAACAAACGGTGGAAGTATTGGGAGCGGGAGCATGATCAACGCGCCGACGAAGAAGATTCTGATTGAGGATGAGACTAAAATGACGAGTTTTTCTGGTGCGTTCAGACGTTACATCGCTTCAGCCAATGATTTTTCAACTTATTATAGGATAGTGCCACTTCTGAAGCGCCGTGCACGATGTTCTCTGTCTCTTGCTTTCGAAACAATTCGAAATTTTAATCCGTACGGAATCGTCGACTCCCACCTGGAGCACGGAAAGACGGCCAACAAACATGCATATCTAATATTTCGTAGAAGAACCACAAAAGTTCCTGCTGACTTTGACTTGTGTATTTTGTGTATTTGAGTAGTTAGCTTTCGGCGACAGGAAGGTGGCTGGTATTTGGCTGGTACGATTTTGCGCAGTTGGCCGCTTTCCGCCCTGATCACGTGCGCCAAATAAGGCAGTTCGCGTGCCTTGTTTGCGTTTTTCGCCAGGAATGGGAAATCATCGGCCGGAAGTGACCAGAATATACTGTGACAATGCTGAATTTGCCAAAGTTTGCTCGACGCTGCATGCACAAGTGTCAATGGCACAAAAAAGATAGGCAGAGAAAGAAGGACATTTTCTAAGCAAAAACAGGGTGGCATTGAAATGTATGTATTAGTAGTCCCACAGAGGGGGGCCAGATGTAAGTACAACAGTCGTAGGTAACAACAAGAAGGCTCTGGGGCCTGGCACATAGCTTAATTGCGATACCAAAAGTGTTAGTAAAGGCTGCCACCAGGTCCACCGTCAGTACGGGCCGCTGCAGCGACGTTGCCGACACATCTTTGAGTCACACGGTGCACACTGGCATCCGTGTTGCTGGGCATCACGTCTGACACTGCTCCTGGTCGCCCACAGACGACGCCGCATGCCCGTCAAGCGCACGGCCCGGGTGGGTGGCAGATCGTGTTTGCCCGCCTGCGACAGCCATATGTCCGTGCGCGTGTGGCGTCGGTGGGGTATGAGCAACGCGGTGGGCTGGCGTAAGAGACGTCGGTAGCGTACGAGCGGGACAGCGCGGGGCGCAGAACGGCGGTGGTCGGGTCTTCTGTGGTGGTGGGTGAAGAGAAAAGTGGGGGTGACAGATCAGTGTCACAATGGTTCGGCGCTTCACCGCTTTGGAACAAACATGGCACGCGAATTGCCCTATTTGGCGCACGTGATCAGGGCGGAAAGTCAAGAGCTATTTTGCGCTAGTGCTAAACTCTTGTTTGTGTTTGTGACTATTCGATGCCTCAGCCCATCAGCACGACGCTCCGAGTCGGCCCGAGTCACTCAGAGAGACACAGTCGAAGCACGCTTGCTTCCTGCGCTCATCCACCATCCGTTTGCAGCCGCCACCCTGATTGCATCCGTCTGCGTCAGTAAAGCAGCGTTCCAGAAAAGCATACTGACATTGTACTGACAGGAATCGTCTGAGTACCCTTGCAGTACCCCCAGTTGACCCCCAGTGTCTGCCACTGTCTGCAATTCCGAGTCCCCACAGGCAGCCATGGCTTGCCTCAGCGGAGCAGTTTCTGGCCCTGAAAGCATAGTTGGCGACTCTGGCTCCGTTGCCTTGCCAGAGCTCACGGTTGAATCCGATCCTTACGACTTCCTGACCTTACCGAACGAAATTGTATCCGAAATCTTCATTCATTTCCTGCCGGAGTATCCTATCTGCCCTCCGCCAATGGGGCTTCTGTCTCCAACTCTCCTCACACGCGTTTGCAGGATTTGGAGAGAAATTGCCGTCCAGACCCCGCAACTATGGAGGGCGTTTGCGTGGAAGTTTACAACAGGAGGGTGGGTTGACGAAAAGAGCGAACTCCTCAAAGCGTGGTTGGCGAGATCTAGCTCTTGCCCTTTATCCATTGAAGTCGAAGACTCCCTACTTCCCGACACACTACTCGACACACTCTTATCTCATTCCAACCGCCTCGAATATGGCAAATTCAGCGCCTCGCATTTCGATCCGGACAGGGTTCGCCGGGAAATGCCCTCATTGCGCCGACTGCATCTGACACTCGACGTCGCGAATCTTCCAGTCACATTCCCAAGCTTACCGCTGCTTCGCACGGTCATCCTGAGGTTCACGGCAGTTGATACAATAACCGTTTTACCGTGGATCCAGTTGACATCCCTTTCGTTGCAACGTGCCTTCCCGGAGGAATGCACACCAATATTGCATCAGGCTGTCAACCTGGTGCATTGCGAGCTCGCCATGCAAGCGAGCATGACTGATCCCAACAATGAACCCAATGTCGAGCTTCTCCGGCTGGAGTCATTTGTGTTGATTCCTTCTCAATTTGGGCACACGGACACGCACTGTCTCAGCACCTTCATCGTTCCTGCCCTCCGCACCCTCCACATTTCTGGCAATTTCCTTACACTAGATCCCATTGCGGCGCTCACATCTTTCATCGCGAAATCCGGGTGCAAGTTGCAAAAACTCTGTATCACTGGTAACTGTGTTCTCCCGAAGGATGCTTATATAAAAGCATTCCCGGCCATTCCCATACTGTCGTTCAACGGACGCTGGACGCGTTGGGAGGGCGATAACGATTCATGCGCCGATGAAGAAGATATTGATTGATGATGAGACTAAAATGGAGAGATTTTGTGGTGCGTTCAGGCCTTTTCTTCCTCCAAACAATCATCTCCTTCAACTTACGTTTCAGGCTGTTTTACTTTGGGACAATGTTGACGCACCGTTCATCCCATTGTCGATCAGTTTCATTCTCTGCCCGGATCTATTCTTTTTTACATATCTATCTCAAAAATGAAACGACACTTGGTCTTATCGATGTCTGTTTCCCGTGGTTTCATACCGAATTTTCATTCTGGCCCTGTGACTTGGTCCTTTACCTTGTTTGCTTTCCACTAGAAATTCCTGCCGAAGGACGATGTACAGCACGCAAACGCGCGTTCCAAACGAAGTCTTTTCCATTAATATTGAATCAAAATTTCCCCGGGTGAGGTAGCCTGAAAGTAGTACCGAGGAAACGCTGGCGTCTCCCGTACGGCGACCCATCCAGCCTTTTGCCTCTGACCGGTCCCTCGGCCGGAAACCCCAATGTGTATCCAGACCGCCAACGCCAAGTCGATAGTGCGATGTTTTCGTCCCCCGCCGATATCCCCCTGTTCCATTGTTCGTGCTCGAGCGTTAGCATCATCCTTCATCTTCCACCCGGCATCAACTTCAAATCTACCTTCTTTTAAAATGAAACCTGTGCATTTGTCCGCTTTTGAGCCAGTTCATGTCAAGTCTGACTTGAAGGTAAATCAACCCCGTTCGAAAGGGAAGATTTGTATGCAGGTCAACCCCGAAAGGCCACTGCCGCATATCCGCCCGTCGACGCAATCTCGGTGTGTCATCGGGATTCGGCTGGCTGTGGCCCAAGGAAATGATGGGTGGGGATTCAGATGTTGTGGGGATTCGAGAATTGCATGCTTCACTTTCTACACGGCAATGTTTCATAATCTTCCCGGCCTGAGCGAACCCGGATAAGCACGGATGCTTTGCTTATATTGCGCGGACCTTGCAACCTCAAAAATATTTTATGACTTAACGTTAGGCAGGGTAAACTGCCGCCAACACAGGTCGAAAGTTGGCACAGGTTACTCCACAAAATATTGGAATATCGCCTGTCTAAACACCAAATTCTCGTTCTTCCCTGTTTGAAAATGCATCCTGCGCTCGCCAAATGCTCTCCATGTGAATAAGCAAGTTGAAGGGAGAAACGAATTTCGCGACTTGATCTGAACCGCCAAACGCCGTTGGCCGGCTTCTTCCATACCCGAGCCGAGCCCGCTTACGTGTCCCCCCAATTACTTTCTCCCCAAGGCGCCATCGGGCGAATAAAGTCTCAGCGATGCCGCAGGCGGGAGATAACGCTCGCGCACTCAGTCGCGTCTCCCCGATAGCCTCGCTTTGGCTCTCGCGTCTCGTACAACTTTCGCCGAGGATGCTCGCGTTTCTGCAATCGGCGCTGCGGCTGGCGCCCACCACAGGAAAGGCGCTCGCGGTGGTACTCCTGGTGCTCAATATCGGGTCGTGGCCACTCATGTGGCACTGTGAGTGATTTTTTTTAGCTGAACGAGATTCACAGACTCACACAAAATTCTTCCGATTTTCCCATACTTTGTGGCGAAAACTATGGAATCGTAGTCCGTGTATTCTCCGCAGTCGTCGAGGCGCATTTCTCTATGCGCATGCTTAAGCTGCGGCACCTGCTCCTCTTGTCCAGCAAGGACAAGAAAAAACGCGCCGTCCAGGCCTGGTACGAGAAGCGTATGCCGATCGGTGTGCATCCATTCCGGACCGTATGGTCGTACGGCGACTGGGTCGGCCTCGATGATAGCGACTATAATCTGCATATGAGTAACTCGAGCTACGGGAAGGTGCGCGTCTGCCTTGAATTATATTCCTATCTTCATTGACGCTAATCAATTTACTTTTTTATGTCCGCAGACCTTCGACCGTGCACGTTTGCGCTTGGCGCTCGCAACTTTCCCCACCTTATTCCGATGCGGTGGATGGGCTGCGCTCGCGGCGACGCACTACCACTTCCTGCGCGAGATTCCCATGCTCACCGGGTACGAGGTGCGCGCGTCCATCGGCGCCTGGGACGAAAAATGGGTGCGTCGGACTTTGCACTGATCTCCTTACCCTCGCTTTGGCATGTTCTTGATACCCCACCCGTTCGGATTATCCCTTTTTTACCACGTATTCCCCGGTATCTCCTACCGGCTATGGATGGTTTGCCGAATTAATCGCCTTTCTCCATTAATTCTCTGCCTCCCTTTCCTTAATTCGACATGGGCACTCAATTCCGTTCTAACCCAGATATGGGTCATCGCTCGCTTCGTCAAGCCGCCTTCCAAGAAATCCAAGTCCAAGCAATCCTCAGCCTCTGCTTCCTCCAGCACCGACGACTCCACCTCGAACTCGACTACAGGCACCGGCAAACCCGCGATCAGCCAGACACTCCTCCCGTCACTCAAGACCCCGGCGACGCCGCTCGCGAGCGGGGTTTCTACTCCGCTGCCCAATACGACCTCTGCACATGCGGGAGACGTGAATGGCAGCGCGGAGCCGGATACAGTCGCACGCGCTTTGATGGCGCGTGCGACGCAGAGGGAGGAAGAGGATGGCGCGACGTTGTATAGTGAGTTTCTCCTTCATTCATTCTTTCGCGAAGGGCTCCCCGGATTGTTGTCTTTCCTCGATCGTTACACTGCCCTGTGACGTTGTGGCGCTTGGACGTCTCATCAACCCGTGGGGCTTTACGCGTCCCAAGGACGCCGACACGCTGGCGTCGTTCCGAATCACCTATCTCCGGTAAATCCGCCTTGTTAAATCTACCATTCATTCCGTGATCTCCTACATGCTAATACCAACCATTCCTTTACCATCGCTGACTCCTTCACCTCCAGCCGTCGTCGTCTCCCAGCTCTGCTTCAAGCACGGCCGCATCACCGTCCCGCCCGCCGTGGTCCTTGCCACGAACGGATTCTACGCCTCGCCCGAGGTCACGGAGACCGTGCGCATGCCGCTGAATGGGTCGGCGACTGGGACGGCACCGTTAAATGGGCTCGCGCCGTCCACCGGCTCTACGTCTTCGCCCTCAAACTCAAACGGAAAGAGCGCCAGAGAAGCGCCCCCGCATTGGGACACCTTAAGTGCCCTCAGCGCGTCGATGCCCGCGCTGGCGAAGTTTTATAGGGGCGGATGGAGGGAGGTGCGTTGTTTGTTTTCTGTTCTCTGCCTTTCAATCTCTGCTCCATTACTTCGCGCGTTCTTTTCTCTGTCGACCGGCGATCTTGATTAACGATTCCTTCTTTCGCATTTCCTTTCACTCTTCTCTCTCTCATCCCCACATTGATTTCGTCTACCCTAACTGACACCCACCTCTCACACAGCTCCCTCCCGCCGAGCGCTTCTGGGAACATGCATTCGCGGCCTCCGAGGATGAGCGCCGCACGCGGCTCGTGCCGTTCGTTGGCGACTCGAATTTGAGTGCGAAGGGAGGGCTGAGCGGCGGGTTGGAGGGCGTGAGGGGTTTGCCGTGATCGCGGGCGTCGGTCGACGTGTAGATGTATACACCGGTGGTGTGGGTGTATGTCGTTGATGTAGGTGAAGTTGGACTAGTACTGGGGAGAAAATATATAGGGGAGAACGGGGAATCCGTGATGCGGACGATAGATAGTAAAATTTATTTACTTACTCAGTAGTAGTATCAGTTATATAGAGGACTCCTAATGTTATGGGTTTCATTCCTAGGTAATGTTCACTCCGCACCGAGTTGCAACGGCAGCTTGATGCTAAGAATGGAGACTAGACACAAGGATCAACTCAACGATTCAGTGGCTTCTTGTGGATCGGGTGAATAAATAGATTGAACCCGCCAAAGTGAATCGCATAATAAGTAAACAACCGAGAGTCAACCAAACCTTTTTACACAAGTTAAATTAACGGATGCAGGATCTTGCTTCTTATATATACGGTCCGCCCTTTCTCCAACTTGAAGTTGGGATCATCCGCCACTTCAGTGCTCCACAAACTTTCCCACATGATCCAAAGTTGAAGTCGGGAAACTCTCAGGGGTTTCGGACTTGAGATTGTACCAGCGAAGCTGGTACGCAGGCGGCATGGCTGTGTCGTGGCGGTGCGAGGATCCGCGAGGCATCACTGCCATCATAGTTCTTGCTAGATCAGGTAGACACGAGGTAGCAGGCGGACAATACGAGGTTGCTCCCCACCACCACCACCGCCGACTAGTTCAAGATGGATGGTGATAATCATAAATTAGGCGATGGACATTCTCCATGAGTTGAATACAATTTTCTTTGTTCTTTTTTGCATCCTGGAATCTGTCAGGTTATCAACCGCCTTCGAATTTCGAGACTATGGATCTCCTTTCGAACACTGAAGTTACCTGCAACGCGGCAATTAAGGATAGAATAGTGTTTGCGATGGCTGGCACAAAGGGGGTCCCAAAGGCATTATTGAGCTCACTGAGGAGCGAAACAGTCGGGGTTAAAGAAGTAATGAGGTTGTTGGCACGAATATCTGGAGTGGCGGCTGGTTGGGGCATGTTGGCCGTTGTCGATCGATGTGCGCGAGATGGGAAGTGATTATATAGTCTTCGAGCGACATATCACCTGCCTTGGGAGTAACTCCGGCCAGATTTATTCCAGATATGGAAGTTCTCCAATCGGGATCGTCTCCGCTTGGCGGAGTAACTGTCAGACGCGGAATACAATACAACGGCGGATCAAATAATATCGCTCGGATATAGCTCGTCGCAGATACGTATGTGAAACTTGCTTTCCGTCAACTAACGCTCGGGGACATAGACAAGTTGCGGATTAGCAGTGCGCGGAGAGCACCAGGGGAATGTACATGTGTAACTTGGGCATCTTTGTGTGTGTACAGTCGTCGAGAATCGAGATGCATTGCACGTCTTAATTCCCTGCCGACAGATAAGTTTGTATGGAAGGACCTGCTCCAGGCCCGATGCCAGAACAAGCGGTTACCACAATTATCTAGTATTGCAACGAGAAATCGCCGGCCGGTAATTAAACTTGATTCAGTGATTTAAACAATGGCCGCGGCGCAGAGCAGCGATCATAGCCGGTAAGAAGAATAGGGTAAGGGTAGGTAAGGGTGGACATTAGTCAACAATTTAACCTTCAGACCGGCCACTTGATCGGTTATGTTTCTGAAATTCCCACGGTTCAAATATTTTACAACCAGAGAGTTTCATGTTCGGAGACCCATTATACTCACAAGACACTGTTCATTTTGAAATGTATGATGGTGTCTGTTACACAGACACTATATGAGTCTATTTTCACTTCTAATGTCGATGAATTCACTGTGGCATGAGGTATGTGGATGCTGGAGAGAACACGGTTGCGATTTTGTTGCAGTGTATGTTCGCTCTGCCGAATCACACTGCGTTATGTTATTTGTTTTCTATCAGAGGAATCACGAATAAAGAACGAAATCATCGCTGAGAATGGCGCGATCAGGTTGGAAATCTGAGCCGGAATCATTGACGCTGAAATTGTAACTACTTAGGAGTAGATAAGCAAAATTTTGAGACGGGAAGGACTCGTAGTAGCTCTAAAGGGCTGCCCTGACAACCATTGCCGCCTCTGGGCTCTCTCTTGAACGTATGTTCCTCATCGACTTCGCTGGAAGACCAGCCAACACCTCATCGACAAGCAGCGCGACATCATGGGCACAACCAAACGATAGACTCCAGCCCGAGCCACCATGACCGTACGAATGGACGATTCTGCTCCCGGGCCGACGCAACTCCCGCTCCACCCTCACGTTCAGCCCTCTGAATGGTCGCAGCCCCTGTGACAAGGGATATTCTGGATCAAGGCGCGCGTTCTCCAATCCGGGAAGGAAGGCATCGCATCGGGCGCGCATACGTTTGATGATAGGACTTTCCAACGTGAGATCGAGGGTGCTCTTCTGAGGCTCGGTTATGCCGCCAATCAAGAGGATGTTGTCGTTCCTTGGAACGAGGAAAATGATTTCATTGACGGTGTGGACAGCATCAGCGGTGATGGTAAGAGCCGCTTCAACCTTCGGGAAATCGACACCGTCGTTGATGACACGGATGAGCCCGCCGCGGATGGGATACACGCTCTCGTCGCCGGCAAGGACCGCGGACTGGAGCCCGGTGCAGTTAACGATGGCGTCGGTGTTGAATCGCGCGCGAAGAGTGTCCTCGACGACCAAGAGGTCGTGGGTGATGGTTTCCGTAATAAATTCGGCACCCTTGCTCGCAACGAGGTGAGTGAGCCAATCCATGGCCTGATCAGTGTCGATCACCGGAGCCAACAATTCGTAGGCATCCACTGCACCATACGAACGATCACAGCGGCGTTCTTCAACGAGGCGAGCGTCTCGGCGGAAGCCTCTAATCCCGCTGGCGATGATTTCTCTCATTTTTGTGAGTTGCGCAGGATCATTCTCGATAGCGGTGGGGAAGAAGAAGTCTGACGGCAACATCCTTACACCCGACGCCTTGCTGAGATACGGGATCGACGCGATGCCATCCCAGATGTGGTAGGCGGTCATCACCCAATTTTTCGAATGCGCGAGGGAAATGGCATCCGTGTGTTGGCCACAGACGGCAGGAGGGTACTCCCACAATGCACCCGCGATTTGAGATGTCAACCGACGTTCATTGTTAACCCAATCGCTGGAGCAACCAGTTACAGCGGCTCAGAGAAGTGGGCTGAATTTTACTCACGAGCTGAGGACGGTTACACGATATCCGCGGTCCAATAGCACCCAGGCGGATGTGAGCCCAGTGACGCCGCCACCGATTATAAGAACACGGGGTGCGCCCGGCGCCGGCTCTCTGAGTGGGCGGCCGAGCGGCGAGAGGTCTTTCCACAGAGTAAGAGTCATGCTGAGCGAGCGGAAAGCTACGAAATTTCAACGAGCAAAATGTGGTTTGGTGAGGGAAGATATGGATGGGAGGTTGCCTACTGCAGGCTCACATTATATATTTGCCGGCACGGAAGTAAAGGTGTGTGTCGGTAAAACCGGTGCATGCCCGCCGCAATGGATCTCATGAGCAAAATAGATGGATTTTGGACCTGAAATACGACATTCTGGTCCCACTAGCCTTCCCACAGAAAGTCTGCGACGCGTCAACACATGGCGGGGCGGGACTAATGGGGGACCCACAATATAAATTTATGTTGCAATAAGATCAGATCAGTCGTCGGTGAAGGCGGGTCTAGAATCCTGTCGACGTTCCCATGTTACTTTGATTTTGCTTGCCCTGGCCGGACGGGGACTGTTTAAAACATCACTGTTCATCTTGAGTCTTCATGGTTAAATCCGCGGCTACCTGTTGGCATCATAAACGAACCTTCAGAGCCGATCGTTGTTTACTGAACAACGACCGGCCATGGCCCGCGGCTAATCTAGTTGCTTCCTTCCTGTGGGGAAGTGTGGGGTCGACTATAGCATTCTTCCGAAACAACTAACGAGGTGAGAAGGGGAATCTTTTCGCGTTCTTGACGACGGGGATAAGCAGAGGAGAGAGTAGACCAGAGTAGACTCAAAATTATCAACCGACCATCAGGGCCGCGGCCAATTTCCGTCGCCAATGCTGATGGCCAAGTACGAAAAGCCGGTAATTCTCATGAAAATGGAATGAATTGGGAGTGTATGGCGCAAGTGTTGCGAGCACACAGTTGCACAACGTCAAGTCCCATGCATGCTCTTGGTGGGGAGAATAATGCCGGGAGCCTGGTCTTTCGAAACGCATGTCCTCACCTATCTAGCCGAAGTGTGGAACTATAAAGGACCGGCACGGAAGTGGCACGGATAGGCCTTGTCCAGTCGATGACCATCCGCGATGACGTTTCCCCCGATACATATCGGATACGGATAATTTCCACAGAGGACGACTTCCATACGCCTCCATATCATCACTTTCTACCTATCTACCAAGGCAGCGAGAAACTCAATATGTACTTCAACTCCATGCAACTCCAGAAATTGGTAGTTGCATGCGAAGCGCGTCGTGGCACTAGCGGGTCTCATGGATTGTGCGATGACACTATTTGCTGGGATTGAAGGGTTGTGGAGATGTCGAGATGCGTATTTTCTTATATTCCCCACACTAACTTCTACTAACTTTCATCGTGGATTTCCTTCCGCCTTCCGGTCAAATATGGCCGCGATGCATCCGGATGATCCGTTGCAGTGGGTCTTCAAATGTGGTCACAATGGCTAAGCTTGCTTGCCCCAAGTAGATGAGTTTGTGATATTGCACGAGCGACGGAGTGCGGAAGACGGATATCAACTTCTCCGAAGATGCCCCATATAAACTCGTTCGACAACTCTGCATCCACGGTTTAGCGTTTCAACCTTGCGTCCCTGGTTGCTTTTCTGTGTATTTTTGAAACTCAAGTTTCAGTGTCTTCCGGACTTGTTCCGGACTTCTCATTCTTTTCTCGGAGTCAATTCTTTTCCTTGGCTTGTCTATCGCATGTCTTGTAATATACACTGACAGAAGGTTATACATAGCGATTATCGGATTGCCCTCAATCTACTTCATATCCCTTGTCCTGCGCCGAGACGGTTTCGTTGCGAAACGGAAGGGCATTGTCCCTATCAAGCACAACGTCCCGACTGAGGTGAATCTCTGTCACCCCCATGCATAAATTGTTATCCATGTCCAGAACCTCCGTAACCATTTCCCAGGTCCCTGGCCAACACCGCGCCAAGCTCAAGAACTTCAACGCGGGGAACGACACGAGGAAAGACCGCACGTCGTGATAGGCCATGCCGATGAAGTGCATGCCTTGAACCTGCAGGCGCTCGACGTTGGCGTACCTGTGCGGATTTGCCAGGACGGTGGCGATAAAATCTGCCCATGCGCGGCTACGGACATTCCAGTCGGTAATCTCCAGAACACGCAGATGCGGGGTGTCGAGCCCGTTGAAAAAACGCACGCAGCTGAGTTCGAGCTCGCCGTTCCGGCCGACGAGTGTGGCCGTGAGACGTGTGAGTACAAGGTGGGTTACGGAAGACGATCCTGCATTCGCGAGGGGATAATCAGCCGGGACACAAAAGTCCTCCAGAACCAATTGCTTTGTGGTGTGCGTCAGCCACATCCCGAGGCGAGGGGCGTCGTTGACGATGCGGATGACGCCCAGGTTCGGGAGGGGCGTGGATGCCACCATCATGCCATCTAATGTGATTTCACGCAGCGGGTGGCCCCTGGGGAGGGGAAATGGATAGGGCGGTAGGTCGAAAGCGAGATATGAGACCGCAGGCTCCGGTGTAACCATCCGCAGATCCAGAGCTATCAACTTCTGGAACGGCTCCTCGTTGAAGAGCACGATCATCGACACCCAGCTGTCCCATTTCGTCACAATCGACAGTGTCCTGCAACGTCGCAGATTTGTGGTCACGACGGTGAGGAGCTCAAACAGCGTTGCGCGGTCGAACCGCTCGGGGAGGGTGGCAAAGTCGAGGCGGAGGGAGATCGTCCGACCTCTCGAACGTTTGAAGAGAGTGCAGACGAATGGGATATGGCGCAGATCGCTCGCCAAGATAACTACGTCGCTCCACATGTTCGAATTGGAGAGTGCCACCTCACGCCATCGGCGACAGACGTGAGTGGCCGCGATGTGCATTCTGTGTGGCACGGTCCAGTTGAAGATTTCTCCGAGCACTTCTGCTGGGAAGGTGCGTATCATGATCGCAGTGAGTGGAGTTCTGTACGTTTTCGAGGAGAGTGTGGAAGGGTGGAAGGACCAGAAGAGATACCCCTGGCTGCCATTGTTTGGTTGAGCGTTCTTTTCGACTTCTCACGTGGGCGCGCTTTGGGTGCGCTGTAATCCGTTCGCCGCACATAGTAGACGAGGAGTTGGCTTGTTGTTTGGGACGGCAAACGCTAGGGTATTTATCTACTTCCACGTGAAGAAGCATCGGTGAGGCGCAACTCCAAAGTTCGTTTGCAGTCTGAAGTTTGACTCGATCGGACCGATGGCCGAAGCCTGTTTTGGCCGAAACGTCGATGTTCCGATGTGGACGCCAGAAAGTGTGACGTATCTCTGTATAGAAGAGTCTCCATGGAATCTCGATGTCGATTCTTCTCCCCAGGTATGACCTGGACTGTAATCACATACTCGCGGACCCGGTGCTTCAATTCTGCCCGGATCTCTTTCGGATCTGGGTGGCTGGGAGCTGGCGAAATGCTTCCGGTGGATAGGGGGATCAAGAATGGTCGGACGGGCTTGTTTAGTAACGAACTGCATGGGCGAGGAATGTGAATCCAGTCGAAGGATGTGACGGCGAGAAACAAGCCGTTGCTTTGTACTTGTTAGGCGACAGCACCGGCGGAGTTAAATCACGCTTGCTTCCCACCTTCATCTGCGTTTCCAACTGCTGCATTGGCATCGCAAACACCGATTGAGGTGAGAGCATGTTTTTCTGTACGGCGGAGGAAATGTTCAGTACATTCACAGATTTATATGTGGAGGATATTTTCTTCTGCAAGACGAGTCATGCGTAGAGCGACGCAGCTGACCACAGAGTTGAACGTTGACCGCCCGGGCAGCTTTAGCCTAGGAAGTTTATGGCAAGGAAAGACGCCGGCTCTTGTCCGGATTCTGAATTATGATTAGGGAAAATTAGGCGTGTGAAGCAATGAACTCAACAAACTCTGTACTAAGCTGCATCCAGAGGGGTTGGCATAATGGAAATGAAGGACGGTTGAAGTCAATAGAGTTGAAAATAAGGTTGTGATTTGTGTCATTGGATTGCTTGATGTAACACTGGAACTGACATGGGTGAATAGCTCGCAGGTGGCCATCTGATCGGGAAGAACAGTCAGGTCAGGGACGGGTGGACGGATGCAAATATAAGGGATGCAAACGGGTCCGATCATCTGGTCTGAATCAGAACTATTCATAATAATGGGACGAAGCTGAGTGAGAATATGTGATGAGCTTAAGAGCTGAAGTGCTGAAGTGCTGAATGTCGGCAGGAAACGACAAAGACAGCAGGCGATATCTCAGTGCGGCCTAACCAGTCTAACCTGACAGTTGCGCATAGATTTCATGACTCACTTCAACCTCTCGAGCACGAGTTTTGAGGGAAGTTTTGAGAAGCCGGTTCCAGTGCAGTCCGTGCTGTCCCGAATTCTACATACGTGTAGTACATGTTCAACCCTCGCTAGTACCGTACTCTGGTGGCGGCTGCTCCTCGTCCCATTGTCGAGTTGACAGCCTCTCATTCAGTCTCAACGTCAATTGCCTCACCAGCTCCGTAATGGGTAATTGAACAGAGGTTGCGGGGAGGCTCCGAGGTGGTTCGGAAGCAGAGCCAAATGAAGATGATGCAGCGTCATTCGTAGGGGTGTGCAAGTGCTCGCTGGGGGCCCGACGGGGCATTGCAAGCGGCGATATCGGAGCGCTCCCTGCGGACTTTAGACCGTACCCAGCCGGTGAATAGGCGCGCGTCAGGGAGGCGGATATCGGTGGGGATGTTGGGGATGTTGAAACAGTCATTGTGGTCAATGGGGACATGGGTTGCGCCGCACGCGCCCGTCGCCGCAGTAAGAACCAACCGCAAACTCCGATAGCGATCAGCACAACAGGTCCAACAACGGCGCCGATTATGACAGACACTCTACTACTATGCCTTTGCGCTGTCGCGGAGAGGAACGGGGAGCTGGAGCTGGAAGGTATAGTGCCGGGCACTGTTGATGTAGGTTCGGCGTCATCAAGGTTTATGGCACTTAAAAGTGCGCCGATGGCGGTGGTTTGGTTTGATTGTGAAAATGAAGCGCTCGGCGGGCCGGTCCAACATCCTGCGTATATGTTGTTTGCATTAGACGTAGCGAGGTCGATGACGGCGTTGAACTGGACTGACGGTGAGGAACAATGTGCGCCAAGGAAGGGAGGATATAGAACCTGAACAGCAAGGTAGTCGTGCACGTATGTGCGAAGTTCTGGCGTTGTGACGTTCTTGGTGTACGCTGCGGCGAGGCCACGGACTATGTACTTGTCCCCGACCTTGTCCCCTGAGGATACCATATTGAGATTTGCGTTGGAGTGTGCGATCAAGTCAAGACACGCACCTCCCCGTGCGATAATGCCTTCAGCCGTCTGCCACTCAGGGTTCGAAGTCGTTGAAATGATAACATTCTCGAGACTGCAATGAATTTATCAAATAACTGCGAGACAATCAAGAGGTATAAACTCACAGCGCCTTTGTGGATGCGTTGTTCGTAATCGAACTCAATATGGCCAGCCCATTGATCAGTATTCCCGTATTGAAGGAACTGGGCGTGCTGTCGAGCGCGCAGGGTGCATCATCCTGGCTGGCAGAAATGCTGGTATGAACGAGGTTCTGAGTCGACAACTGCGTTGTGATGAAATCCAGAGAATCCAATGCTGCGTTCAGGTATATAGAGGAGGAGGTGGCCTCCGCCAGCAATGCGGAAAGACTGATAATCGTTCAAGAAATTAGTAGAAATTTAGGCTTGACAAAGCGCCGGCACACTAACGCGAAGAAATATCTGTCGGGTGGATTTCAGTAATGTCGGGAGGTTGTCGAGAAGCTTTGCCAGCTCACGTTGATGCAAAGCCCGTAATACTGGGATCTGTCGCGTTATTGGTCTGTGAGAATTGATAACTGTTTCAGAACGGAAGAATTGATGAAGAATGAAGCATGTACGTCGAAGGTTCCGCCAAGCATTGTAGCTGTACAGATCACTGTAGATGAGCGACCATAAATTCTATTCTTCACGGAGTACTCACCGCCTTGACAAGTCGTCGCTACAGGAAATTCCTTCCCGGTTTGCGAGCCAGACGCTACGTTCTGTGCAGTGATGGTGTGGGAGAGTGCATAGGTCCATGTCCGATTTGCCAGGTCCAGAAATGTCGGGTTGTTGTACGCGGTGTACGCCCGGATGGCTGCATGTCCAACAGAACTGCTTGGGTGAGCGCTCAGCGTATTTTCAGAACTGACGGGTAACACACAGTAAGTTGCCCAAATCAATCTCTTCCGATTCCTCCTGACTACGTGTTGCGTCTGGGAGATTTTGCTGCAGGTCCGTGGCGTAGGTATTTCCTTGCGTCGCAATATCAAACTCTGCCATTTCAAAGTAGACCGTCGCTGGAATAAGCAACGGTCAAAACCACAGCGAATAAAACAAATGGCAAAACTTACCACGAAATTCTGTCAAGGTGGCGACCAAGGATACCGACTGCTGCAGCGCGGCACTCGCCAGGTGCACCCGCTCAGGTGAGCCCAAGGTCACATTGGGCTTCTGCTTGAAGATGAGCGTGAACGAAAATAATTTTCAAGTCGGCACTAACCCGCCACGACGACGAGACAATCCCAGGGACGGCTAGCGCTGCTAGAATGCCGTTAAATAATATGGTCCAGCCGTGAACACGAAGGAGAGAAACCATGGGACGTGAAACGGAACCGGATCCAAGTATACGATGCTGGCCTGCCGACTTTTAATAGCAGCCACGGAGAATCCATCATCAAACGAGACGACAGTTCACCTCGAAACAGACAGAAGATCTCCGTCAAAAGTCATGATTACCCCCGCTGATCTCATCGACAGGGACGCGCGGGAGCAGCAGAAAACAAAGAAAAATTGTGCGGAGTTTGGGAGGAGAAGGTCTGTACAAATCCCCGCTGGAAACATTGGCGTGCATTCCAGGGTGCCCGTCAGGAAGTCGGTGGTCGGTTAGAGATGATCATAGTTGCTCCCGGTATAGAATCAAAACAAGCAACAGATTGATCTTCCGTGACAGCAATGGTGTTGTCTCGACGCCCAACGGCAGGACTCCGGTACAAATTTTGATGTTGTCGTGCAGGCCGGCAAGGGCCCGCATCAGGGGCGATCCAAGTATCCCGCCTATTCCAGCGCTGTAGCAGATTACCGGGAAAGTCAAATCAACCAACTCTTCGGGGGGAAATCAGCGGTCTCCCTGAAGAAGATGGTAGGTAGCTGTGTAGATAGGAAAAGACCGCTTGGCTGGAAATTTGGCATCCAGTCGCGGGGAAGCTATCAGATCGCAGGAAGCCCGAGCGACTCCGAGCGAGCCCATATTCACCGGATCTGAAACAGTGGAAGGGCATGGCATCATCTCTTCTATTCCCTGCTCACGTCTATGCAGATCCGAGCCTTGACGAGCCTTCAAGTCGGTGACGCCACCAAATTGAATGAAAATTCACAGTAATGGACAGGATCCAGCCTGAGACCAGCCAAGGAATGTCGAAGGAGACCAACAAACGTGTTTGGACAGACAGTGGTAGAGATTCCTCGTTCTGTTGTGCAGCTAGAAGACAGATCAAAGATAGATTCCACGTCGGTGAGAGAGTGAGAGTGGGAGACAAGTCAATTCAGAACAGCGTGAGAGTGTCAACAACGCGATCACGTGCTTGACCGCATAGCACGCGAGTGTTCCAAGTGTTCAGTTCACAGGACTCCGTGACGCGTGATGTGAACACTCGGTCGAAACAGTACAGTAGTACAAGGAGAAACCCCAAGAAGACAAGTGGAAGGTAAGTTTGGTGCGTAGTCAGGAAGCAAGATGTTGGGAGCGTCAACTTAACCAATGTACGCTCGCCGCTGACCCTCAGAGTTCGGGCGTCAGGATCGCTGGATCGTGGATGTAAAGGAAGTGTTTTCAATGCCGATTCCCTAGAGATAATCCGGAAAGTAAGCAATGAAACTCTAAATGTGACATACGACGGGGTAATTGCTGGCGTAGGCCAGAGTGGTAGTGTTGCCGATTTAGCAGCAGTGACATAAGAAACGGAATGTAGTTTGCATACCTGGCTCTTTTCTCAGAGGGGTCGGGAAGCTGGGAGAAACTCAGTTGATACATGAGTGTATTGTTATTCTCTCTAAGTTATCTCTGGCTGGGAGCATATTCCGGCGGCGGTAAATCTTCCTCGTCCCATTGGTGACCCGGAGGCCGCTGATTGAGCCGCTCCGTCAGCAACCTCACCAGCTCCGTGGTTGGTATTTGAACTGGAGAGGTTGCGGAATGACCACTGTGCTGTCCAACAGCGGCATCGAGCGCCACTGAAGATGACGCAAAGTCGCTCATAGATGTGTGTGATTGCTCATGAGTGCAGGGACGTTCGCGAGTGTACGACGGCTCCTCGGTGGTGGCCTGTCGCATTGCACTTGGTGACATGGGAGACACCGAAGATTTCGGGCCATAAGTTGAAGGCGAATAGGTGCGCGTAGGACTCTCCGATACGACTGTGAATGGCCGGGCGGTTGAAATAGACAATGTCGACGCGGAGGATGTGCGTCGTACCGCACGCGCACGCCGCCGGAGAATGAACCAAACCGCCAGTCCGATTGCAAGCAACGCAACACTCCCAACGGTAGCACCGACTATAGCGCCTAACATGCTATTGCCTCTGTGAGGGGTCGGCGCTACAGGTTGGGAGGCTGAAGGAACAGCGGGAACGGTCGATGCGGGTTCTGTGGAGTCAATCTCATCGATGGATATAGCAGCTAGGAGTGCACTGATGGCGGTGGTCTGATTCGATTGGGAGAAGGCGGCGCTAGGGGGTCCGGTCCACGAGCCTGCATATATGTTATTCGAATTTGAGGTAGCGAGATCGATGACTGCATTGAACTGGAGAAATCCTGAGAAGGAAGTGTTGAGAAACGTAGGAGATACTCGAACCTGAACGCTGAGGTAGTCGTGCACATCCGTGTGAAGATCCGAGGAGATGGTGGTGTTCATCCCATATGCGACGGCCAGACCACGGACTACATACTTGTCCCCCGTCTTGTCCGCTGAGAGGATAACATTCACAACGGTTTAGTGTTTGATTTATAATCACGCACCGCCCCGTGTAAGAATACCAGTATCAGTCTGCCATTCCATATTAGAGATCGTCGCCACAATGGTATTCTCGAGCCTGTACCGGAGTCAGTAACTGAAAAAGAATAAGCAACCTAGCCATACAGCGCTTTCGTGGATGCGTTGTTGGTAATTGAAGCCAACACAGCCAGCCCCTGGATCATTGCTCCAGTATTTATAGAACTGGTCGTGCCGTCCAGCACGCAGGCGGTAGCCTCGCTAGCAGAGATCGCAATTTGAATCAGATTTCGGGCGGACATATGGGCCGTGATAAAATCCAGGGAATCCAATGCAGCGTTCATATAGATCGAGGCAGCGGTTGCTTCCGCCAGCAACGCGGAAAGACTGACAGTTAAAATATCGGCAGCCTGTTTTCTGCAGGAACGGACCCTCACGTACACTAAAAAATATCTTTGCAAGTCATCTGAGTGCGAACACTTTTTGGGGACGCGAATTTGTATGTAGACTCACGTGGAGGCAAACCCTGAAACACTGGGATCCGTTGAGTTATCGGTCTGTTCAATTCCAATGACAATATGGTCAGCGCGGAACGGCGGTGACGCAACGCAGATCTTACGTCGAATGTTCCCCCAAGCATGGTAGCTACAAGTGCTCGAAGTTAGAGAGCATCAAATAAAATGGCGACGGGAACTTACCGCTCAGACATGTCTTCGCCAGCCCGAAATTCTTCCCTGTCAGTGAGCCGGACGCAATATGATCAGCAGAGATGGTGTAGGAACGCGCATATGCCCATGTTTGGTTGGCGAGATCCAGGAACATTGGACTTTTGTATGCTGTGTATGCCCGAATCGCAGCGTGGCCGAGCAAACTGTTCTGCTTGAGATCGGGCACTGACTGCATGGATGGAGGGGAAGCTCACAGCCAGTTATTCAACTAAGATCCGGACAGGCAATTCAGGACAGCGGTGGCTGAATATAAACGTATAGGACGAACCCTAAATAATAATAACATGTCAGCGCAGTGCAAGCGCTCCCCAATTCAACACTTACTCGATCACATTCAGCTTTTGCATTCTTTGCATAGCATCTGGGATGTAGTTTTGCACTTGGCTGAGGTAGGTAGTCTGATTCGTTGCGATATCGAACTCCACCATTTGGTAGTGAACCGTCGCTGAAAAAATCAATGACTGAAGTGAATACGAGGACGTCGCTCGCGCACCACGAAATTCCGATATTGTAGCAACCACGGCTGCAGACTGCTGCAATGCCGCACTTGCCAGACGCACCCGCTCCGCCGAGGACACAGTCACATTAGATTTCTGCCTCAAGTTCAGTATCAACGTGAATACCTCGAGTAGAGTACTCACCCGCCATGACGACGACACAATTCCAGGGGCCGCTAGCGCTGCTAGAAGGCCATGGAATATTATAAGCAGGCTGTAATGGTGAAGGAGGAAAACCATGGGGGCGGATCAGGATCCAAACCTTCGATGTCGCCGACTTCTTGAGTTTAATGGGCAGCTGGAACAAGGCAATGTGGATCAATCAATTACACGCTAACAGTTCACCTCGAAACAATCCCCAGGTCGCCGTCTAGTCCCCGTTGATACCATCGATCGGAACACCGACGACCAAAAAACTTGTGAACTTATGGGGCGTCTAGTCCGATATCTTGGTGGGGAGAAGTCGCAAATTTTATGTGCCAGGGCTTTGGGTGAGAGCTCCAAGCATTTTGATGAGGATGCGCGGCCCAAGTAGTCTTCAAAAGTCGGGACAGGTAACCGGCATCATCCGAGTCGCTGTCATCTCTCGCGCCGTGATAATAGGAAATACAAGGAGAGCATACGGGTCAAGGCGTCGCAAATATAAACCAACTATTGTTGCGGGAACATCCTAGAGGATATTGCGACGCCACTATCATTCTGTGGAGTGTGCCGGACTTCAGTAGAACATTCTAGAATAAGAGTTCAACATGTATATAAGCAGCTGTAGTGTAGCACAAATATTATCTTATTCTCCTCTATCCTCGCTCATCTCTTCAATAGGTTATGGGCCCCGAGCCCGCCTACTAAACCCCGAATACTTCCAACCGTTGCGCCCATCGTAATCTCTATTACATCTGCGTTGTATCCCCATTTGCTTGAGCTTCGCTCGCTTCTGGGATTGATCCGCCTCTTGCGCCCACACTCCACATCCACCATCTTGCGTTGAGTTTTCTCCGCACACTATGTCCGACAACCACACTTCCGCCTACCGTATCGACCCTCTGAAGGGTGCCGACAACTACAGCTTCTGGAAAACCAAGATGCTTGACATCTTGACAGACTTCTCGCTCGATGATTACGTCGATGAGAATGCCGCTGAACCCAACGATACCGCCCAGAAAGCAGCTTGGAAGAAGGGCGACCGGAAAGCACTGTCGACAATTCGACTACGTGTCATCGACGACGTTCTTGTTTATATTCAGGACGCTACGAGTGCCAAAGGCGCGTGGCAAACCCTCGAGACCATGTACGCCGCTAAAGGTCCCATCGGCATCGTTCTAGCCCGCCGCAAATTCTACCGCGCCCAGTGCGCCGAGGACGGTGACATCGAGGAGCACATCCGTTTGATGCGCTCGTACCGGTCCGAGCTTATCAGTCTTAAACAGGTAGTCTCGGATACGGACTTCTCCGTCTCCCTCCTGACTTCACTTCCGGATTCCTGGAATCCTTTCATTTCCTCCCTTCCTGAGGATATCATGGACAATTCCTCCAAAGTTATCTCGCGCATTCTGTCTGAGGTGGCTCGTCTCAATGAGCGCGCCACTCAGTCAACCGCACTTGCTGCCGCCGCCGCCAAATCTAACCCTGGATCCAATGCGCACGCGGCCATCGATCGCGCCACCGCCACCTGTTTTCGTTGCGGCAAAACCGGCCATATCGCCCCCGACCATGACAAGCCGGGATTTAATTCCCAGCAGTCACAGCAGCAGTCTAACAATAACTCCCGGCGTGACAACAACCGTGATAACCGATCGCGCCGCCAGTTTCCGCGCCGCTCAAAGCACTCACGTGCTCATGCCGCTGAGGCATCCGATTCAGATTCCGATTCCGATGACTTCGCATTCGCGGCTGTGACGGAAGCAGGCAAAAAAGCTAAGCTCTCACCTGATGATTGGCTTTTAGATAGCGCCTGTAGCCGTTCCATAGCCCGCAATAAAGAAGATTTTATCCAGTATGCAAAGACTGAACATGTTGTTAAAGGTTTCGGCGAATCTGTTGGCATCGGGCGAGGCACTGTTAGCCTTTCTTACGTTCTTGGACACACCACACGCGCAGGCACCATTCGGGATGTTATTCATTGCCCCGACGCGCCTTTCAACCTCATTTCACTGGCCAGACTGACTGATGCAGGATATCGCGCCAAATTCAAGGACGATACTGTCGAAATTCGTTCTCAAAATGGCGGCATCCTTGCTATTGGCGATAAGGTTTCACACATGTACCGCCTTCGTGTTCGAGCCCCTTCACAACAAACTCTCGTGCATACAGCCCGCTCGTGGGACAATTGGCATCACGCCCTTGGCCACATGAACCATCGTGCTGTTGAAAGATTGAAACGGTCCGGTATGGTTGATGGCATGGAAGTTGATGAAACTTCTAAATCTCACCAATGTACCCACTGCTTGGAAGGAAAAGCTCACGTCGAATCCTTTCCTAAAGAAGCTCAGCGCGAATACACCGAAATTGGTGACATGGTTTACACAGACCTTTGGGGACCATCACGCATCCGCGGCATCGGCGGCGAACATTACTTCATTTCATTCACTGATGCCTCCACATCTCATTCGCGGCTCAAATTCTTGAAGAACAAAAAGGGCAAAACTGTTCTCCATGCAATTCAGAATTATGTTGCCTTTATTGAGACACAGACTGGTCGAAAACCCCGTTGCTTCCGCTTCGATGGAGGCAAAGAATATGTCAACGAGGAAGTTCTTGACTGGCTGGAGTCACAAGGTATCAATTGGGAAATTACGGCCCCATACTCATCATCGCAGAACGGTGTTGCAGAGCGTTTGAATCGAACGTTGCTTGGCTACACCCGTTCCATGATTTTTGCGGCAAAGCTTCCACTGTATTTATGGCCGGAAGCTGTCGCGCATGCCTGTTACATCAAGAACCGCTCGCCTGTCCGTGCTCTTGAGCATCGGAACATTACTCCGCACGAGGCATTTTGGAAGCGTAAACCAAATATAGCTTCGTTACAGCCATTCGGAGCGCATATGTGGGTCCTTCATCAGGACACAAAACATCATAAACTCATGCCCAACGTACGTCGATTCCAATTTCTCGGATTTTCCGAGCACTCCCGAGCATTCCGTTACTACAACTCTGGCTCTCGACTGGTACAATCATCTCGGAATGTTACTTTCGAGGAACCTTTGAGCCAAGATGGCTATAATTTCAAACCTGCTCCGTTCCCTCCTTCGCTTGAGGGGGAGAAAGAGGTTAAGGACAAGCAGCAGGATGTAACTTCGCAAAATCAACCCAACACTTCAGCTTACCGTAATCCCCCACCTGCGATTGAATCGGACTCGGACTCAGAGGACGAGCCTTCATCCCCTATCACACCATTACCCTCTCGATTCACCACTCCTGCGCCTTCCGGGCCCCCAGCATCCCAGGAGAAAGCTCCCAAGGACATCAGCAGCAAAATAAGCACTGATAACATCATTGAAGGCAAGCGCAGTCGCGCGCACGTAACCACCAGCGATTACGCTTTCCTCACCGAAGCCATCGAGAGCGAGCTTGAACAGGACCCTGTGTCACTCAAAGAAGCTCTTTCCAGTCCCGACAAGGATCAATGGCGCGAGGCAATGCAGTCGGAAATACATCAACTTGAAACCCTTGGCACTTGGACAAAAATGCATCTTCCTCCCGGAAGGAAGGCCATTCCATGCAGATGGGTCTTTCGACGCAAACGTGACATTCTACGCCGTATTGCAAAGTGGAAGGCCCGCCTCGTTGCGAAGGGATTATTCCAGATACAAGGCCTTGACTATAATCAAACATTTGCACCCACTATCCGCCTTGAAACCTTTCGCTTCCTACTCGCCCTCGCCACCCGCTACGACCTCAAAATTCACGGCATGGATGTTGTAGCTGCATACCTCAATGGGGAACTAGAGGAAGAAGTTTACATGGAGCAGCCCGCCGGCTTCAATGATGGCACTGGTCGAGTATGTAAACTCAACCTGTCCCTTTACGGCCTCAAACAATCTGGTCGTGTTTGGAACCAAAAACTCAACTCGGCATTTAAAAGGTTAGGTTTCAAGCGCCTCATCGCTGATCAATGTGTTTACGTTCGGCGCGACACACCCAACGCGCAGCCAACAATCGTCGCTGTCCATGTCGATGACATGTCCTTGTTTGCACCCACCGACTCTGACATTACCAGGATCAAGGGGGAGCTTTCTCAGCTCTTCAATGTCACTGACCTTGGAGAAATTTCGCAGATCCTTGGTATGGAAGTTTCTCGGGATCCCAAAACGCACTCGCTTCGCCTCTCACAACACAACTACTCCCTTAACATCCTCGAACAATTTGGCATGCGAGATTGCAACCCTGTTCACACTCCGATTGATCCCAATGTTCGACTTCAGAAATTGGAAGCTGGCGACCCTCGTATCGGTGATGATACCTTCCGAAAGAAGTATCTTTCGGGTCTTGGCAAGCTCATGTACCTAGCTGTAGCCACGCGACCTGATCTAGCTCATCCTGTCGCGTATCTGGCTCAATTCTCACAGGCACCCGCCGAAGAGCATATGACCGCGTTGAAGCGTGTCTTTCGCTACCTCAAAGGCACCACTCAATTGGCTCTTCATTACAATCAGTCTGACGACCTCAGCATTTATTCTGACGCTGATTGGGCTGGAGAAACATCGGACCGACGATCCGTATCCGGGTACATCACTTTATTTGCAGGTGCCGCCGTTTCATGGAGTTCGCGCAAACAGTTAACTGTTGCACTATCTACCATGGAGGCTGAATATATGGCTCTGGCAAATACAACTCGCGAGGTAATTTGGCTTCGTCAATTAGCCTCTGAGCTTGGTCTCGACACTTCTCAACCCACGCCAATCAACGTCGATAATCAATCTGCCATTAAATTCGCCGATAACCCAGTTTTCCATGCTCGCTCAAAGCACATCGATATTCGTCATCACTTTGTCCGCGAGCGATTGATCTCTAACGAGATCAGGCTAATCCACTGCGCAAGCGAGGATAACTTAGCTGACATGCTAACGAAAGCATTGCCGCGGCCCAAGTTCGAATCATTGCGTACCAGAATTTTTGGATCGGTCGTGGCGTCGAGGGGGAGTGTTGCGGGAACATCCTAGAGGATATTGCGACGCCACTATCATTCTGTGGAGTGTGCCGGACTTCAGTAGAACATTCTAGAATAAGAGTTCAACATGTATATAAGCAGCTGTAGTGTAGCACAAATATTATCTTATTCTCCTCTATCCTCGCTCATCTCTTCAATAACTATGACCAAATTTGCATAAATGGCGAATCCTACGACCATTGAATGCAATTGAAAGTGGGCATCTGATTCAGAGCGAAACTGAACAAAAGTATAGCCGCGCCTAGGGATGCCAATAATGAGGGGGGCACTGTACGCGTTGCATGGAAAACTAGGACCGATATCTATCAGTACTCGGAAATGATGCAGGGAACACATACGCCGCGACTCGCATATTAATACGAGTACAACACAATATATTCCGTTCCGTGGCGGCCGGGAGGGAATACGGAACGAGGTTTTCAGCGGAATTTAGATCCATCGAGCAAGCAAAAATTCTTCTCTGTCAAGCACCCACAACCGGAAGGTAGAACGAGACCATCTGCGCATTCTTAACCGGTCAGGCGCGTATGTAGCACGATGCGCATTAGGGGCGGACACTGAACGATAGATTATTTTCATTCAAGCAGCCCAAACTACGGAGTGAGTTTCGATGTTCTGTCCTTCAACGTTTCAAAATTTCATCCTTCAGCAGTCGAAGGATAGCTTACCTTACCAAGTTCTAGCGTGTCGCATTACATGTCGCACCGTATCCACTACGGCTCCCCCGTGCTCGGAACGCACAGATGCTATACGCAAAAACGAAACGGGTCAGTGTTGAAGCAATTAAAAATTAAGAGCGAAGGGGAGAAACAAAGCGCGTCGACAGCGGCAAGTTACAACTTACATTCGCACTCTGCGCATGGGACTGCCTCCCTTGCATCTTACAATCATATCCATCTCTAAGTTCGCGTCCAGATTCAAAATCAGTCAGAGGGCACTGCAGAGACGGTTATATGTACTACGCACCGACAGTCCTCCGGTGGCGTCCACCCCGCTACGAAAAGCGAAAAGAGAGTCAGGGAAATCGATCCTGGAGACGAAACAAAGTCGGGGGAGGCCAGACAAACACACATTTAAGCTGCTCCTCGAGCCACCACACCCACGCGTGTGCCTCGACGAAGCGGTGTAGACATGGCCCACAGTACGAGAGCCGCACGTCCCAGCCGTCGAATGCCGCGAATGAGGCGTGGCTGAGTGTGGCTAGTATCTCCGGCGCCAGGGCGGGCATGGTTGCAGTGCTTATCGATGTTGATGCATCGATGCCGGCAGATGTACTCCCAGCGTTCGTCGACCTACTCCCAGTACTTGCTCTCGCTGCCGCGCACAGCTCAAACAAATCAGTAATTGCTCTCCCCGGGTCATCGCTGTCCGAGAGGGACCGGCTGATTTTGCGCCACATCTCGTGAAACGGATTGGAGACGGTCCGATTTTCCCGGAGTTTACTTTTGAGGAGGCCAAACGAATAGTGACGGGGGAGGTGAGACCAGTCTACGTATGATACGTGAGCGTTGCTTGATCGGCAATGCGATGAGCAGAGTGCGAGCGCCGAAGCGTTGCGTACGGTCAACTTACTGGCTTGCGTAAACAGTTTCACCCCGCCGGGGTCGGCACATTGGGAGCCTGGATGCAAGAGCCGTCAACATCACGATAAGTACATGTCATCCGCACAGCAGTTAACCCGCACACGTGTCGTTCTCTCCATGCGCTGAATCGAGGATCCACTTATCCGGCCCCTCATCCCGTCCTGGGGACTGCACATTTCGCGCCGTCCAGATTTCGCCCAACGTGCGCGAAAAGTATTCGGTGAAGAGCCCGGTATGGTAGTCTGCATCTTCGGGGAAGGCGAGAGATTCGTATACGTCCCCAAGATCGTCAGACGACCGAGACTGCCAGGCTTTGAGGGCGCCCTTCGGGCCCGCAGCGAGGTACGTTTCGAGTAGGGCTGGCGGGGAGGATGATGAGCAAAAGGCATTAATGACGAGAGGTAAGAATATCAATGACATGAATTATAATCCTGATCATTACCCTCGTCATAGGCATCGACCGTCCTGAAGATCCCGCGCATGAAGTCAACAACACTGGCAATCTCAAACAGCTCGTCAGTGGGGTACACGTCGAGGACCGCCGTGCGCTGCTGAAAGATTTTTTTCTACGCCGCTTTCATACAGGTACCCGATCTCATCCCGATGGTACTGAGTTAACGGGAAGAGTCTGGTATAAAGCATGATTCTGTACATCGCGCGGCGGAAGCGGAACGACTCGTCTGACGTGAGGACGCTTGTTTTAGAGGTGCGGTTCTTGGTCCTAGGGAATAACGCGCACAAATCAACAACAAAAATAGAGAATATGATAGAGCACGGAGAAAAAAGAGTAACTGACGTTAAACTGTAGACGTCTTCAAGCGACGCCACAAGCTTCGCCAGAGATGTCAGATCTTTTTTCTCTGGCGTCGTTAGCAGAGTGGGCCGATGATCTTCAGGGCATGCAGTGGCCATCACGACAGGATCAACTAGTCAAAGTTGCAGGACGGTTAACAGCTGTGTTGAGATCAAGAATGGACGTACGCTGGTCCAAAACTTCCGAGACTATTCCCTCGTCGTCCAAGCTCGTGTACTCGTCATCCGAGCTTTCAGATAAATCGTTAACTATGTTGCTGCGCAGTCCATGTTTCAGGTACGGGTATCGAATGACACGCAATGCTTGGGGAAGAGCGGGTCCGACGATGTTGTACGCGACGGCGCGGGTGATTGACTTTAAGCTCGCAGGTCAACCACCAAGAAACGACACGGCAAACGAAACATGCCTTTGGGTGGCTTTGAAAGACGCGACGGAAGTCTTTTGAGCCAGAAACCATGGCTTGGAGAGTGCCAAATGTTGGGCAGAAGGTCATGATTCTGTCGACGATATCATCGCCCAGAGAGAAAGTATGGTGGCAGAAGGAAAACAGGTTGGAGGCTGTGCAAACCAAACATGCGACGCGATTACGTAAGGATATTATCTCGTAGTGCGTTTCAACCTGGTTTCAACCTGAACTTAACTTGAGCCGGATTTAGGTCTCTTCCTGCAGTCTGGAAGAGGGGAGCTTGAGGCCGATTTTAGAAGAAGGATCTGGGCAGAGGAAATTGTTCGACAACATTCGCTTGATATTTCGAAATCGGCTGATTTGAACAATTCTTTTGAATCGTTGGGTTCAATCCTCAGGGAGAGGGTAGTTAAACTATTGAGCATGACTTGATCATGAGCCGGATCTTTTCTTTACATCGCGCTCCCGGCTCGCATCTAGTAAGCCCACGCCAAAAGATTAGTCGTGTTAAAACCGAGCCGCTGAGAACTCACTGGTATTTCACGATTAGCAAAGAATCGGGAATGGAACAAACTCGAGCCAGAACGCAGTTATAGGATGCACATATACGAAGGGTCTGACCATTAGAGTCGGGCGCTGCTAAGGTTTGTCCCTAAAATAAAAGTGCCACCTTCCTTTCTCTCGTTTTTCAACGGTGCCAAGACAGCCTTGAGACAGCACTATATACGGAAAAAATTACTGCTGAATAGAATGAATCGCAGAGCTTGGTGGGAAATTGAAGGGACTCACGAATACCTAAATAAAGTCAACTGTTAGACGCGCTCCAGCTCCTCGAAGGAGTACCAAGTACCACCTGTAACCCCTCATCCACCAATGGGTTCACCCGTCTCCAGATATCATCCAAACTCGCGCCATCAGCCGCCTCCGGGCAAAACAGGCGGAAACTCTTGAATTTTGACACCCCCTCGCTTGCGCCAGCCCATCTCGACGTGAGCATCTCCACCAACGCCTCGTTGGTTATTGAGGTATCCATCTCGATGGTCAACACGCGGAGGGCAGGCACGAAGAATGGCGCCGTGAAATGATCGATGAGCGGTGCGAGGTCTTTCGCTTTGGGGTGGACTATGTCCACATTTTCGACGGAAGGGGTTCCGTGGAGGCAAAACGAGATGGTTTGCAGGTCCATGTTCGCAAGACGGAGCGTTCGGAGAGGCCATGTTGACCGGAGAGCGATGTCCTCGAAGAGCGGATAGGCGCTCCCAAGATTCGCGAGCGTTAGGGTGGTGAGCGCCGGGAGTGTGAGCTGTTCAAGGAGCGCACCATCGCGGTCGTCGTAGAACGTGAGTGTGTGGAGGTACGAGAGGGTGAGAGGAACCGCAGGCGGTTCGATATCCCAATGGTTGCCGAGAGATACGATCAGCGACTGCAGGTTTGGTGTTTCTCGCAGGATTTCAACGCAGCACCTGACTGACTCGTATGTGAAATCAAGATGAGTGAGCTGTGCCCATGGAAGCGAGATTGTCGAGATGGACACATTGGAGAGCACGACCTCACGGAGGAGGGGGGCGTCGCTGAATGCAGTCATCGTCACTTCTTCCTCGGGCGCATCATCGAGATCTGTCGTATTCAATACGCTGAGTTTCTCCAAACTCGGAATGCGCCCTATGATACGATCACTGAGGTCTGTAGACGGCGGGCCGCAGATGGAAAGCGTCCTCCACTGGGATGAATACTGCGAGAGGAATGTTTGAATGTGGGTTATGGTATTTAATGTCGCTGTCGAGTCCAATAGCCGTAGATCCAAAGGGTGGGATCCTGCACGCGACAGCCAGCATTGGAGGAGGCTGAGGAGGCTATGGAGGGAATTATCGGATGGACGTATGTCCAGACACGACCACAGAGCACCGTTGGAAATGCAGATGTTCCGCCAGCTTTTGCAGATGCTTGCGAGGAGCAAAGGTCCATGACGACCCGAGGTCGCTCCTTTGCGCAAGGGAATCTGGGGTTTGTCCACGTAATGCGCAGATATTTGAACGATGATTTCTGGAGGTATTGACAGAATAGGATATACTATACACTCCAGGTGCTTCATAATAGCTCGCCTTTCGATGGCCAGCAGCCGTATTTTCGACTCCAGAGCTTCCATCTCCCCATCCAGCTGGGAAAGGCGAATTCGCAGCTTTGAGGGAGAGGATTTCGCCCATGAGAGATCTTCCGCATGAGCTGGACTTTCCATCGCTGCAAGGTTGTGGGTGCAACTTCAGGTGTCGGTTCCTCAGTGAGAGCTACTAGCTAGTGGGAGTCGGAGTCAGAGGGGAACGGGACCACGTGATAATAGCTTTCGCATGTTTGGTTTGCACAGCCTCCAACCTTTTGCCCTCTTGCCACCATGTACGGTGTCCACGCTTCGCCTCTGGGCGACGATATCGTCGACAGAATCATGACCTTCTGTCCCACATTTGGGACTCTCCAGGCCATGGTTTCTGCTTCAAAAGACTTCCGTCGCATCTTTGATACGCACCCAAAGGTAAGTTGTTTCGTTTGCCGTGTCGTTTCTTGGTGCTTGACCTGCTGACTTCTGGCAGTCAATCACTTGCGCTGTTACATATAATATTATTGGCCCCGCTCTTCCCCAAGCTTTGCGTGTCATTCGATACCCCTACGCAAGACTGCATGGCGGCATTGCTAACGATGAATCCGTGCGCTCCGACGACGAGTACGCGAGTTCGGATGAAGAAGGAAAGGACCTAGTAGCGTCAGAAGATTTGAAACAATGTACGTTCAGTCCTGAACACAGCCGATAACCGTCCTACAACTTCGGCTAGTTGAGGATATCTTCGACGTTGACGACGATCACGGGGAGGACACGGACGACGATGATATGCAGGATTTCATTGAAGAAGCCGGCTCCATCGAAGCCGACCACGGCGAACCGTCTGCGAACTCTGAGGAGCTCGATGATCCTGTCGAGATGGCCACTACATGCCCGGAAGATCACCTCCCCAGTCTGATAACAACGCAAGAGAAAAAAGAGCTGAAATCTCTGGCGAAGGATGTAGCCGCTCTTGAAGACATCTACAGTTTAACGTCAGTTTTGTATTTTTCCGCCCTGCATGATATTTTTCTATGTTGCTTATTCGTGTACGCCAGGACCAAGGACCGCACCTCAAAAACAAGCGTTCTAACCGCGGACGAGTCGTTCCGCTTCCGCCGCGCGATATACAGAATCATGCTCTACACCAGCCTCTTCTCCCTCACCCAGTACTATCTGGACGAGATGGCCAAACTCAGTCCGGACGACTTGCAAAACATCTTCCAGCAGCGCACGGCGGTCCTGAACGCGTACCCCACCGACGAGCTGTTTGAGATCGCTAGTGCTGTTAAGTTTCTGCGCAGTATCTTCGAGGCGGTCGATGATGTGGATGGGCATGGTCCTCCTTCATGTGATTTTCGCCTTCCTTGCCCTCTCCCACCGTTTTTCTCATTACCATTCTCCCCACCAGCACTACTAGACATGCTTATCGCTGCGGGCCCGAAGAGCGCCCTCAAGGCGTGGCAGTCCCGGTCGTATCGCCACATCAGGGACCACCTCGGGGAACAGCACGGGGACAGATACGAATTCTACTTCTTCGCCGACCAGCGGGCGATCAGGCTCTTCATGGGTTATCTTTCGCGCGCGTTCGACGAAATCTGGACCGCACGAAATGTGCAGCCGCCAGGACGGGATGAGGGTTCGGATAAGTGGGTCCTCGACTCGGTGAATGGAAAAAGCGACACATGTAGGTGTTCATACTGCAGCTGCTATGTATAGTGACGTTGACGGCTTTCACACGCAGGCTCCCAATGTGCTGCCCCTGGCGGGGTAAGTTTGTTTACGCAGGCCAGTAAGTTGACCTGGCCCCATGAATACCCAACGCTTGACCCTCGCGCTCCCCCCATCGATGAATGAACGCTCACACATCCTACACAGACTGGTCTCGCCTCCCCGTTTACAACCCACAAAACCTCCTCAAAAATAAACTTCGGGAAAATACGACCATCTACAATCCGTTTATTAGGATGTGGTATAAAAATGACCGCTCGCTCTCCGACAGCGATGATCTGGGGACATGGATAACGAGTTTGTTCGCGCTGTATGCGGCATCGAGAGCAATGACTGGGTGTACGTGGGCGAACGCTGGGAGTACATCTGCCAACATCGCTCCGACATCAACGTCTATGAACATTGTCAGCACAGCCCTAGCGCCGCAGACACTGGCCACGCTCAGGCACGCCTCCTTCGCAGTGTTCTACGGCTGGGACGCGCGGCTCTCGTACTGTCGGCTGTGTCTGCGCCGCTTCCTCGACGCGCACATGTGGGTGTGGTGGCTTGAGGAGCAACTTAAATGTGTGTTGTCTCCCTTGTCCAACATTTTTTCGTCCCCAAGATCGGTTTCGCTGACTCTTTTTTTCAGCGGGATGGACTCCACCGAAGGACAGTCGGTGAGTGCAACCATCCCTGCAGCTATTTCGGATCTGGACGCGAATTAGGTATGGGTATGATTGTAAGATGCAAAATATAAAGGAGCATGCGCTGAGTAAGAACGTACGTTGTCCCTTGGTTTCTTAGTTTTGCACAAATCTTGATTGCGCGCACGCTGACATCGGTTTTTTGTTCGCAGCATCTGTGCGTGCCGAGCACGGGAGATGCATAGGGACACGCTGCGATAGAGTGCGATGCTGGCGGAATGATTTATTGCAGGCGACTCGATTGTGATCGAAAGAATTTGAAGTTGAGTGGAAGTACTGTGTATATTTGTTGGGTTTGTAATACAAATTGTAGGAATCTGGTGATCCAGTCTCGAAAAATCTCGTTCCGGCTCAAACGAATTTCCTCACGGAGGCTCACCAGTGACCACCGTTTGCGCCGACCTCAAGCTGCCGTCGGTTCTGTATTCGCATCGATAGATACAACCTTCAACCTCTGGACCCACATGCAGCACGGACGACTCGGTCGTAAGTATACAACACGGATACGCGCTCATTCCGCGCACGCTGCTAAGACCGACCTCCGAGTCGGCAAATCCGGAGCCCGCGTTTCACCGATTCCGATGCGGAAAATCGCGATGGATGTGGCTGTGTCGCCGTTCGAGTGTCGAGTTCGCTTTCGCTTGAAGTGCTCGCAGGTCGGAGACTCGGCGAAGACTGTCGGGATTCCGAATCTGGCGGATGCGGTATGAGACTACACGATAAGCGACAGAACATAATATAAACCGCCGTTCTTTGTCTGTTGAGCAACAAACATTCGCATTCGCTTTCACTAATTCCTGACCTCAACAACATGAGCCGCTGGACACAAAAGAACGAGGTACGTGCCCACCAGCTTCTCAGATACAAAACTCATCTTTAATGAAAGGACTTGACCCGTCTCCCGGCCGGAATGCAGCGGATTGGGTACGACGCGGATTCCGCTCAGTATTCCTTCCGCGACATCGAGGGCAACATCTACCTGGGACCGCCACACCAGCAATACGGGCTCCTCATTCGCCTAAAATCAAGCGGCCACGACCGACCACGCATGGTCGCTCATGGTTAGTGCCGCTGTTTTTTATTCATCTTGAAATGGAGGGCTCATTATATCATTTATCCCGCAGAAAAATCGAACGCGTCTACACCCCGACCCCGACCTCAATTCTCCTTCCGAGATCAAACGCAGAGAGCGTCCGGATCGACGTTCCAAGATATCCTCCCCGCACACCTAATCACCACCGCCCCTCCAATGGAGGAGGTCTCCGGATGGACGAGTTTCGTGGACGCGTTAGGACGGTCGGATGTGATGAACAAAATCATGTCTGTACACTCCAATCCAAAATCAACGCCGCGGGGCAAACCAAACGCGTTCAAAGCGCGTGAAGACAAGCTCCATTTCGTTCTGCTGGATGAAAAGGCGATATTTTGCATAAGCTGATGGATGGTGCAGATTGAGGGCTTGGGGATTCTGTATCTTTATTTACTGTAATGCATATTCGGTACGAGATATTGTACTTGTAATATTGCGTCGACTGTCTCATTTTGGTTCCCCGGATCAATTCAGTTCTTTGCTTTAGATCCTTCTTGGCTGTGCGATCTAGGTGAGACACTCCGCGGAGCCGGGTTCCGTATACGTATGGCTTAGAATCTGTCTACTGCCAGAGCAAATACCAGACAAAAATCCTGTGGTAAACAGTTCTGTGGAGGCTTTGCACTGCAGGGTGCAGAAATGGATGTCGGCATAGTATTTCTCTTTAGAACGAAATTCGCAAGGGTTCATTTAATCGTGCCGTCTCATGCAACTTAAATTGTCCAGTCGAGTGACCAGTGCCCCCGGAGGCGTCTGGGCCCACCGGAGATTTCAAACCCGCGATAGTGAGACTTGCGGCTTTACGCCTCCCGCGCGGATAGACCAGTCTAGACCCCACCCTCCCGACTCACCACCGCCTTCAGGAGATGAGACACAGGACTCCTTTAGCGTATAAAAGGCCTGCTAATCTCTGACTCACACCTTCAACAACCCACGCTCAGAAACCAATCACCCTAACAACTCTCAATTCTATCAACGACTTCAACTCTTATTGATCAGGTGAGTTTTATTTCCTCTATTCATGTTTTATTCTATCTAACCAAACCAGCAGAATGTCATATTTCGCTCCCCCCGCTTTGCCCTACACTCCCAAGAGCACACCGTTACTACGCCGCCAATCCGCATTCGCGGAGCCCATGACCATGACCATTGAGGAGAACCACGCGCTTCTCGCCGACGCTCTCCGCCCCCGCTTCCCCCGCGACCCCGCCTTCTCTGAAACCCCCGAAACCCTGACTCCGCGCCGCCGGCGCCCCTCCCTCGCGCCGCCGCGCAACTACGACCATCTGTTCGAGCAGATCATGCACGGCAACGCTATGCGCCGCACGCTGCACCGCATCCCGGAGTCCAAATTCGTCGACGAGGACACGCCCGACGAGCTCATCCGGGACACCTTCCGCCGCAAGAGCTACGTCGGCGCTTTATCCCCGGCCCCGCGTCAGTTTGACGACGGCTTTACCAGCGAGCCGTTGTTCTAGCTCGTGAGTACAAGTTCAAATTCATTTCTGCACTCGGTTCTGACATTGGTCGTTTCGTAGCGACCTGTGTATTCATTTCATTCTGAAATCAACCAACAACTGCTTCTTCTGTAACATACCCTCGGACTTTGTAACATACACGATATCTTTGTAACGCTCACAATCTCTGTAATCACACTCAGCATTTTGGCATGTTTCTTATCTTTTTGTGACCGTTAGGGGATATTCAACTCGTTCGGAAAATGAGGTTCTGTTACAAGGACTATTGCTCGGTGATAATTGGGGGTCCAAGCGACAAATTTGTTCTGACGCCTGAGTCAAAACCACGAAACATTTCGATACAAAGCAAATTACTGACAAGAACAGTTGAGATACTGTATTTTTTCATTCAGGTCGACAGTCACGCGTCACGCACCACCGTATCGATATCGAATTTTGATCGACGTCACGCGTCACTCAGGCCTTTATCGAACCCAAAATTCGCGTCACGCAGGGCAAAATCTCTCAAAAACGCCAAAAAACGAATTTTCGCGTTTGAAAGTTTCGAAAATTTTCCAGTGGTCACGCAAAAAATTCGGTGGTATCGAATTGTCGAAATGGTCCGAGTGGGTCACGCGTCACACCCCGTGTCGATCTGATTGAAAAAATACAGTACACGGACAATCATTGTGACTTGTTATCAATTAGCGAAGCTTGAAAGGATATTGTCTGCAGCTAGGGAGAGCATGTGCATCGATTGAAGTTTTGAAGTTGTCAATATCCCGAAGGTGAGATCACCACAGCGTGCTGTAGGGCTTGTATGCATCTTGTATGCATCCTACTTACTCGGAGTCACTGCATCAATTCGTTTCACTACCAGTATAAAACGGTTGCGATCGTGTGTAAGGCTGGTGCCAATTTAAAAACATTAAAAACGGCAGCCCTGATGGGCCCGCGTTGGCCCGCGAGAAATCTGCCCGTTGTTTACGCGTTATTTACTCGCTTCCCTTTGTTGTTTGTTTGTTTTGATGGAGCCAACAACCTGACTTCTTCTCTTTGTCTCGACATTCATCTCGACGCGCTGAACAAGCCTAGCTTGCTGCTTGCTCATCCGAGTCAAAAGATGACATGGGACCAATCACCCATGTCTCCTTCGTCACCAGAACCACGCGGTGCGTCTTTGTCCTAAAAACCCAAATGCCTTATCTCATGAAACAGAATCCAGGCTGGAATTCCGCCTGGGAACGCGATTTGGCCGAAATATACGGCTCTGGCTTGGATCTTGAGGCGTCCGCGACGGGCTTGCTGCTGATTTTCGAAAATTATGGCCGGGGTATGTATTCAGAGTTGTTAAGGCGACTCATGAGATGCAACTTACAGCATTCACAGACTTAGGAAAGTCATGGAGTCGCTTGATGATCTGGCATCGAGACGCTTGGTCAGATAACCTAGCTTGGGCTGTATGTTGACCAGGATATATGACCGACATGTAAGAAATTGAACCGGATGTTACTTATGTCTTCGACAGTCGGTAAGAATTCAGTCTCGTTAAATTTATGGGCGATATACTGTGCAAAAACTCCTTAGATTTTACAGGGTTTTTGCAGACAACTCACATCTAAATTTGAACTCCTGCCTGACAACTGTGTAGATCTACTTACATCTCCCGATGTTGCTTGCATCTACTTTTGCTTACATCTGTGAATTGGCGCACAACTTCAGTAATGATTGCCGCGGTGTTCCCATCAGTTCCGAATTGGGTGAAGTAGAGCAATTCAGGAATTACCGGATTTCTGGTCTGCCAAAGGGTTTCGGATGGAAGTAGCTGGATTAAGACGCGGAAATCACGCTCTTTGGTAACCATTTCAGCATTCTGAAAACACCTTCAATCTAAAAGAGCCAATTTCAACCAATAATTCCAAATGGTCCTGTATATCCTGAAAGCCTGCCATTTCTCGCTATATGTGTGCCCGTATAGTGTTGACTATAACAGTGTATCGCTTCGGAGGTCCATAAAACTTTCCTGGGAGTCCCCGTCGAGAAACAACGTGCTTTCCGTTTATGGATTTCGGCAAACCTGACCCCATCAATGTTGTGATCATTTCCATCATTCCCGATTGAAATTCATACAAGTCCGAGACATGCTAAAAAAACATTGAGGCAGTTGTCTGACCACCAAGCAGTTGTAAGTGCTTCAAAGAAGATGTGAAGTAACTTGAAAAAATGGTTAGTTGTAAGTGAAAACTCTGTGTTCAACAGAGACATGTGAGCGTATATTTTTTGCACACTATATGTGCCATATAAATTCAACGGAGCGTATTCTGGTACGCAATGTCACAGGGATTTCCTACGCCGTGGCTGCAGCGGAAGTAGCCTGCGCCCGTTCCCGATACGGCGCCAAACCAGCAGCAGTCCCGATCTTGTTGAATTCCTTGTCGGGCGTGTCAGTCCAGGTACCAAGTGAAATCAAAGAACGGAACCCACCTCGTCGAATGACGCCTTGAAGCTATCCCGAGCCTTGATCGCCTCGATATACTTTACAAGGCGCGCGAAGCGGCCGCTTGAATGGAGGTACTCCGCCGCTTGCGGGCCCTCGCCCGCTTTGTACGCACCGATATCATTCTTGAGATTGAGTTCGATGCGCACGAGGAGCGGCGCGGCGGCGATGTCCGCGACGGTGAACGCTTCTCCGAGGACGTACGGGGCGTCCACCGGGAGGAGCGCCTGGAGCGCGTCCAGCGTCGCCCAAAAGGTTTCGAATGGGCCGCCCATCATGAAGAGCGCGATATAGGCTGGAAGGAGCTTCGTCGACACGGCGTCGACGAAGAAGCGCATTTTGGCGCAGAGTACGGGATCTTTCGGCCGGATGGGCGAGTCAGGCCGCAGGTCGGCGATGAATTCGACGAGGACGAGTGATTCGGCGAGTTTGATGGACTCGGGCGAGGGCTGGTCGGGTGGGACTTGAGGGCCACCGTAGGCTGCGGGGATGAGAATGAGCGATACGAAGAGAGAGATGACAGCAGACGTGCCTATGGCTGGAACCTAATCGAACTCGAATGCACTCCCGTCTTTCTTTCTGCATCCACGCACCTTGGCCACAGGATTGACTTTCGCCGCGAACCATTCGGGCTTGTTGCCCAAGTCGATTTCGAAACGTGTGTACTTGACCTTGGACTCGATGAGGGCGAGCTCCACCTTGCATTCAAGGTCAAAGCCGCTCTAGATACGTAGGTACGTGACACGGCGCTTACCCTTTGCCCAGAAGGACAAATCTGAAGATGAATGGGTCAGACAGTCAAGCCGGCGTGAGGTAGGGCATGTACCTTGTTAGTATATAGGGTGAGCTGCTCTGACATGGCGTAGTAGATGGTGGTTACGGTCCAGGCTGCGGATGTATTTATTTTCACGGGATTTCTCGGCTGCTTGAGCGGAGCATCAAAGTTTCAACGATCGGTTTCATTACGCAATGCGTTGTCCCCCACTACTCTGCAAGTTCCGCCCTCGAAGGGGTGAAACTCTTTGCGCAAGCAAGCAAGTTGATGGATATGGCTTCGGCGCTCGCACCCCCCATCACCGTGCCGTTGACGAACGCTCACACGTCCTACCTACACAGACTGGTCTCGCTTCCCCGTTCACCACCCACTCGACATCCTCAAGAGTGAACTTCAAGAAAACAAGACCATCTACAGTCAAGGGTGTTCACTTTCGTCAAAAAATCCACCTGGGCCGTATTTTTTCAAAACGGCTTTCTGGCTGACCCTCCCTACCACGGGCGTGCCGATAGATGCCGATAGCCGGAACTCATCGGCAACAGTAAGGGGAGTTTCAACCTGACTTGTACAGCTATTGTTTTGCATGTTTTTCACAGTAATACTTCTCTGTGGTCCACCTATATTCCAGTTGGGGGTTCATTGCATGCCCTAGAAGATTCAAAGCAACCGTAATGGGGTTTTTCTTTTTCGGTAAGTTACCATTATACTTGACTTGTGGCAACGAAAAACCTGCAGGAAATGCCATGTTAGAAATAATTCCTGAAACTTGAAGCTCTCCCTCATTCTCCAAACTTGAACTTTGTCCCAAAGAAATGAAACTCCACCGTTGTACATACATAAGCAGAGGCACCTTGATGGACCCTCCAAATACATTGTTACCTAGAAAGTCATACACCTGCATCCCATACAAGAGTGAAAAACTCACCGGATACTGCTCCAGACAAATATTTGGCCAACTTAGGGTGGTCCCCAATTTTTTTTTTCCGGCCTGACGGCCGACCCTACCTCCCTGCCCTCGGTCCCGGCTTGACCGGCCCGAACACCCTTGTCTACAGTCCGTTTATTAGGATGTGGAACAGAAATGACCGACCCCTCTCGGAAAACGATGACCTCGGGACCTGGATCGCCGGTTTGTTCGAGCTGCGTGCGGCAGGGAGAGCGGCTCGCATAGACGCTGGGAGTGCGTCGGTGAACAGTGCGAGCACATCTGCCAGCGCAGCCAGTCAAGGGGCAAATACCGCTCCGACATCAACATCCACGAACACTGTAAGCGCTCCCGCCCTGGCGCCGAAGACGCTGGCCACGCTCAGAGACGCCTCCTTCACGGCGTTCGACGGCTGGGATGCGGGTGTAATAGAAACGGGTATCGCGGGGTAAGCGATACGTGAGAAATCGACTTATATCAGGGCTCAAATACTGGAACCTTTAATATAACCAGTCAAACACAACTTTCACCAAAGAAGTCTTAGATCTGAACCAGAGCTAGCGTCGTAGTTGCGATATGTAAGGCTGCTGTATTCAATAATGATACAAGCTTATAGCGTTGCACCAAGTTGAGGATCAAGTTAATGAAGGATGAGCGCGGCGGCCCGGCTTAGGATACGCATAAAGCGGTGAGTGAAGGTTTCACGGTGGTTGATTGCAATAGTAAAGATAGGGTTGATTTACAGGAGGAGGACAAGCCTCTTATATACCTAAAATCTAGCTATGAGTCATTGATCTGGTGACTCATTAACGACTGCGGAACCGCTGCGGACACCGCCCGAGCTCGGGGACAGCCCGAGGGAAACCCGAAGCATGCCTGTGAGAAATAAATACTAAATCCGAGGCATGTAGGCTAAAACACGGGGTAAGTAATTCCTACAAGCCCAAAAGTACTAATATCCATCACAGCGGGGTTGTCGTACTGCAGGCCATGTTTGCACCGCTTCATCAAGGAATATGTGTGGGTGTGGTGGCTCGAGGAACAACTTGAACTTAAATGTGTGTTACTTTCCCGTGCTCTAACTTTGTCTCCTCTCCAAAATCATTCCCCCAATTTTCCTACTTAAAAATCCCTTTCCCCTCTTCGTAGCGGGGTGGGCGCCACCGAAGAACTGTCGGTACGTGTAACTATCCCTGGAGTTATTTCGGATCTGGACGCGAATTAGGTATGGATATGATTGTAAAAGGCAGAATTTGCAGGAGCATGCACAGAGTGAGAACGTACGTTGTCCCTTTGTTTCTTAGTTTTGCGCACATTTTTATTGCGCGTATGTACGCTGACATCGGTTTTTTGTTTGTAGCATCTGTGCGTGCCGAGCACGGGAGATGCATGGGTACACGCTGCGATAGAGTGCGATGCTGGCGGAATGATTTATTGCAGGCGACTCAATTGTTATCGAAAGAGCTGGAAGTTGAGTCGAAGTAAGTACTGTGTATATTTGTTGGGTTTGTAATACAAATTGTAGGAATCTGAAGATCCAGTCTCGAAAAATCTCGCTCCGGCTCAAACGAATTTGCTCACGGAGGCTCACCACCACAATCGCAGGTTTCAAACTGGCGCCGACTTCAAGCTGCCATCGGTCTTGTATTCGCATCGATAGATATAACCTTCAACCTCTGCATCCACATGCAGCACGGACGACTCGGTCGTATACCACACGGATCCGCGCTGATTCCGCAAACGCTGCTAAGAGTCTAAGTAATACCGACCTCCGAGTCGGCAAATCCGGAGCCCGCGTTTTCACCGATTCCCGATGTGGAAAATCGCGATGGATGTAGCTGTGGTACCGTTCCAGTGTCGAGTTCGCTTTCGCTTGAAGTGCTCGCAGGTCGGAGGGTCGGCGAACGACGTCTCCGAATCTGGCGGATTGGGCATGAGACTACACGGTAAGCGACAGGACAGAATATAAACCGCCGTTCTTTGTCTATTGAGCAACAAACATTCGCATTCGCATTCGCCCTCACTACTTCCTGACTTCAACAACATGAGCCGCTGGACACAAAACAACGAGGTACGTGCCCACCAGCTTCCTTAGATTCAAAACTCATCTTCAATGATAGGACTTGGCCCGTCTCCCCGCCGGAATGCAGCGGATTGGGTACGACGCGGATTCCGCACAGTACTCTTTCCGCGATATGGAGGGCAACATCTACCTGGGACCGTCGCACCAACAATACGGGCTCCTCATCAGCCTAGAATCAAGGGGCCACGATCGACAACGTATGTTCGCCTCGGGTCAGTGCCGCTGTTTTTATTCATTCTAGAATGGAGGGCTCATTATATCGTTCATCCTGCAGAAAAATCGAACGCGTCTACACCCCGACCCCAACAAGCTCAATTCTCCGCCCGAGATCAACCCCAGAGACCTTCCGGATCGACGTTCCACGACATCCTCCCAGCACACCTAATCACCACCGCCCCTCCTCCAATGGAGGAGGTCTCCGGATGGACGAGTTTCGTGGACGCGTTAGGACGGTCGGATGTGATGAACAAAATCCTGTCTCTGCAATCCAATCAAAAATCCACGCCCCGGGGCAAACACAACGCGTTCAAAGCGCCTGAAGACAAGCTTCATTTCGTTCTGTTGGATGAAAAGGCAGTATTTTGCATAAACTGATGGATGGTGCATTCGATTGAGGGCTTCGGGATTCTGTATCTTTATTTACTGTAATGCATCATGGGGTACGATATATTGTACTTTTAATATTGCAATCGGGCGTCGACTGTCTCATTTTGGTTCCCCGGTTCAATCCAATTGATCTTGGCTGTGCGACTCACCTAAGTGAGACACTCCGCGGCGCCGTTCCGCATGTGTCATAGGTCCACTCCAGAGCAAATACACAACAAAAACCCTGTGGTAAATAGTTCTGTGGAGGCTTTGCACTGATGTTTGCAGGAATGGACGCTGGCATAGTATTCTTTAAAAGGAAGTTCGCAAGGGTTCATTTAATCGCGCCGTCGTATGCAAGTTAAATTCTCCAGTCGAGTGACCAGTGCCCAGGGAGAAGTCTAGGCCCACCGGAGATTTCAAACCCGCTATAGTGAGACTTGCGGCTTTACGCCTCCCGCGCGGATAGAGCAGTCTAGACCCCGACCTCCCGACTCACCACCGCTTTAAGGATGTGAGACACTGAACTCCTTTGGCGTATAAAAAGCCTGCTAATTCTTTCGCCACCAACAACCCACCCACAAGAAACCAACCACCCCAACAACTCTCAACTCTATTAACGACTTCAACTCTTATTCATCAGGTGATTTTTATTTTCTCTATTCATATCTTATTCGATCTGACCAAGCCAGCAGAATGTCATATTTCGCTCCCCCCGCTGTGCCTTACACTCCCAGGAGCACACTGTTGGTCAGCGGGTCCATGACCATCGAGGAAAGCCACGCGCTTCTCGCCGACGCTCTTCGTCCCCGCTTCCCTCGCGACCGCGCCTTTACCGAAACCCCCGAAACCGTGACTCCGCGCCGCCGCCGCCCCTCCCTCGCGCCGCCGCGCAACTACGACCATCTGTTCGAGCAGATCATGCACGGTAACGCTATGCGTCGCACGCTGCACCGCATTCCGGAGTCCAAGTTCGTCGACGAGGACACGCCCGACGAGCTCATCCGGGACAACTTCCGCCGCAAGAGCTACGTCGGCGCTTTATCCCCGGCCCCACGTCAGTTTGACGACGGCTTTACGAACGAGCCGTTGTTCTAACTCGTGAGTTCAAGTTCAAATTCCTTCCTGTAGTCGGCTCTGACATTGGTCCTTTCGTAGCGACCTGTATGTTCATTGATTATAAAACAACCAACAACTGCTTTTTCTGTAACATACCCTCGGACTTTGTAACGTATTCGATATCTTTTGTAACATGTACAATCTCTTCAATCACACTCAGCATTTATGGCCATGATTCTTATTTTTTTGTGCTCGCCGGTAGGTGCGATTCAACTCGTTCGGAAAATGGGCTCCTGTATCACGGACCATTGCTGATGCTTGAGTGTCCAAGCAGCAATTACAACAATGCTTTTCAATAACAGGACCCGGGATGTGGAAATGTACCCCGACGGCAGAGCAACTGGTTCGACGCCTGAATCAAAACTACGAAAAATTTCACAAAGTAAACCATTGACAAGATCACCTCAGATACTTATACGGACAATCATTGTCAATTTGACTTCGTATCTATTAGCGAAGCTCGAAATAATATTGTCTGCAGCTAGGGAGAACAGGTGCATCGATTGAAGCTTTGAAGTATTGTTCCCGAGCAAATTCAATATCCCGAAGGAGATAATTTACCACAGCGTGCTGCAGGGCTGCATCCTACTTACTGTAGTATTTCGACCGAGTGTTCAGGTGACGGGTGACGGTCGGTCGTGAACTGAACACTTGGAGGCCTGTGACGGTGACGATAGGCTTTTCTGGCCCAAATCGGCCAAAGAAAGCCCCTAAAAATGGCTCCGGCAATCGCCGGACTGCCTTTTAAGGGAATTTCTGATGCTATTTGTCAACGTGAACACTTTATCCAGTGAACACTTGCGGTGACGCGTGACACCCAGTGAACACTTGGTCGAAATACTACAGTACTGCATTAATTCGATTCACTACCAGCGTAAAACCGGGTTGCGATTGTGTAAGGCTGGTGCCAAAACATGAAAATGGCAGATCTTTTGGGCCCGCGGGAATTCTACGCGTTGCTTACGCGTTGTTTACTGCCTTCACTTTGTTGTTTGTTTGTTTTGATGGAGCCAACAACGTGACTTCTTCACTCTTTGTCTCGACATTCATCTCGACGCCCTGAACAAGCCTAGCTTGCTGCTTGCTCATCCGAGTCAAAAGATGACATGGGACCAATCACCCAAGTCTCCTTCGTTCGCCACGGACCGACACGGTGCGTTTTTGTCCTAATAGCCCAAATGCCTGATCTCATGAAACAGAATCCAGCCTGGAATTCCGCCTGGGAACGCGATTTGGCCGAAATATACGGCTCTGGCATTGACATCTCGTCTCCAAGTACTAGTGGCCGCAAGCTTCCGACTCTCCGAGTCGTTGCCGGACTACCTACAGAGTACTACGAACTGATGCTCACTGACGGACATGTCTTGAATCTGCAGACCATGACGACGTAGATATGCACCCTTCAGCGGGACCTGACGCGCAAAGCGTCTTGGAGATTTGCTGAAGATGACTTTGAAGCTCACTGGATCACGCGTTGTTCAGTTACGGAACGCGAGGATTTTATTTTGGAGGGTCTTGTCCGCGCGTGTCACGCGTCGCCGGAGTTTGAGGAAGCTCGGAAATGGTATGCCGCTGACATCTCCGCGCCGTATCTCTTCCTCCCTCATACTGCTCACAGGTGCCCCGAACTGACATTAAACCGACTCAATCGCGGCTCGGGCAAGGGCTACATCGAACTCCTCACGAAACTCTGTCTCCAGGACCTTGACAAAATCCCAGACAATTTCAAGATAGTCCCTAACGCAGTATACGATCAAATCGACGCCGACACCGATCCGAATCCGCACCCCGGCGAGGTGCTAGCAAAGAAGGCCTGCGACAGCAAACGCGCATACCTCTTAACGATGGTTGTATGGAACATCCTGTTGGCCTTCGTACGTCACTCACTCCTGCGTCTCGCACCATCGTATTGCTGAACTCCTACAAGTATGGTGAATCCGAGACTTATAGCCTCATGAAGGGTCCGCGGGACGACCCTGAGGAGGCCAGGCTTCTCAAAAAGCTCATCGGCAGTAAGATGGACATTCCGAGAATGCGTAACGAAACCGCTGCGAATCGCCAACTCGGGGAACGACACTGCACGTCTTGCAGCTTTCCGGCCGCAAAAGCTGGAGTTGCTGCACTCTCGGCGTGCCAGCGGTGCAAGGCAATTGGCCGGCTGGTCTTCTATTGTTCAAAGTGCGTGTTCTACACTAGTAGTACCTACCCCCACGTCCTCGAACTGACCATGCTGAGCATCACCACGGCAGGGCCTGCCAGACTACAGACTGGAAAGCCGGAAAACCATCGCACAAATCCATCTGTGGCAAGAGGGGCGCCATCGCAGAGGCGCACCTTGCCCCCAAGCCTGTTCAGGCTATCACCGACCGCGACGAAGACAACGACGACTTCCCCCCGCCCGAGCGCGGTTACACACGCTGGCCCGCGCTCCTCCACCAGCTCGCCTGCCTGCGAGAGAACCCGAACGCGGACTACGTGCTCGTACGGCCGCACCCGCATCCGGACCACGGTCTTGTGGTGCAGAATCCCATGGCAAAGATATATTTCAAAGCGTGTTTGACTCGCGCGATTTGTGGTCACTCGCCACGCGAGGTGTTCAAGATGTTTCAGCTGCTGGAGCCGACGGCGCGGGGTACGCCTGGCTTTGGCGTCGTGAAGCTGAAGCAGCAGTTGATGAGGGAGTATGGGATCGATGTGGACGGTGTCAAGGCGGAGATCTACTAGGGCGCCCCTCAAGCCGGTTGAACGAGATGGGTGCTAGCCCATAAGCTATATACTGTTACGTCCTGCAAGTGCACCGTTTATCGACACCATGTTTAGATCTTTTTGCCTCATTTTGGTTCCCCGGATCAATCCAGTTATTCTTGGCTGTGCGACTCACCTAAGTGAGACACTCCGCGGGGGTGTGTTCCGCATGTCTTAGAATCTTCACAGGTCAAACATCCTGTGGTAAACAACTCTGTGGATGCTGTGCACCGCGGTGTGCAGGAATGGATTTTGGCATAGTACTCTTCTGTAAAAAAATCACAAGGGTTCATTTAGTTGCGCCGTCGTATGCAAGTTAAATTCGCGAGTCGAGTGACCATTTCCCAGGAGCAGTCTGGGCCCACCGCAGATTTCAACCCCGCGATAGTGAGACTTGCGGCTTTACGCCTCCCGCGCGGATAGACCAGTCTAGACCCCGACCTCCCGACTCACCACCGCTTTAAGGATGTGAGACACTGGACTCCTTTTGCGTATAAAAAGCCTGCTAATCTCTGACTCACACCACCAACAACCCACCCACCAACAACCCACCCACCAGAAACCAACCACCCCAACAACTCTATTAACGACTTCAACTCTTATTGACCAGGTGAGTTTTATTTTCTCTATTCATATCTTATTCGATCTGACCAAGCCAGCAGAATGTCATATTTCGCTCCCCCCGCTCTGCCCTACACTCCCAGGAGCACACCGTTAGTCGGCGGGTCCATCACCATCGAGGAGAGCCACGCGCTTCTCGCCGACGCTCTCCGTCCCCGCTTCCCCCGCGACCCCGCCTTCTCCGAAACCCCCGAAACCATGACCCCGCGCCGCCGCCGTCCCTCGCTCGCGCCACCGCGCAACTACGACCATCTGTTCAATCAAATCATGCACGGCAACGCCATGCGCCGCACGCTGCACCGCATTCCGGAGCTCAAGGTTGTCGAGGAGACGCCCGACGAGCTCATCCGGGACACCTTCCGCCGCAAGAGCTACGTCGGCGCTTTATCCCCGGCCCCGCGTCAGTTTGACGACGGCTTTACGAACGAGCCGTTGTTCTAGCTGGTGAGTTCAAGTTCAATCTCGTTCCTGCACTCGGTTCTGACATTGGTCCTTTCGTAGTGACTCGTATATCATTGATTCTAAAATCAAACAACAACCGCTTTTTCTGTAACATACCCTTGGACTTTGTAACATATACAATATCTTTTGTAACATGTACAATCTCTGTAATCATACTCAAGGTCCTCGGCATGTTTCTCATTTTTTTGTTTCGCTAGGGGTGATACAACTCGTTCGGAAAATGCGCACGGATCTGACTCGGTATCTATTAGCGAAGCTTGAAATGATATTGACTGCAGCTAGGGAGAAAATTTGCATCGATTGAAGCTTTGTATCCCCGAGCAAATTCAATGTCCCGAAGGTGATTGAATAAGTGACATTTAGGGCTTCGAACCGTCCGGCTTTGTGACGGGTTGACGGCCCGTCGCGACGGGACGGGTCCCGTCCGTCCAGCTTCAAATCCGCAATTCGAAACGGCCGGGTACGGGACGAATCCGACCCGTCAACGTGGATCCGTACCCGGCCGTCGACGGGTCGACGGGTCGGCCAGCAGTCCTGGGTGTATGTGCCCACAAAATTCATCCACTGGCATCCGAGTTGACATTTTATTGCAGATATTCACCATCTGCACATATCGATCAGTCAAAAACACTTTTATTTGGCCATGATCCTTGCATTCATTGTTATATCGGACATCTCGGCATTGTTCAATAATTGATGGCGTGTGGAATTTATGGTGTGCTGTCAGTCTTATGCGCTCAGATGGCGAGTGAAGCTTATGGTATGTTTGCAGACCTTTTATAATAGCTAATAGCTTGTTTTCACTCAAAGATCTACACAAAATAAAATTCAACTACTGCTAACCCATAGAACCCGTCACGACGGCCGTCAACCCGTCAACGGACGGGACCCGGCCGTCAGAGAGTCTGCAGTTTCATGGTGACGGCCGGGTAGCCCCGTTTTGGACACCCTGACCGCCGTTTTTCTGACGGCCGTCCCGTTTTACGGACGGGTCGAAGCCCTAGTGACATTTGTACAGCGTCCAAAGCACCGTGGTTGACTTGAATAAACCTTCTTGTATGCATCCGTTGCATTGATTCGATTCACTAACATAGAGCAGGTGATCGTGCCAGGCTGGTCCTTTTAGAATGCGCCAAAAGGGTGGATCTTTTGGGCCAGCGGAAAATCGACGCGTTGTTTACGCGTTATTTACCGCCTTCCCTTTGTTGTTTGTTTGTTTTGATGGAGCCAACATCATTTCGAGTCCATCGTCTCTATTTGCTCCAGCGAGGAACTCAGAGCAGCTGCACAGACGCCATTGCTCACTCCTCACAACTTGTACAAGCGCCAGTCCGTTGAAATTATCAAAATACATCACTTCGAGTCCATCGTCTCTATCACTTCTGCAAAACCCACACTTACTGGAACCCAACATCCTTCGTATACACCCTCCCCATCACTTCTGCAAAACCCACACTTACTGGAACCCAACATCCTTCGTATACACCCTCCCCAGCGTAATCGTCGTCTTCTCAACCAAATTGACCCGATTCCCCATCGGATCCAGCAGCGTCACCGCCCGATAATCCTTCTCGTCCCGCGGCTCCTTATCCAAAATCCGTATCCCCATAGTCTTCACCTTATCGTACACGGTATCCCAATCGTCCGTCTCGAGCTGGAGAAATACGTGATCTCCAGCCTGGTTGCCCACGGCCGCCAAATCTTTCTTGGAGCGCGCCTCGATGAAGCGGAGGGAGCACATGGGCGTGAATTCGGTGAGGTTGGTGGGGCTGGCGACGACGAGGCGCTGTCCCTTGATTTCCTCGTCGCAGCGGACGTTGAAAGAGAGTGCGCCAACGTAGAAGGAGAGCGCTTCGGGTACGCTGCGGCACATTACGGTGACCATCGCGAGGGCGTCGGAACGGATGAGTGGTGGAGACGACATTTCTTCTCGGAATATTAAGGCGCGAAGATGTGTATCGGATCAATCGACGGGCGTTTAAACGGAGAACTCGAGTCGGGTCAGCCGTCAGTGTGTGGGGAGGGGCGAAATTTTGCGCGCCCGCGCGACTGCATGTCTACTCTTATGCTGGTCCAAAATATGACGTCGGTGGATGTTGGTGCCAGGTGGAGAGCCGTTACGAGAACGATGTCATACACGGCGTCATCCGTACAATCTAAGAATGGGGAGCGCTATAGTAGTATTCTTTTCCGGCGTCCCACACGCTGAATCAATAAACTAACACTTATCCAAGTACCAGTTTCCTTGCAGATAATTGTATCCCTGCATGAGCCAGACGCGTTCCCCACACTACCTTTCCTTCACGGGGAAAATGGCCCAGTTCCGTTCGTTGTGTACCATGCAATTTGTAGCATCCATGTGCCTGCGGGAAACTCGTCGAAATCGATTATCGGAGTGGTCGAAATCGCGAGTTGAAAAATGACGGACCAGATCGGACATCAAAGCTCCGATGATTCAATATGATCCGATCACATCGGAGCATCGGCCGCCAAATCCGTCGGCAGTTCTTCCTTCTCTCCTCCACCTACGATTTCAGCCGTGACAGTTCGGTCAAGTTCTGGCGCTCTGTTCCCAGTCGATTTTCCCATGAACTCGTATCAATGCCGTCACTGAATGCTGCATAGTCTCCCATTGCCACGTAAAACTTTCCTGCGAGAGAAAATCATGCCAAAATCATGCACTAATATCATGTCGACGGGGCGGAGGTGCAGTAAAGCTCCCAGGCTCGTAAGACCTCACTGCCCTCACTCTCGTATCTGAAACGCGTCGCAGGTAGCGGATGCGTACTCCAGCATAGACTGTGATTATTTTTTCCCCACTGATCCGCACGACGGTCCCAAGTACTAATTCCAAAACTATAGCAGGCGCAGGCGATTTGGCTACATCCCTCACACTCCTGACAACGTCGACTGGGGTTCGTATCCCTTGCTGCTGGAAATCAGCTTGGACTTCCTTCGAAGCGTCTCGTTGCTCCCGAATAATTCCTTCCGGAACGATATACGATCTGGAGAGGCACGGCCATATCGTCATCTGCGGTATCGCTCATTATCCTTATTCTCCTTACAATTCTAGTCGAAACACCAGATTATGCGGTCCAAATCTATTACTGCCGTTGGAAAATGCTGACTACGTTGTGTCATTTTAGGTATTTTAGGTGAGTTTTATCCCGGAATACCCCAGTACGAGATCTATGCGCAAGCAGGGCCCCAAAAATTGGGAGGCGGCTAGTTTCGACAGATTCGGCCAGGTATCGTTTATCTTGAGGCTTCGTATCCCTGCGAAAGCGGTGGAAAGCAGTTTGGACTCCGCTCGAAACGGCGGGACTTTTTCGTTGCTCCTGGATAATCCCTTCCGGTGGAGTAATAACATACAGTTCAGGAAGGTAAGGCCCTATTCTAATCTGGTGTTCTCCTCACAGTTGTAGCCGGAACACCCGATACACCTAGTACGAGATTTATGCGTAAGCAGGCTCCCACATATTGGATGCGGCTAATTTCGACAAATTCGGCAGGTATCGTTTATCTTTAGCGCCCAGGCGCCTGAAATAGTCGTGTTGAACCGCGCATGACGTAGGTGGATGCAACTCCCGCGTCGGCGCTCTCGGCCAGAGTAGAGTCACAGCCATTCCATCGCGTCTCGAGACTCTCCTTGGTCCGGCAAACCACGCCAAGTATTCTCGGGCTATCTGCGTCGAGGATCCGGGTTGAATTTCTCAACGCTGCGCCGATGCCGAGCATTCAACTCGAATTGTAAATCGACAAGAATCTGGCGCTCTAATCTGGAACGGCACAGGGATTAATTGGGGCTGGTATCCATTCGTATGCTGGTATGATAGACGCCTGGATTTTCTTGGCTCGCTTGATTGCTATCCCGACTGCCTCGAACTCCTTGTCCGCAGCGCTTTGACTCAGGCGTCACGACATTCTGCCCGCTTTCCAGCTTCAGGACGGCAAGATCGAACAGCAGCATCCGAAGGTTTCGGGTTCGCTCTTGGTGGGCTGTCGGAGTTTCGCAAATGAAACAAGCTCTCTCTTCAACGGGAGCCAAGTTGGACCATCATGTGTATTCAGGTCTCCACAAACACAGCAGCTTGGCCTCCCTCGAGACCATGACTCGATTCTCACACTCCAAAGTCTCCACCGCCACTAGCTGACGGGCCCCAAAGCTGATCAATTCCCGGGGAACCCTTCCCCCATCTCGCCGCCGAGATCCGTCAAGGCCCAGTGGTACCAGAAGACGATCGAGACATGCGCAGATCGCAAGAGCACCGCAAGGCTGCGAGCGATGAGTTCACTGGGCAACAACCGTCTCAATATCCCGCTGCCGTTCCCAACCCACAAATATTCCGACCTTCTCGGGATCAAGTCTGACTTGGATGCTTACGTGGGTTGGCTCCACTCGGTCAACTTCTATCTATGGGATCCTCGGCAGACTCAATATACTGCATAGCAGTGCTCGCCTCCAAGTCCGCTTATAAGTGCGCCCCACAACTAGCGCCCTCCCACACACTTCACACTCACACACTCATGTCTCGAAAACAAAGTCTCAACGCACCTTACGACGCTCCCTACGAAAGTCCACAACAACATAGACCGGTGCGCCGCTGTAGATGCCGGTGCATTCCTCGCTGCAACTGTCGCTGTAACTGCCCACACGACGAGCACTGTGTCTGTCGCGACCCGTGCGATGGCACCTGCGGGTACCAAGCTTCGCGCAACCTCGTCGTTTCGCTGGACGGAACGTCGAACCAGTTTGGAGATCATGTGCGTTCAATCATCCAAACGTTCCCGCAATTATCCCTCATTCGTTTGCACGCTGCTAGAATACGAACGTCGTCGAGCTGCACGGACGGATCCTGGTTGATCCCTCCGCCGAACAGCTCACGTATTATAACTGTGGAATCGGAACGTACGTGCCCAACCGCGAAAAGACGGTCAAGTACGTGCGGCAACGGTTCGACAACATAGTCGACTTGGCCATCGCATGGTGCGCCTCATTTCTATTTTGTTGGACAGGATACTAATATCGGATACAACGTGCAGGAATTTCCGGATGATCGTCTGCAAGGCGTATCGGTGGCTTTGCAACGAGTATCGTCCCGGTGACAAAATATTCTTGTTTGGTGAGTTGTATCCTCGAGCCATGCGCATCCAGGAGTATGAACTTGCGATACTCCTAGGCTTTTCTCGAGGTGCATATCAAGTACGCACGCTGGCCGGCATGATCGAAAAAGTATGCAAACTTTTTTGGAATGAAATGAGAACTAAGCATAATACCATTACTAGGTCGGCCTTCTCCACGGCGGAAATCAAGAGCTCATCCCATTGTACGTGGATGTGAGCTCCGGCTGGCCTGTTATCGTTAACGTCAATGAACACAGTGCATACGAGATATACTGCGATCGTTTGAAGGGCGAAGGTAGGTTGATGTCACCGAATTCTACAGCGCAAATGCTCACGGTTTCTGCAGAAGCCGAGGAGACGCCGATCATGGCACCAAGGTTCAAGGAAACCTTTGCTAGATCTGTCAAAATTCATTTCGTTGGCGTCTGGTTAGTGCTCGCACTTCATTCGAAGGCCTAGTTGTTCAATTTCCGTTACAGGGATACCGTCTCGTCGGTTGGATTTGTGCGCCAGAAGCCTCTGCCACTGACGTCCTCCGCCGAGCACATCTGCATATTTCGGCATGCGCTCGCTCTCGACGAGCGGCGCGTCAAGTTCCTCCCGGAGTTCGTGGACGGCGGGAATTCGAACAAGTCATCAACAGCGGGATTGGCTAGGAAAGCGTCTATGATGGTTGGCGCTGAGCGAAAAGTGGATACAACGGACACGAATGAATCGTGGTTCTCGCAGGGATCGAAAAAGTAAGCCAGTCGCAACAATTGCCTTGTAAAGATCATAAGTAACAGAGTTTTAGAGCAGCGAAGGCGAGGAAAGATACATACACCCAACTGACCTCGGCGCAGCACGGGGCGGAGACCCACCGGAGAGTCACCAACACCAAAGAAGTTTGGTTTGCCGGAAGTCACTCCGATATGTGAGTTCAGGAACACATTGTTGCCTGCTGTCGATCTAAACGTGTCATTTTCTCTTAGCGGCGGCGGGTTGAAAAACAATCTCGACCTCAACTTGTCCTCGGTCCCTCTTCTATGGATGGAAAACGAAGCAATGTCTGCCGGGCTTCGATTGCGACCCAGAAAGACGGGAGGCGCATGGAACTGGAACGATCTGCGCAATGACAAGACGCACGAATCTCTGAACGCGGTGTGGCGTCCCGTTGAAGTCTTGCCAATAAAGCGCCTCTCGTTCAAGAACGCCACAGACGTTACCTCGTATGTCTTGAGAGTTTATCGTTCGTTGGTTTAAACCTCACTCCCTGCCAGTAAACCGCACCTTGGTGCTGGGCGGATAATTGCGCCCGGACAGCGCATCCACGCCTCTGTCGCTTTCAAAAGCGCAGACTATCACCCTCGTGCGACTTTCCGTGAAGGAAGCGGAATCCCGTGGGAGGCATTTGTCGGGAAAGACATAGATACCGGCGACTTTGAGTGGGCGTCCGAATGGAGGGATCTCATCGAGATGGACCTGTTCGACACCTCTTTCACCATGGAGGCGATCCAGAATCTGAAATCCATCTGGGACAAAGGCGAACAGTCCGACGAGGAGATGTACTGGATCAAACGCCTGTCCTTCATCGCTCTTTCTGGCGAACTTGCCGCGAATTACCTTCCGACGCTGAGGAAGAGTCGACCCGAGGACACGGCGAGAGAGATTCGTCTGGCCATTGAATTCTTCCGGAAACTGGCTGAGCGACGACCGGGCACATTTGATGCAGATCTGGCGGAGTTGCTCGAAAGACAGTCACGTCTGCTCAATGATATTGGACGAGGACCAGATGCGGTGAAGCACTGCGATGAGGCGCTCGAGATTCGCCGCAAGGTTCTTGCGCGCACTCCCACCACCGCCAGGAAACGCGAACGACTAGCGAGCTGTTTGGAGATCATATCGACCTACCATCGTTCATCCAATCTCGCCACTTCTGCACTCGAGTCTACCAAGGAGGCCATCGAACTTCGACGGGACATTGCCGCCGAGTACTCGGATGATTCTCACGTGGATCTCCAGCGTTCGTTGAACATCATCAGCTTTCTACGCTGTCTACACTCTTTGGCCGACGACCTCCGCGATCTCGACCGTCTCCCCGAAGCACTTCCCATTGCCGAAGAAAGGGTTGACATCAGCCGCGAGATGGCTGAGTCGGAGCCCGACGTGTTCAACGCCACCCTCGCTGAATCGCTATATCACTTGTCTTACGTGCTGCGGGATCTCGGCCGATATCAGGAAGCATGCGATGCAGTGGAGGAGGCAGTAACCCTCCAGCGTTTGATTGCGGCGAGGGACCCGACAATCCTGGGAGACCTCGCTTTCTCCCTGCATCATATGTCATTCACCCTCCGAGATGTAGGCAATGTTGTCGGGGCTCTTTTGCCCGCAGAAAACGCGGTGAGCATCCGCCGTAGCCTGGCGGAAGTAAACCCTGTGAAGTTCAATCCGCTTTTGGCGCATTCACTGAGTGCCCTCTCACTCGCGCTCAGGGTGATGGGCCGACACGAGAATGCACTTCTCCCCTCCCAGGAGGCTATCGCTATCCAACGCCAGCTCGTCTCGCAAGATCCAATGCAATTCAAACCGGATCTCGCCGCATTCCTCAACACAATCTCGTATCATTTTGCTGCAGTTGGAAAAGCTGAGGCAGCCCTCCACGCAACCGACGAGGCCCTTCAGATTCAACGCGAGTTGACAGAGGCGGATCCCGTCAACTTCACCGTGAATGCAAACTTCCTCGACACGCGCGCCAACCTCCTTTCATCATTAGGTCGGCACGAGGAGGCCCTGCAGACGATCGATGAGGCGGAGGAACTTAACCGGACGAAGTCAACCGAGCCAGCGGGTTTGGTTCGAGAAAGGAGTGCGGTATACTGGGCCACGCGGGCTAAATGTCTCCTTGGCCTCGGTCGGCAATTTGATGCGCTCAGTGCGATAACTGAAGCGTTAGCGATATATCGCCAAGTGGCCGAACAAAGCCCAACTATCGTCAGTCCGGTATTTTCTGACTCGGTCGATGCGATCCTGGGCTGTCTTGAGCAGCTCAAGTCGACGGAACTGATGGTTAAACTAGTCGAGCTCTGCCGCTTGTTAAGCAAGCACGCTCCTGGGCGCTTCAATGCCCCTTTGAAAAAGGTTCTTTTGGCGCACGCCGACAGTATTGGCGGCTTGGACCGTGATGGAGAGGCGGCGCAGGTCTTGCGCGAGGCAGAGGAAGTTCAGATATAACAAACGTTGCCTTACGCGTCCCGGCTCTTTACATTACATAGCGTAACTACATTTAATAGCATGCCACTCACTAATTTAGCGACGGGCCGCTGCATGATACCTTCCAGAATATTCTTATAGTTGGAGACGGGGAGGATGGGATGATGAGCATGAAGAGTGGAGATAAAGATTCTCGATTTTGGAACCGGGTTGAACTAATCCACCTTGAAGCCATGCGTTCGTCGGATCTCATACAAGTGAGCCACTTGATGTCAGCAATCGAGAACCTTGCGGTATGAGACTCCATGGTGGACTGTAGGCGTTGCGGATTAGCAAGTTAAAATAATATGCAGGACTCGATTACAGTGGATGCGGCTTAACTGGTGGTGAGCACCCACCGAGCAACGAAACGAATGTCGTCAATGAAGCCTACATCCTCCGGCGGATCCAGTTGGTCAAACTCCGAAAGAATGAAAGGAGCAAGGGAAAAATGTGGATGATGGAATGAGCAAAAAGTTGGACGCACAGGGGTTTGAACCCTGGACCGCATACATCTGGGTTTGATTGCAAAGCATGAGTGATACCACTACACCATACGCCCATGGCATGAGAGCTTTCCCCCGGAGTGTGATTCGACTCCTGCCTTACTTATACCTTTATGCGACATTCTGAGCCGCCGCAATGCAACATCATCACATAGATTCAGACCTCACATATCGGTCCTAATGCCTTCTTCTACTGGTTACACCTCAGCTCCTCCTCCCATGCCTTTCCCCAAAAATTCTGCGAGTGTGCTGACTCTATTGACACCAATACTTCGACCTCATCATGCACATAGGCACTGCACATGAGGACCTTGAACCTCATCGCTCTTGTCCACAAAGGTATTGAGCTACGCCGCGCTCGCAGACCTCCCATGTCTAGTTATTAATTACATGTGTCGCCAATCAGTGTTGACTTAACTCGCGCAGCGTTATTTAGTTATTTATTTGTTCCTCTCAGAATCTGACCGCTTCAATATACCGCCATGAATTGGCAAGCAATTTTCCAATCGCTTTCTTTCGTCTGTGTCAAATATGGCGCGAGGCGATGCGGTGGCTGTGCCGTTTTGTTATCATCAGACAGGATAGTTGTCATACACAAACACTGTCTGCTTTTCACCACCATGTCCGTTCCCGCCGCTTCGCCGTTTCACCCCAGTCCAGCACTAACCTCCACCGACCAGACAACAATATTGCATCCCCGTCTCCGGCGGTTTGTTCATCTGCAGTAGATGTGGGCAGATCGATCCGCCTATGCTGTGGCGGTGTTCATTGACCTCCTTTATCTCCCCACCCCTGCTTCTTGACATGTCTGCCATTCTCAGTGACCTGGGTCCACTCTTGAAGGACGGCGTATACAATGTTGAATTCACAGCGACTCGACTGCAGACTACTGTGGATGGCTTGGGCTCTGCCTTTGCCTACAGGCCTCTCAAAGGCCCCGACTTCTGAGCTTTCGGAGACGTGCGCCCATGGCCTTCGGAGCACATCATGGTCTTCGCCGGCTGTGTTTCTGAAATCGCTGTGGAGGTGAGTGGCCCATGACACTATGATATTGGGAATTCATGATGGCGGAAAGCAAATTTTTGATCTCTCAGCTCGGAATGAGGCCATCGACTTATGGAACCTGCAATCATACTTGAGATATGGAGAAGACCGTGCATTGTGGTGTTCCTTTGCTGACCACGTACTCTCTAAATTTCTGGAAACAACAAATTACGTAGCATATATATCAGCATCTCTATCGACACTGCAACCTCTCATGCTTCCCTCCCGTCAAGGACACCGCTTTCGATCTTTGGCGTATTGCCGTGAATATTGACTCCATGTCGATAGTGATGTTCTGGCTTGGCTTGGCTTCTGAGCCCCGGCTTTGGCTTGGCTTCACGGGGCTTTGGCTCAACGATCCTGAAGCCAAAGCCGAAGCCGCCAGCCAGGGCTTTCCGGGGCTTGGCTTTGGCCCAAGCCGCGGCTTTATGCATTTTTTTTGGTTCAATTGTTTGCGGCCCACAAGAGTGACTGCCATTTATTTAACTGTAAGCCATGGTAGTTTCGGTCATCAGGAACACGGCAGATCCTTTGTTGAACCCACAGAAAATATTCCCAGCTGTCTGCGGCACTGTTATGCCGATGCGGAAGATCCCGGTTTGCGATGGATTTGCCATATTGGGTACGAGATGTTGAAAAACAAATTTCAGGCCATAGTATAATGTTCTTCGGTAAAAATACATGTAGATGTATTCCCTAGATGGTGAAACTAACTGCTTTGATCCTCATAAATTATTAGGATTCGTAGGATGCAAAGCCAGGGCTTCAAGCCCCGGCTCTTGGCTTCCCAAGTCGCAAGCCAAAGCCAAAGCCCTCCCAAAGCCGCCGATTTGGCTTGGCTTGGCTTCAAAAGCCCGGGGCTTGGCTTCACGGCTTTTTGGCTTGAAGCCAAGCCAAGCACATCACTACATGTCGATAATCTACAGCTCGAAAAGCGTTTTCGACCTTTGACGACGGGACTTTTGGTGGTGTTGTCACGTTCAACACATTTTTCAGAGGTTTTGCACTCAAAACCTAGCGTGTGCCATGTGGAAATATGAGAGCACAAAATGAACCCCCATTCCCAAACCAAAACCCATTGCATGCCAATACTAGCAGTTACATGACAGGGCATGACAACTTTCACACATTAGTGGTACTCACTTGTGCCATTGTCTTCATCTCAGATGATATGCGGTTGTTATTTGACTTAGTTGGCACTGCTTAATGAGCACATAGGGTCACTCATCAGATGGGCTAGAGTAGGGCTGCCCACCGTCCCATTAACAGGGACGGCTGTCAAAATACCGCCATCTTTCCGAAATTTTGCAGCCAAGACGGTACAGGACGGCAAAAAGACAGCTGTAACAGTAAATTGACGGGACAGCAGCTAACTTCACTGAATCGCGCGATGGAACTTCAAAAGCTATTTTGCACCAAGAGTCATACTGGATGCAGGCCGGACCTTCTGTAACATCTTTTAATGCAATTGAAGCAAATTCAACCTGGGTTGAAACAGACTTGAATTATTCGGATTTACTTCACGTGAGTGGTTTCTCCTACAAAAATAATTCCTGACCTGATGAAGGGAAAGCTCAGCTTGGCACATGTATGCCTGACCTATTTACTTTTCGATTCTGCCAGTTTTAAGAGTAGAAAGCACAAAAATGTGTGTCGAACCTGTCTACAGCTGTCCATGGCCACCATTTGACGTCTTGTAAATGTTGCTTGTCAAGGGCTCGACGGGACGGGACGGCATACTGCCAACAGCACCCGTCACACCTGTCTTTATGGGGATGGTGGGCAGCTATGTTAGAGACCTGACAGTGATGCTTGACTCTTTGTGTTGTCTTCCACTCCATTCGTAACAGCATCACCTAAGACATAGAGGCTTTTGACCAGAGTACCTAAGTCATCCTTATCTTGCAACTTGACTCTTTGTCTCTTCTTCCACTCCATTTGTCTACCAGGCTTCCCTTACCCTGATATCCGCAGAACTAATCAGCAGCAGGTGATAAATTCTAGTCCTAGGTAGTATACTTTCTTGTTCCCTCCAATACTTACATTTCTTATGTATACTGTACATACCGCCCTCATGCAAGAATATTGTTGCATGACTGGGACTGAGGCTCAGGCCAATTCAGCTCTTCTTGCCAAAAACAAGGAGAAATCCTTCAAAAGCTCGAAGAAATCTGCTCACTGCGGCTACTGCAAATACAAAGGGCACAGCAAGGATGATTGCCACAAAAAGAAGCGGGACTTGGAGAAGTACCTAAGGGGGAAGTCTGGCAGGACGTTGGTGAGACAGAAGCCCAAGTCACCGCAGAATCTGATTCTGACTCCAATTTGGACACCAGCAAGACTACGGAATGCGCTAATATTGCTTCCGTCACTGCTGAGTTCTCCACAAACGCAAAGCAGTGGGAGGATGGTTCCCTCCATGTCTTTCTTGCACCACTTCTAACTCTGACTCTGATGTCAGCACAACTATAGAACACCCTGACCTTGTGACCGTCACTGCCGAGCTGTTCGCAGATGCGAAGCAGTGGGAGGATGGGACCCTCCATGTCTTCCTTGCATCTGATGTCATGGCATTTCTTGCCAAATCTGTTAAGTTGGATGCATTCTTCGACTCTGGCTGCATGCAACATCTCTCCCCTGGCCGAGAATACTTCAATGACACAACCTATGTCCCGCTCAAAAAGGTCAAAACGGGTCAAGGATTACTGAACCGTCAAACGATTGACCCGTAATTGACTGGTCAGTGACGGGTCAAGGGCCTAAGATGGAAGTGTTCCCATGGGCACAACCATCTTCTGCCACTCACTTCCCTCCTCTTCCCGTTGTCTTTCTGCCTCAAGGCACGCAATTTGAGTCTACCACTTGCCACTTATGCTGGAGGAATCACAGCTCTGGGATGCTTTCTTTTACAAGAATGGCACACATTACTTGACCGACAAACAGCACTGCAACACCTGGTGTCTGGAATGTCTTGACCCAGTCATCGCGCAATCGAAGGAGAAGGAGGCGCTGGAGATAGCAAATGGTTTGCTGCTGCCCCCAGCTAAGACCGAGAAGGGATGGAGGGCCCTAGGTGCATTTCATAAGTGTTGTGCTGCGAGCACATCTAATGCACATTGACACAGCAGCTGCCACTGTCAATTCCATGGTCGGAAGGATTCTCGGCATGAGGAAACACCTTGCAAGATGTCCAGTAATTTTGGCCTCACCCGAACGACAGCAACATTGTGACACCTGGTTAACACAGATTGATTCGGCAAAAAGTAACACAGCTTCGTCTCAATGGCATAACCAAGCCTCAGCTCACGTGTCGTCCTCCCAATCACGGAGCAGCATGCCTCCTCCATTGACTCCTTCCCACTCCTTTTCTCAATCCCCCAGCCCCAGCCACGATCTTTTCCATTTGCCATCACCTACTATGCCGCCTCTCTCTCCTTTGCTCCCGTTTCAAAACCTTCAATTGCTGCCTTCTGGGAGCCCACTTTCACCCACCGATTCGAACACCTCTGTAGCTTACTTACAATGTCCCAGAGGGACTCCATCTTTTAGATACTTATATAGCATCGTTTTCTTCTAACGTGTTCACTGAGAAGGGACTCTGTCTTTTAGCAGGCTGCAACAAAGACTTGAGCAAAGGCTTCAAGCAAAGTCTGCCTGCCTTATCCGTTCTTGACTCTTTGTGTTGTCTTCCACTCCACTCATTTCACCGCAAGACATATCTGTGGCGTAGGGTTTTGATATGTCCAGCTCTGTGACAGGTTGACAGGCCATTGCAATAGGTCAGGTCCCGGTGTAGAAGAAGGGTTTGTCCAGGAAGTGGACTGAGAAGGTGCTGGTCGTGCTGGGTATGTGAATGTAAGAGTGCTGTAAAATGCCGAGAGCCCAGAAGCAAGAATCTGGAGTGGCAGTAGGATATGAATAACGACTCAGAAAGGAAGAAACTCAGCTAAGAGGCTCGAGAGGACTCAGAATCGCGCAGGGAATGTCTCAGAAAATTGATGGTGATGGTGAGAAGCAAGAGGCGAACCCCTGTACATGACAGTGGTAATGACAGTAAATATGATCGGTCCAAAAATAGGTAAAGTGTCTGTGGGTATCTATGTACCTCCGCTCTGAGCGAAGCCCTCGCCATTGAACCAACCAGGAGCTACGCAAATACGGAATAGGGAGAGCACATTGTGCTGCTCAATGTTGACTCGTGGGTGCCCAATCCCCCATGACGGCAGTCACTGTGGATGTGGCTGCAGGATGCACGACGCTGGCCAGCAGCGGAGGCGGCCGCGTTTTGCGGGAAAGATGGTGTTCCACGTTAGAACGGTGTTCGAGCACCTGGCTGATGTGCATAATCCTGTTGCACACAGCAGAGGCCTCATAAAGAACTCCACGGGGTGCTGCCTCCGTGGCGAGAAAAACACGCGATGGACGAGTGCGTTGGGGTGATGCGGGTGGGGCCCAAACACGTGAGTCAAAAGGGACAGAATGAGGGTAGGGATGGTAATGCGGGGGCGTGAGGGGAAGGGAAATGGGGACGGTGGGGAGTAGATGCTGTGTACCAGCCATAATTTTGAGACTGGCGGCCCACATACCTAGATTCTCCTCCTCCCTGTGCAAAAAAAGACGAGTCCGCGTCCACCTGAACTGCAAATCTTCGCTCTCGTATCCCTCAACGTCTTCCTTCTCAGGTGAGTCCCTATTCTCCCAAAATTTGTCGTGCAGGAAAGGCGAGCCGAGAAAGGGTGTTGCTACAGACATAGCGGGCGAAAAGAGGTGCAAAAGCGTCGAACAAGAGGGCGAAATGACAAAGCAGAGAAGGTCGGGAGACAGAAGAAACTGGGGCTCTGCAAGGCGGGTAAGGGTCTCGCGCAAAAGCATGGAATGAGGCGGGTCTCGCTGGATGTAGCGGTGGGCTAGGCAGCAATGGCGGCCAAGGCTCGTAGGGCACTCGAAACCACTCCAATCACCACGATGGAGACACTACGGGAGGCACAAAGCACTCGCACGTAGTCGTACTCGGAAAAGCCAGAATAGATGACGTAAGCTATGACATCGAGTGCTAACACAACCAAACTGATCTGTAGTGTGGCCTCCACAGCTGCAGCGGACAGCATGGCCGGACTGCGCTAGATTAGGTGAAATTCTGGTTGATTCATCTTCCAAATTCGACCCTACTGCAATGTCACACTGGGTTGCCCCAAGAAGTGTGGGTGTGCTGCAAACAACCACAACTTTGTGAGTTTCAAGGTCCCATGGACTAAAAATCATAAGGCTGTAGGCGATTAATGAACTCAACCAAAACATTTGACGATGTAGACACCGTCTCTGCCTTCAAGCACCACCTCTTTGTCAATTCCGCCGTGCTGGACTCTGCTCCTTTATTCACATATGCTAGCCATCTTGGATGGGCACACCTTAGCCAAGCTGATTTCTTGGGTCACTGCAATGAGATTTGGCTCGCAGCTGGGATGGGTGCTCTCAATGGGCATGGTTTCTGTATTGGTGGTACCACTCATCTGCTCTTGCATGGTGTGGATCTATGGATCGTTATAAAGCAAGGTTGTTGGACGTCCACTGCTTTCCTGCTTTACTGGGGCAACGTCGAGGAAATCCTGCTACAGACATAGCGGGCGAAAAGAGGTGCAAAACCGTTGAACAAGAGGGCGAAATGACAAAGCAGAGAAGGTCGGGAGACAGAAGAAACTGGGGCTCTGCAAGGCGGGTAAGGGTCTCGCGCAAAAGCATGGAATGAGGCGGGTCTCGCTGGATGTAGCGGTGGGCTAGGCAGCAATGGCGGCCAAGGCTCGTAGGGCACTCGAAACCACTCCAATCACCACGATGGAGACGCTATGGGAGGCACAAAGCACTCGCACGTAGTCGTACTCGGAAAAGCCAGAATAGATGACGTAAGCTACGACATCGAGTGCTAACACAACCAAACTGATCTGCAGTGTGGCCTCCACAGCTGCATCGGCAACGTGCTCAGCAATGTTAATAGGGTGCGTGGGAGACAGAATAACGTGGGTGGTGGGGAAGTACAAGCAGGCAAAGGGCAAGCAGTTCACACCGCAATTCAAGGACTTGTGCCTGGCGGATATGAATGTTAATCTGGAGGAGGAGAGTGATGCAAGGGCGAGGAAGAAATTGGTGCAGCTGGGGTCTTCGAGGGGCACACGGAGGGAGCCCAGCCTGGCTCCGAAAGTTTTCTCTTGGATATGGACCGTGGGCGGAGGACCAGGAGAAGACGATGTGGCGCTACACGATTGTAAGTGCAGGGATTGAGCTTTGACACTGGTGACTTACATGCGATGTTTGCAGACATACGGGTTGAATGGTCGAAGGCAAAGGCATGGAAGGAGAGATGGGAGGAGGAGGTGAAGACCCTCTGCAAAGAGATGAAGCCGGTGCTTCGTATCTTGATGTGGGTGCAGAAGGAATGGGAGCGGCAGGAGGCTGAAAGAGGAGACAAGTGGATGGATGTGGTGTTGGCTTCAGGGCTCAAAGCATACCCAAGGCACCAGGTCGCAGTGCATCTGCACATTTCAGACATGTTCTACAACGGTTGGAATGTCTCAGTGGCGACGGCAGTACGGGATGTTGTGCGCAAGGATGGGACAGTATATCAGGAGCTGAGGAGGGGACTGCACCGGCGCCAATGATCAAGGAGATTGAAGAGGCTGTGAGGGGGGGGGGGGGGGGGGACGAAGAGGAGGGATAGTACTAGCACTACACAATAGAATTAGGTAGCTCATCGGGCCGTACAATATTTGTCCAAAAAAGGAAATGGATTGGGGCAAAACTCCTGCGTGCCAAGAATAGGACTTTGGCAAACAGGACGGGAACACCTGAGGCAGTTTTGTAGGAGACACATGACTGCATGACAGTGAATATAGGGAAAATGGGTGATATCCATAGGGGTAGCCACCTGCCTGGCTGTGTGGCGACATATTGGAATGGTGTCAGGGGAGCCCCTATTTCTGGCCCTTCCGCTCCCGCATCCGGACCTTCTGGTCCCGTTCCGACCCGTTCCGGCTCCTCCCAATATCACATGGCCTGTGATTCCGCCCGGGACCTCTGCCGATCACTCCGGTTGCTATCACATGCCCCCCGTCTGTAGTTACTTATATACCGGGATCTGACGCGGGTGATCCTTTAGTCTTTCTTCTCTTCGGATCCCCCTCGTCAGGTCTGTCCATTTGTATTCCTGGTACTAGTATACGGTACCAGGTCTAGAGATTTCAACTGCAGACAACCCATCACACCATTACCGTTTATAGGTACTATTGATCGATCCCATCAAAGGCCTATTCACATTACCATTTGTAGATGTTATTGATTGATTACATCAATTGATGATGGGAGAGCCTGGCCGCGTTGCCTGGGTCTGTCCATCCTGCTTTCTCCCAGGACCCCGGAAAATACTGATAAATGATAGGTCCCGACTTGCCCAAAATGCCACTTTTGTCCGACAATGCTGATTGGACCGGAGCTAGCCGGACGTGATGGGATCACCCTGAAACGGTAATTTCAAGCTCCCACACCCCCGAAATTGGTGACTTTTTGATCGCACCAGCGTTCCATCCATTTTTAGTGACGTTTCCAGCTGGTTTCAATGGACCTCCTGCCGGTGAGCCAAAAAGCCCCACCAAATGCAATTTGGGTGAGAATTTTTTGACAAAACTCGGGCCAAAAGCCTGATTTTTGTCCGAACTGAACCTAACCTTCCGACCCAAAATCCCCGTTTTTTGTCCGACACGGAACCTATCATTTTGGACTATTTTCCGGGGTCCTTTTCTCCCTCTTCCCATCACACCATTACCGTTTACGGGAGGTTTTGATGGATCCCATCAACACAGTGTTCACACGTCTGGACCTGTTGCCTAGGTCCGCCCAAGGTCCTTACATCATTGGACCGTGCAAAAACCTCAACCTGGGGGTTCCGTGTTCACAGAAAAGTTCCAAGAGTTCTGCAGTTCCCAAAAAAACTGCCATGCATATTTCAATGTACCTCTCCACAACAAATTTGACCAAAGTTGATTCTTCATCCCTGAAACATGTATATCCGAGACCTTTGAGAGGGTAAATAATAAGGGCTCCAGCTGCTGGGTTCCTGCATCACGAGTACCAGGGCTGCCCGGAGGGCCTTTTGAATCTGTAGCTACTCTGTGGTATTTACTTCGGATCCCCCTCGTCAGGACTCTTGAGTATACTCGGGCCTTGAGGTTGCCCTTACAAATGGCATGCCCTGGCTACAGTGTACAGTGGAGGCTTTATGTTACAGCCAGGGGTGATTTGCACAAGCGGTTATTCAGTGTATATACACTCACATATTTATAACTAAGTTTCATGTGCAGAATAAAACTGAGATATTATATTAAGTAGTGATAGATGCCCCATGCAGTTTAGTTGAGCAAAAGAAATTGATTATTCAAGGAATAAGGATGAAAAATATGTTAAGCAAAAGAGTCCAGGGACATGCACTGACAGGGACTCGAACCCTGGATTCACTCAGAAATGTATAGGTTGCGCATTGAATAAAGAGTGTGTGTTACCGCTACACCATCAGTACTTTAGTTAATAAAGAAGTTAATAAAGATGTGATCCTGGCAACATATGTCCATTCTGTCGAGAATGGATTACAGATTGAGGAAATGCATTATTGGTATCAGTAGGGCAGTTTGTACAAAGAATTTATGTTTGGGTAAGGAACATAGCAAAAGACTGACAGGTACATTTATGCAAGCAGGTTCAGATGTGGATGACAAGATATCTGTCGTAGAAAGAAAAGAAACTGAGCAGTGAAACACATGACAACAGATAGGAGAGTAAAAAGAGAATGATTACCACAAATATACTGATGGGGATTCGAACCCCACACTCACTCAAACACACGGGATAGATCTACAGATAAAGAGTGTGTGTTACAACTAAACCATCAGTGCTTCCAACACATAACAAAGGTGATCCTGACTACTTATGTTCTGTCAGTAATGGATTAACTGAGGAAATTGATTATTGGTATCAGTGTGAGGGAGGCAATTTGTATGAGAAATGCAATGGAAATCTGTGAGGAGAAAGAAGCTAGAATGTAAAGTGGAGGACAAGAAAGAAGCAGGAGGAGGGGGAGAAGAAGAAACCAAAAAACTAACTGCAATCAAGGAGATACACCAACGAGGACCCGAACCCCGGACACTGGTTGAACATTTCAAGTTTTTCAGGAAAAAACTGGTGAATTTTGTTTTGAATATTTCACCAAGTTTTCACTGAAAAAAGTTGGTGAAAAACTCGAAACATTGTGGTGAGTTATTTGAATTTAGGTCGGAAACTGGTGAAAAAGTTGAAACATCTCAGATAATTCACCAAAATGTTCAACTAGTGGGACTCACTCATAACTTTTTCAGAGTACATTCATGGTACTGTAGTATTTCGACCAAGTATTCAGGTGACGTGTGACGCGGCCCTCTGAATTGAAGACTTTCGGACTTGGTGATGGTGACAATCGAATTTTGAGGCCCAAATAGGCCAAAAAACACCAAAATTTTTGCTCCGGCATCCGCCGGAGCTCCATATATGGGAATTTTGTGGTGATAGCCGAGAAATGAATACTTGTGGTGACTCGTGACATGCCCTGAATACTTGGTCGAAATACTACAGTATACATTATGAATTTGTGTTACCACTACACCACCAGTGCTTTGCAACTAATTACCCAGTGTTTACATACTCATTCACTACAGAAAAATACATACATCCTGCAACTGAGCTTAATATGCACAATGAAGCAAGATGCTATAGAAGAGAAGTGAGAGGTAATCACATAGAGACAGACAGATTATCACTGCAGTTTTGGTTTGGTTAGATCTCATTTGAAGAATGGAGATAAGGACGAGGGAGAAAAATAGACAGGAGTAAAACATGCACTGATGGGGATTCGAACCCCAGACTCACTCATCCATGATCCACGCTTCCCAGTTTCAGAGTGTGTGTTACCGCTACACCATTGATACAGTAACTGTGAGCATTTGAAAGGCAAGGCCAGTGAAGCCGTGTATACCTTTTATAACTATAAAGTAACTCCAATGATGCTTCACCCTTGTACATAGGAGTCTCAGGTCTGATATGTTATGGAATAAGGCACTCACATAATTCAATACTTAATGATGATATGAAACTGAAAGAAAGAAACATGACTTGTAAGAAGAAGAGCAAGAAAATATAAACAAAAACAAACAAAAAAGATAAAGCAATCAAAAATTGTATACTGGGAAACCCATGCACCGACGAGGAATTCGAACCCTGGACCCACTGAAACTATGTTGCTCCCCCCAACTTAGAAAAGTGTGTGTTACCACTACACGATCAGTGCTTTGCAATCCTCCACATATCACTTTCTACATGTATGTCCTGCACACATATCACATTCTATATGTGCAGATAGCAAAAGAAAGTTGGGGTGAAAAAGAGTAAAAACAGATTTGGTGCTTTGCAATCCTACACACATCACATTCCATGCTTTCGAAGAAAGATAGAAGAACAAAGTGAAAGAAGCTCACGGCAGAAAAGAGAAAAAGTATCCTGATAGAGAATAAATGCACCGACGGGATTCGAACCCCGGATCCACACATAAATCCACTATATCAAACATTGAACAATAGTGTGTGTGTTACCGCTACACCATCGGTGCTCCGAAAAGATGGGAAGTGGTGGTTATATCGAAGTGGTTGACTCGAGTATATCCACACTGCACAGTGAGAGTGAGACTGAAGCAATGCATATAAACAACATTTGCTATATTTGATGCAGAGTTGCAGGATATTATTGCGGCCAAATTTCATGCTTCTTACCCCAGAACTATCTGCCTAACGCCTGAGCCAGATCTGGTATTGTTCGGCTTTCGAACACCGAAGAATATCATGTCATGTTTGAGACTCTCCGTCTCTTCGCAATGGCTGCATACAGCCCTATCCTGGCATTCAGGAAAATTTGCAAACATTTGGGAATATTGTCCCAAAATTTCCCGATGCAATGTGATGCGTATCATGCAGCGATTTCCACAGGAATGTACGCATGGAGCATGAGATAGATATCCGTGTGTCAGATCGATTTCCATATGGTCGCAGCAGATTTCCATATGGTCGCAGCAGGTGGAACATGGGCAAAACTGGCCTTCAAGGCTGCCTGTACCAGCCCAATGATGGTGTTAGTCGCTTTCCGTTGGTGTCAGTCGCTTTCTGTTGGTGTTAGTCGCTTTCCGCAATACCTTCTTCCTCAGTTCCTTTATTCCCCTGTACGCCGGGGCCTGGGTGAGTTTACTCAGTTTAGTCTGAAAGTCTTCAATTCAGAGGGCCGCATCACGTGTCACCTGTATACTTGGTCAAAATACTACAGCTTCACCTTCTATCATCACCTTCTATTAGTAAATCCCTTCTATTAGTAAATCATCAGGTATGTACGATGTAAAAGCATAAAAAGCTGTAGAGAAACACGAATTGTAAAAGAAGAAAAACCACTTTAAAAGGAAGTGTAGCAGGAAAAAGATAAACGAAAAGAACAAAGGATATTTTTCAAATATGTTTTGCATATTCCACCCAACAGCGGGCAACAGTCATCTGAAAGATATTGTAAATTTGTTTCACATATTCTTTCAATATTACGGCTTTGATTTTTTGCTTATCCTCCTTGTGCAACAGGAAAAAGAAAAAGAAAAACGAGTGAAAAACTTATTTGTGGAAGCATCATGCACCGACGGGGAGTCGAACCCCGGACCCACTCATAAACACACTGCGACAAGCGCGACAGATAAGGTGTGTGTTACCGCTACACCATCGATGCTGTGAAAAAGGTGAAGTGATGGATATGTATACACTGGGTGAATATTTCGGATTTTTGACTGAGAAATGTGGTAAAAAACTATTTTGAATTTCACACAAATTTTTTCAGTTGAAAATTTGTGAAAAACTTGAAACCTTTTGATGAAAATTTTGATTTTCAGTCAAAAAATGCTGAAAAATTTGAAATATCATGAAATATCTACTAAAAAGTTTCAAGTTTTTCACTTATTTTTTCACTGAGAAATTGGTGTAAAATTCAAAATAGTTTTCACCAAATTTCTCAGTCAAAAATCTGAAATGTTCAACCAGTGATAGTCGGAATAAGTGGGACTGTAACTTTCGGCATCTGATCCGGAGTTATCAGCACGGAATTTGGAAAGAAAGAATGTAATGCAAGCAGAGATGAGATGATTTTGAATGTCATAGCAAGAAAGGGAAGGAAGATACAGGAAGAGCAGAGCAGATCAGAGACACGAAAAAGAGGAGAGGAATCAATTGCAATTGCAATATTCATACAGTATGTAAGCATTTAATTTATGAGCACTGACTGACTGAATGAAAGAGCAGTCTTGGATGAAGAACAGGCACCAACCGGGATTCCAAACCTGGACCCACTCAGAAATGTATTGGTTGCACATCAGATATGGAGTGTGTGTTACTGCTACACCATCAGTGCTTTGCAATCTTATACATAATGTAGGAGGTACATCACATTTTATGATACCTGAGGAAAAAGAATAATAACAAAGAAACTCACAGGCAATATTTATAACTGAGCTTCAGGTGCAGAATAAAAGTGAGATATTATAGAATAACAGTAAGTAGTGATAGATGCCCCATGCAGTTTGAGTTGAGCAAAAGGAATTGATTATTCAAGGAATAAGGATGGAAAAGACATCAAGAAAAAGAGTTCAGGGACATGCACTGACAGGGACTCGAACCCTGGATTCACTCAGAAATGTAGAGGCTACATATTCGTAGATCAAGAGTGTGTGTTACCGCTACACCATCAGTACTTTAGTTAATAAAGAAGTTAATAAAGATGTGATCCTGGCAACATATGTCCATTCTGTCGAGAATGGATTACAGATTGAGGAAATGCATTATTGGTATCAGTAGGGCAGTTTGTACAAAGAATTTATGTTTGGGTAAGGAACATAGCAAAAGACTGACAGGTACATTTATGCAAGCAGGTTCAGATGTGGATGACAAGATATCTGTCGTAGAAAGAAAAGAAACTGAGCAGTGAAACACATGACAACAGATAGGAGAGTAAAAAGAGAATGATTACCACAAATATACTGATGGGGATTCGAACCCCACACTCACTCAAACACACGGGATAGATCTACAGATAAAGAGTGTGTGTTACAACTAAACCATCAGTGCTTCCAACACATAACAAAGGTGATCCTGACTACTTATGTTCTGTCAGGAATGGATTAACTGAGGAGATTGATTATTGGTATCAGTGTGAGGGAGGCAGTTTGTATGAGAAATGAATAGAAATCTGAGAGAAGAAAGAACCTGGAATGTAAAGTGGAGGACAAGAAAGAAGCAGGAGGAGGGGAAGGAGAGGAAACCAAAAACTAACCACAATCAAGGAGATGCACCAATGGGGACTCAAACCCCAGACTCACTCATAACTTCCAGAGTGCATTCGTGGTATACATTATGAGTTTGTGTTACCACTACACCACCGGTGCTTTGCGACTAATTAATGGCAGTAGCCCAATTTTTATAAAAAGAAGAAATTTGATGTCAAAACTTGTTTCCCTCATTTCTTCCTCAATTCTGGTCTGTTTGGCCTGAAAATAGGGGCGATGGAGAGGGCTACTCAAGGCCGTTATGCCCATATGCTACTCGCCCTCTACTTCGAATTTCAAAGGTGTGTCATTTTTCGGGTGTAATTGCTGAATTTCATGCATCTTTGCAGTTGTATAACATGTTTCTCACTCGTTTCTGGACGGTTTCCCTTGAGATTGGATGCATATGGGAATCCCAAATGTCAGGAGGGTGCTGATCCAATTTTCACTGCAATTTATCCTCATGTCTCTGGGCATTGGGTGAATATGTTGGTGGGCTTTATCATGTTCAATCGAAAGCCCACCAACATACTCACAAATTGGATATAAATGTGAGGGAGGTCAATGATGACAACTACATCAGTACAAGTCCTCCTTTTGGGATTCTTGCCTGCACTTGTTTTCATCTAATTCCATCCAACAATGACTGGGAAAGATGTGTTACAAAATCCACTGAGCAGTGAATTCAATTATTGAGAATTGAACATCTCTAGTGAAAAATATCGCCTTCTCACTCATTTCTTCCCGGAATGACATGAAACCGAATGCATATGAGAATCCCAGATGTTGTTAAGACCCTGATATACTTCTTACTATGGTTACCCCTCACATTCATGTGCATGGTGGATGGGCTTTGCCTTGTCTTACCAGGAGCCCACCAACAGATTGGCATGGTGCACATGGATGGGAGGTATAACCATCGTGAAAAGTACATAGAAATATGGGAAAGGTGTGGGATTTCTGTATGAATCCGCTTTCATGTGAATCGGGTCAGAAATGGGGGAGAAAAGTGCCTCGCAAGATTTTAAACAGATCAAATTTATTGATTCCAACCAAAAAATGAGCATTTTAAAAACTTTGAACTGGGACATGAGTAGGGTATGGTTAGGACGGCCCTGGAAAGCCCTCCTGATTCCCCCCATTTGCAACACAAACGGACCATAATTGAGGGAGAAATGAGTGACACAAGTTTTGACATCAAGTTTCTTCTTTTTTAAAAAACTTGGGCTACTGCCATCAAATGTGCAAACAGCTGTAATATGCACAATAAAGCAAGATGCTATAGGATAGGAGTGAGAGGTTATCACATAGAGACAGACAGATTATCAATGCAGTTTTGGTTTGGTTAGATCTCATTTGAAGAATGGAGATAAGGACGAGGGAGAAAAATAGACAGGAGCAAAACATGCACCGATGGGGAGTCGAACCCCAGACTCACTCAAACACAGTGGCTGGATCTACATTGAACAAGAGCGTGTGTGTTACCGCTACACCATCAGTGCCTTGCTCCATAAAGATGTGATCCTGACTACATACATATGTTCTATCAAGAATGGATCAACTGAGGAAATAGACTTACAGCATTGGTGGAGCAGTTTGTGTGAGGAATGTAAAAGAAATCTGAGAGAAGGAAAGAACCCGAGATGTTGTTCTGACTGGGTGAGAAATTGAATCTAAGTGGAAGAATAAAGAAGGAACTGGAAAGGGGGAAAAATGTGCAATGGTGATACACCGATAGGGAGTTGAACCCCTGACACACTCACAATAGTGTGGTCTATAGCAGTTACAAAGTGTGTGTTACCACTACACCACATGTGCTTCGATATCTAGCTCTTGGATCATCAGGCTTCTATGAAGCAGTATCTTGTCTGGAGAGTTGGAAAAGAATAAAAAGCTGTGGAGAAGCATGGATTGCAAAAGAGAGGCCAAGAATGAAAGGAACCAGAAGCAACCAAAAAAGAAGGACAAGAAAAACATAAACGAAATGGAATGAATGAATGAATGAAAAAAAGGTGTTGATGGAGAAACATATGCACCAACAGGGACTCGAACCCGGACCCACTCATAACTTCCAGAGCGCTTTTATCCACATCATGAGTGTGTGTATTGCCGCTACACCATTGGTGCTTAGCCTGCTAGCCGTGGGATAATAAAATCAAAACTCAAAGCTGAAGCATGAACACAAACTCAGTGCTGTGTGCATGTAACTTCAGTAGAACAAAGAACAACGAGAAAGATTTATGGCAGAGAAGAGTAAACGAAAGAAAGAAAAACATCCTGATTGGAAAAGGGACCGACAGGGATTTGAACCCTGGACCCACTTGTCTATCATTTAGTACTTTTCAGTTTCAGAGTATGTATTACCGCTACACCACCGGTGCTTCAACCTTTCACATAGGAATTCTCAGGTATGCCATGATATGGGCAGTAAAGTGATCACTAAGCAAGTGATGCCTGAATAACAATAAAACCTTGATGAAGGAACACAATTCGTAAAAGAAGCACAGCAAGAAAAAGATAAACGAAAAAAAAAAAAACAAGAAAAAAAATAAAGGAAAACGAGTGAAAAACTTATTGGTGGAAAAGTCATGATATCACATCCTACACATATCACCTAGACATATCACATTCCATGCTGTTGGAGAAAGATAGAAGAACAAAGCAAAAGAAACTCACGGCAGAAAAGAGAAAAGGTATCCTGATAGACAACAAATGCACCAACGGGGATTCGAACCCCGGACCCACACAGAAATCCACTATACCAAACATTGAACAATAGTGTGTGTGACTACACCATCGGTGCTCTGAAAGGATGGGAAGTGGTGGTTATATCGAAGTGGTTGACTCGAGTATATCCACACTGCGCAGTGAGAGTGAGACTGAGGCAATGCATATAAATAACATTTGCTATATTTGATGCGGAGTTGCGGCCAATTTGATGCTTCTTACCCCAGAACTCTCTGCCTAATGCCTAATGCCCAGATCTGGGATTGTCCAGGTTCCGACCACCGAAGAACGACATGTTTGAGACTCTCCGTCTCTTCGTAATGGCTGCTACAGCCCTATCCTGGCATTCAGGAAAATTTGCAAACATTCGGGAATATTTTCCCAAAATTTCCTGATGCAATATGATGCGTATCATGCAGCGATTCCCACAGGAATGTACGTATGTATGGGGCGTGGGATAGATATCCCTGTGGCGGATCGATTTCCATATGGTCGCGGCAGGTGGAACGTGGGCAAAACCGGCCTTCAAGGCTGCCTGTACCAGCCCAATGATGGTGTTAGTCGCTTTCTGTTGGTGGTAATCGCTTTCCGTTGGTGGTAGTCGCTTTCTGTTGGTGGTAATCGCTTTCCGTTGGTGTTAGTCGCTTTCTGCGATACCTTCTTCCTCAGTTCTGTTATTCCCCTGTACGCCAGGGCCTGGGTGAGTTTACTCAGTTTAGTCCGAAAGTCTTCAATTCAGAGGGGCACATCACGTGTCACCTGTTGGAAGAACAACCGAATCAACAACGCACCGCCATCGTTGACTGTGCGGGTGCTGACGCTCACACGACGATATGTATTGCTTTTTACTCATCCCGATGCATTCCTGTCCGTTCCCTTGCCTGTTCATTCATACCTAGTCTTCCGGACTCATTTCGGCGCTGTTTCCTTGCCTTTGTTACTTACCTCCTTATGTATGTATGACTCACTTGGATGTATAAGTACCGTAGCATTTCAATCGAGTCCTCTGCTCGTTTGCAGAGGGTCACTGTGGTATAAACCAATAGCCCGATTTCCTACATCACCTGTATACTTGGTCAAAATACTACAGTACACTATTGGTGCTTCACCTTCTATTAGTAAATCATCAGGTATGTATGTATGATGTAAAAGCATAAAAAGCTGGAGAGAAACATGATTTGTAAAAAGAAGAAATACCACTTTAGAAGGAAGCGTAGCAGGAAAAAGATAAACGAAATAGACAGCAAGAAAAAGAAAAAGAAGAAAAGATAAACGAAAAAGAAAAAAACAAGAAAAAATATAAAGGAAAACCATTAACAAAACTTATTTGTGAAAGCCTCATGCACCGACGGGGAGTCGAACCCCGGACCCGCCCATACAATGTATTGTCTTTTGCGCGCCAAAGTTTGAGCGTGTGTTCCCACTACACCATCGGTGCATTGAGAGGATCGAAATTGATGGGGTATATGCACCTTGGATTCAGACTCGGAAAATGTAAACAAAGCACAGTGCAAACAAAATTGCAGGCTGAAGAAAAATTGCAGGTTGAGGAAAAGAGCAAAGCACTTGCAGGAGAGCGGGGATTGTTTTAACTTATGTGTATGTGTGTGGGTGGGTTGGAGGCAGGCAGGCAGAAACATGCATGCAGAGAAAGGGGAGAAAGATTGATGCCAACTTACTTATCCTCCTCTCTTATCCACGGCGGCATTCTCTTATCCACGGCGGCATTCTCTTATCCTAATAATATCCACGGCGGCACCACGGCGGCATTCAATCCAATGCCCAGCCGACGGCGCACACACGTAACGCGGCGTTTTACGTGCGCGCTTTTGGCGCGTTAGTAAGTTGATGCTGCGCGCTTTTGGCGCGTTGGTAAGTTAATGCTGCGCCGTTTGCCCGATTCACACATACGCCGCACCCTGCCGCACCCTGCCGCACCCGGACACGTACTACTACGTAGTGACGCGCACACGCACTACTACGTAGTGACGCGCACCCGCACCGGTTCGACTACGCGCGAACCGGCGCGGCACGAGGCGAGAGCGCCATGCCGTCACTAGTACCGTCAGTGCGAAGGCGAAAGCCGAAAGCCGCCAATGGGGAGCGCCGAAAGCCGCCAATGGGAGTGGGGGAGCGCCGCACCGCACGCCCGCTGCGGGATCAATCGGCATTGTATGGAAGGAGGGGGACCCCGGGGAGCGCGGCGCTTCTTTGCGCGTTGATTCCGCCTTGGACTTGGCTTTTCGCTGATTGATGGGAGGGAATCGATGGCGCGCCGGGAATGCCAGTGTGTCGTTGTTCTGGGTATCAGACGGCATAGACGCCGCAGCGCCTCTGCTGTTGGACTGCCTCGGTGTGTTGTGCGTTTCGCGGTCCTGGATAGATTGGGAAACTTGCACTGCGCAAAACGGAAAAACGGAAAGACGGGGAAACCAAAAGCTCGACGATCCATCCATCGAATCGGATTTGGATTCGGAATCAGATTAAGCAAGCTGTGCTTTGCGGGTTGAATCATAACTCCGTGATGCGAGCGGCGGGCCCAGCTGAGCTTCCAAGCCAGCGATCTGAATTGGATTGAGTTTCGCGGCGGTGCAGAGTGGGATTGCGTTGCGTGTGGTGCTGTTGGTGCGGTTGGTTGTGTTGGCACGCCACGCCGAACCCGCGCGCTTCTTTTCACGTCGGCGGTCAAAAACGCGCCGTGTGTGCGTGCGTGCCCTCCGCTTTTTGTCCCCTCCGCTGCTGTCTGGTTCTTACACCAATCCACTACCCCGCTACTTGCATCCCCGCCTTGACTTGCTTTACTTGCCTGCTTGCTTGTCTCTGCGCGCTACATCTACACCCATCGACGGACACACACACCGCCTTGGTTCCCCGCCGCTTAGGGATTGACTGCGCCCGCATCGACTGACTGGTATCGACGGAGACGGAGAAAGAAGACGAGACAGGGACATCAATTACCCGAGCCGACTGCCGACGCCCGCCGACTGCCGACTGCCGACTGCCGACGTCCGCGTGCCACCCACTCACGCTTGCTTCCATCCCGCTTGCTTTCTGCTGCCACGTTCCCCTTTGCACATCCGACTTGAACGACGACTTGGACTCGGTGAGCTCGCCCGACTACCTTTGTGACCTTAAGCCGACGAGCGAGCGTTAGTGTGGATTATCGGATTGAAGCGCCCACACCCACACCCACAAAAGGAGACTACTTTGGATTTGGAGATTTGAATTTGAGAACGCGAAACGAAAACAACACGATGAGCGCTGTCGAGGCGCCGATACCCGCCGCCGCCGCCGAGGCAACTACTACGAAAGACGCGCCCACAACGAGTGGCACGGCCGAAGATGTGGCTATGGCGGATTTACCTGTGAGTTTTTTTGCTTTCATTTGTTTCCGCGACGATACATACGCGCCGATTGCATTGCGATTTCCTATTGCGATTTGGTCGCATTCGTTCGCTTTTCTTGCTTTCCATCTTACACGCGACGCACGACGCTGACGCGCCTCTCCCTCTTTCCCAGGACGCGAAGCCCCCGCCCGCCGACGCCGACGTGTCGATGGAGCCCTCCGTTCTCCCTGCTCCTACTTCCACCGTTCCCTTCCCCCACCCATCCACACCCGCACACCCCGCCTCCTCCTCCTCCTCCGTTCCCTTCCCCCACCCATCCACACCCGCACACCCCGCCTCCTCCTCTTCCTCCTCCGCCCATAATCCTCACTTAACCACAGCCCTACAACACTCCCCCACGACAATAACAGTCTCCGCCACCACCACCCCCGCCGCGCACCTCGCCGCCCTGCTCTCCACCGCGCTCTCCGACGTCGACGCGCTCCGCGAGGAGCTGGGGCGGGAGCGGCGGCGGGCGGAGAGGGCGGAGCGGCTGTTGGGGACTTTCGGGGCTGTGGCGGGGACGTTGGGGGGTGTGGCGGGGACGTTGGGTTCGACTCATATTACCGCGGGTACGGGGACGAGTTCCACGGCAGGGCATGTAGGGGTGAAGGAGAAGGAGGGGACGAGTGCAGGGAAGGAAGGAGACGAGACGAGACCGGGGACAGCATCGAGCGCGACGCCCGTCCCGACAAAACCCGGAGAGGACGCGATGGCAGACGCGGACGTCGACGCGCCTGGCGAACCCGCCGATTCGACTACGGACGCGTCGGCGGCAGCGGCTGTTCCTGCTCCTTCCACCACCACCACCACCACCGCACCCGCCGACAATTCCTCCACCTCACAACCTACTGCCTCTGCACCCGCGGATTCAAGCAAAACGTCGCAACCCGCCGACTCAACTGGCTCAGCAAAAGACTCGACTGGAGCCGCCGCCGACTCCAGACCGAAATCAGGCGAACCCACAGAAATAGCAACGACCGACACCCCAATAACAACAAAACTCCCCCCTACAGAAGTCGCAACAAAACTCCCCCCCGCGACGCTCGCCCTCCTCCTCTCCCTCGACGAGCGCACGACCGCGGCCGAGCGCGCACGGGACGAGGCGCACGCACGGCTGGCGGCGCTGCAGAGCAATTGGGGGCAGTTGGGGGGGTATTTGGGGTGCGTATTTGCGTTTGGCGTTATTGTTTTCATTTTTGTGGGCGAGGAGGAGGTTTTTTCTTTGGCGGAGATTTGCGACGCGCGGATTTCTTTTTTTGGAGAGAGGCGATTTTTATTGTCGGTGGACAAGCGCAAGATGAGACGAGGAGCGCGCGGCGTTTTGCTTTTATTTTTTTCCAGAAGACCGAGGCGAGAAGGGATCTTATTTTCGTTTTTCGTTTTCGTTTTCTTGATTTTTCGTTTTCGTTCGTGGGCGGGGGAGTCGGTCATTTCTTTTTTCTTCTTTTGGGGAAATGGAGGAGAGACGAGAGCGGAGGGAGGGAGCCGTCTCTGGTTTCTTTATTTTATTCTTGTTTTCGTTTTCGTTTTCGTTTGGGGGCGGCGGACGCGGAGGGGGTGGATTCGAGGGGCGATGCGTTTTCGCGTGCCTTTTTGGGGGAGGGGGGAAGGAAGGAGGAGAGAGTCGAGCGCTTGACGGCTCTTTCTTTCATTCGTTTATTCCTTTTTATTTATCTATATTTTACTTTGCGGATGAGGGGAGTCGCGACTCGCGCTCGCTCGTATATCCTTTTCCGCCCATCTTCCCACTTCCACCATCCGCATTTCAATCTGATACTAACCCTTCCTTCTCCCCAGACTCATCGAAGCCCGCGCCGCCGACGCACGCCAAGGCTTCTCGCGCATCGTCCAAGAAGGCGGCGGGCGGCTCGTCCTCGTCGACGTGCCCCTCCCTTCTTCGTCCTCCCACCCTTCCTCCTCCAACTCGCACTCTCTTCTCCCCACGTCAGTTTCCACCTCCCACTCACCCCCGCTCCCATACACCGCCTCCTCCCTCGCCGCGTTCAACTCCGCATTCAACACTTCTGCCCATTTGGCAGCAAGCGCGAACTGGCACGCGGGCGCCCCGGGCGGTGGTGCGGGGCATTATAACCCTTACGGGTCCGCGCATCTATACGGCGCAGGGGGTGGGGTGCACGGGGGGTACGATAGGGGGTATCAGTTTTATGAGAGGGAGGGCGGGAGGGGGTATGATGGGGGACGAGAGCGCGAACGAGAGCGAGGTGGAGGGGGAGAAAGGGGAGGAGGAGGAGGGAGCAGTAGGAGGGGCACGAAGGACGGGTTTGGCGGGCTGCCGTTGCCGCCTGTGCCGAGTGCGGGGGGGTTTGGAGGGGGGAGTGGGAGTAATGGTGCGTTTTTCCACTATTATCGATTTTGGGGATGTGGTGGTGTCGGCTTGCGCGTCGAGCTCGACGCGCCTTGTCACCGTTTTTCCCTCACTTTCCTATTCGTATTTCCAGCATTCATGCTAATTTACATTCCAGGCGCAGGCACGCGCAGACCACGCGCGGAGAGCATGGACGTCGTTGGCGGCGAGCGGGGGTACCCGAATAAGAGGGCGCGGGGGGAGGAGGGGTATGATGTGAGTCTGCGTCTCTTGTTCGTTTTTGTTATGCATGCGTATGAGACGCCATCTTTTGGTGGGGAGGAGCGGGGACGAGATGCAGGAGCGCGCGCGATTTACTTCCGCATTTGTCTGAGGGCGGAACGCTGAATCGAGCGCGGGGAGATGTGCGCGTAGACGCGTCTGTTCGGCCTCTGCCCCGTTGCCCCATCTACTATCGGATGACTCTGCATATTCGAAAATACGTGCTCACTACTTTGCTCTACAGTACCACACCCCGCACTACCCCTACCCGCGCTACCCCCAGTCCTCCTCTTCCACCAACCCCAACGCCGCCTCCTCCACCCACCCTTCCCAAGCCGTGCCAAACGCGAAATTCCGCCGCTCCCCCGAGCGCGGGGGCACGCTGGGGCGCGGGGAGGGGTATTACGGGGCACGGGATCGGGGAGACGCACAACACTCACACTCGCGCGAGGGACGAGAGGGCAGGGACAGGAGCCCGAGCACGGCGTCGGACGACGTGGACGAGATGTTGCTTGCGAGCGCGAATGGCTCGCCGAGGCCGCACCCTCATCCTCATTCTACCCATCCTTCTCACCCTCACTCGCAATCGCATCCCTCCGCGCATCCCCAGCATCATCAAGCGCAAGGGGCGAGTCGGTCGCCGGAATGGACCGAGCGGGAGAGGGAGAGGGAGAGGGATAGGAGGGGGACGATGGATGGGGGTGGGAGGCCGGAGAGGAGCGGGACGATGGATGCGGGAGCGGTTGTGGAGGGGAGGGGGACGAGGAGTCGCGGTGCGGTTGCTGCGGGGGTAGGCGATGGGGGCCCGGAGAGGGCGGGGAGTATTGGGGGTGGGGTCGGCGGCGGTGGGGGGAAGAAGGGGAAGGGTGCGTGGATTCCTCTTTACTTTTTTTCGGTTTTCGCGACTCGCGAATTTCGGGGCGATTTTCGACCCGGGATGAGTGGCGAGGATTTCGCGACTCGCGCTCACGTGCAGGGCGGAGCGCGAGTCGTCCCTATTCTTCTTCTGACTTGCGAAATCCGGACGAGAGGCTGATTATCATTTTCGTCTTACAGATCTTCACGCGTTCCCGGCGCCGTATGCTGCGGGCGCGCCGGCGGTGGTGGGGCAAACTGGGGTTGTGGGGGCTGTGAGTGTTCTTTGCTTTGTCCTTTTTCCCCGTTATTTTTTGAAGGAGGAGAGGTGGAGAGGAGGGAAGGAACTGGAGTGGCAAGGGACGAGGACGAGGAGGAGCTGCGGGAAGCCAATTTCCTAATCGGGAAATCGATTTATGTGCTCTGCTCGGATTCTGCGACTCGTTTTTTCCTCCCGCTCGTTATTCCCCTCCCTCCCTCCCTCCACTCACCCCTTCCCACTTGCGAATGATTTAAATGCTGGATGGATACGAATGCTAACACGCACTTACAGGCAACGACGCCCTTCCCGCCCACGAACGCCGCGAACCAGCGGATCTGCCGGCAGTGCGGGCTGCCGGGGCGGTACAAGGAGGGCAAGTGCGTCGAGAAGTGGGGCCCGGGGCCGTTGGGGCCGGGGACGGTGTGTGATCGGTGAGTGTCGTTTCGCGTTAGGATGGGATTCGAGTCGTTGTATGGCTTGTGCTCGCAAGTGTTGGCGGACGGGTGGGATACTTCACGCGGGCTTTATATTCTGTCATTCATGTCCTCGTACATCCGCTAACGCTCTATCTGCTTTCAGGTGCCGCAAAAAAATGAAGCGCGTCGAACGACGCGGCACCCTCGAGCAACAGTTGCAGCAAACGCAGTCCGCTGCCGCCGCCAGCGCCGCTGCACCCACAAGCAGCGGCTCCTTCCGCAGCACGCCCGTGCACCGCAGCGACACCCTCCCCTCCGCGACGGCCTACCGCGAGCGCGAGCCAGCGCAAGAATCCTCCATGCGCTCCTCCCTCGCCGCCTCCCCATCGCACGCCGCCCCCGCTGCCCCTACCCACGCAACGCCCACACCCACACCCGCCGCCGGGCGCGTAATCAAGAACCGGCTGACGCCCGCGCCGGCTGCGGTAGTAGGGCCCGGACCAGGCGCAGCGGGTGGGGCGCCGGGGCTGCTGCCGCCGCTGCGGACGCACAGCCCGATGGAGGTGGACGACGAGGATTTGGACGCGGATGCGGAGGCGGAGGTGGATGAGATCGACGCGGAGGCGGATGCGGAGGGGGCGGGGGATGCGGAGGGGGAGGACGCGGAGGGGGAGGGGGACCCTGAGGCGGATTTGTTGGAGGCGGTGGATGCGGCGGAGGCGGCGAGTAATAGTACGGGGTCGGGTGGGAAAAGGATGAAGTCGGAGGAGTAGGTGTGGAGAGGTCGTCCGCGCCTGAATCGACCCTCGATATATTGCCCATTCGCCGCTCGCTCCGTCTTGCCTGACTCGCACCCATTGTAGGGTTACGCCTCTTTTCTTCCTCTCTCGTCTTCTCCTCACGCATCCCACCTCAATTTTTTGGTCTCTTTCCTTTTTTTCCTACTCTACTCTCCTACCTACATGTCGTCCTGTTTTGCTATCTTGCTTGCCCGCTTGCACTATCACTACTCGCACTTTGTTCTTCGCCTAGTTGTAGGCTCTCTACGTTTCCCGCACGTAGGACATAGATTCCTACGCTTACGATCCCCATCCCCACCCACGACTAGGATCGTTCGTACATACGTCCAGCTACCTCCAGCTACCCACATACAATACGCAGACGCGTCAAAAGTGTATTTATTATATCGGTATATATTCTCGGGTGGGGCATTAATGACATATAGAGTTCGTGTCGTTTTATTTCTTTTTCTTGGTAGTTGAGAGCTGATCATTTTTTTTTGGTAGGTGCTTTTTCTTTTTTCATGACTTGTATTCTGACCATCCTCTGATTCGATGCGTCGGAAATCGCCTCGTGAGACTATCTTCAAGATCACCGACTATTATCAAGAAGTCTTCCAACTCCACTACTGCGGGGATTACTACCCGCCTCACCTTGTTTTCCGAGCGACTCTGGGCGATTCTCCACCGCTGACTGGCGCCTTCTCCGCCACCGACCGACCGACTGACTTGTTAATCATCTCTCGAAGAAGCTGTTGCGCCTTGATCATCTCTCAAATCACCCTTGCGCCCAATCATCGCCCTGCGCTCAATCATTGCTGAAATCACAAGAACATGAAGCCGGACTCAGCGCGCCCCCGACACCACCGGCCTCAGCGCATGCCCCGACATTGGCGCGGCTTGGCATCGCGGGGTCCTTCGCCGTCCGCTTCTCGCGCCCACACCCGCGCCACTGGTACTGGCGCCGTGATTTGTGGACGTCGCGCGAAATAAAATACCCCGACCGACACGCACGGGAAGATTGGCCGACGACAGCGCCGTATGGCAGCTGCATATGCTTTTGAGTCGGAAACAAAACAAAACAATATCGCACTGGAAAAATGACCGACGTGGGGAAGATAGAGCAGACCGACGCGTCGCACTGGAAAATAACTCGATCCACCAACTAGGCGCCACCAACCAACTCGGGAACTCGGGAGAATATATTCGTACGGGATACTCATCGGTCCAGAAATTCCAGATTCATCGTCATCCCAAGTCGCCGCCTCGAGGCGCGTCCAGAGTGGGGAAAATATTCGCTGCCACCTTCCACCGCCACAAAAACATAATTTTTGTGGGCTCGGATTCTTCCGCAAATGAAAGTTCTGAGCTCGCATCCATCCAGATTTATCCACAGCGGCACGATGATATAATGGGTACCCCCGAGGACGTTATCATGTTTTGTTCTTCGACTTAGATGCATCTTCAAGCACTGATTTATTATTACTGGCAGGTCAGTTTGGGCGGGCTGGGCGGATAGGTGCACAGCTGCACTTGCGACGATAGATGCATTTGCGACAATAGATGGATGAACTTGCGACAAGTGCAGATAAAATCCTGGACCCACACAGGGATGAAAACACAAATGCACTCGACACGGCCAGATTCGCGGTCGAATGAAACTCGCTTAGAACAAGGCAATTAAATTCTCGGGCATTGTGGGGTACCATTTATTCTCGATGGCCGTCGGGACCCACAGCGCCTCCCCGCGCGCTGATCTCTCCTCGCCCCGCTCCACCGCCGGCGTCGGCACCGGCAATACAATATTTGCCAGCGTAACGCGACAATCTATTGGTGGCGCGAAGCAGGCCGGGGGACGCCGGTTCGCAGAGCGGGGATGCATATGCCGATTCGTTCGTCCCATGGGCGGAACTGGACCGAGCTGGTCTTTGGAGTGGTCGCGATTTCGAAGCACCCCGTATTCAAAACCTCCGCGCGGAGTCGGATTTGGCGCACGGCAGTTCATATTAAAATTCTAGGCGCACGGACACGAGGCATGGCGGAGCACAAGAACAATACAATCCCGAAGCGCACACAAAGACAATCCCGAGGCGTACACAGTAAGTAAAGTAAGTTTGGACGAACCAGCCCGCGTGATTGGCGCGGCGAAGAAGCTTCGGGGCGCGCTTGTGCAAAGGAAGCTTCGGCGGCGCGGTTTCCTTCGCACAGACAATACGGCGCGTGTGTGCTTCGACGAGACGGCGCGGGGCACGCGTTCCCCCGGCGCCGCGCGGGGCATGTGTGCTGAAGGTTACGGTGGGCAGATGCTTCGATGCGGAGGCGCGCAGGGCATGTGTTCTGTCCAGTGCATTGTCCCCGCTCCACCGTGCCCGTGGACTCCGGCGGGGCGTGTTGCGTGCACCACGCGCCTTGGTTCCGCCCGTCCGTCAACCTTCAGGGTGGCCGGCGCGCTTCGCGAACGCGAACGTGAATCTGATGTGGATGGCCGCTGCGTAAATCGGTCTAGGTGCTGGGCGCGTGACCCCGCAAGCGTTCGCTGTTACATCCCGCATTATCTGCTTGTGATAGGGGCGCGGGCGGGGCAACCTTTCTCTGAGATTAGTCATGCCACGGTCTGTTTCTTCAACTGTTCTCGCGTCGTCTTTGCTTGAGTTAATAAAATTTCCCTATGGCTCAGCCTTAGGGTATTTTCTACGAGGTGCGATCTGTTATTCTTTCTGACTTGTTCTTTTCTGACGCTCATTTCATTCATACAGTACGGTCTGGCTCGGCGGATCGGGGCGCGACTTGGGTCGGGTCGTGCGATCGGAGCGTGTAAGTTGGGTGTGTGCGCAACATGACCTGCGCGCCAATTATGCATTGCAAGGGAGCGCAGCCGCGCCCGATTCGACGCGGCTCCATATACTTACACCTCACAGCAGCAGCCTGCCCGCTATTTGTGAGGCGCAAGCGCTTTAGGAGGCGTCAGGACTTACAGCAGGCGCGTTATAAAATCATAGCACCGGCTCCAATTCATCTCAGGTTTATTTCCGCGCATAGAACAGAGTGCCGGAGGGTGCAGTCGGTGTCGTTCACATTCATAATACTCCACCGACCCAGACTCCAGGCGCCCGGACGACGGTGGGTCGGGCGGTTCTTGGCGATGCGCAGCTATATTTGGCTGGGAAGTAAGTTGGAGGCGCAAACCACCTTTCTTGGGAAGACGTGTTGCTGGGAACACGAGGATCATCGTTGAAGCTTTCTTCAGTGACATGTACAATGGGGGACAAAGTTTCTCGCGCGGCGGGACGCGTCACGATCTGCATTGTGTCTCTGTACCCGCGACCGCCTCCGCTACAATGACACCACGGACCTGTCCTCAGCTCCGTGGATCAGCGCGTTGAAGGTTGGACGCTCCCACCGCGTTGTTCGCGCACGGTTGACGCGCGTTCTCCCACTCAACTCTCACTGCTATTCGTCCCCGAAGTGATGTTCGTGTGCGTCGTTCATTTCCACCCGCAATATGTTCCCACCGACATGCCGCTCGCGCGACAACCACGTGGGCGTGAGTTCGAATTCACACATAACAAGACACATAAAGCCAAAATATACAGGCGAAGTGGGTATGGGACCTGCCATCTGTATATGGCGATTGCCCCGAAAAAGAATGAAGAATTGCCGACAATAAGTACGGTAGCCATCCGACGCAAATAAAGATATCGTCCCAGGCATCTCGGGTGTTATCGGTTCGAGAACTGAGGGGAGAGTTCGCGAGAGCAAGGAAGTGGTTCGAATTCGCGCGCGGAGCTCCCGAACTCGCTTCAAGTTGAGGGGGGAATTAGCGGGGTACGGGGAACTTGACAAGCGGGATGCGGGGAAGTTAGCGGGGGATTTAGCAGTGAGGCTCCATCCGCGACGCCCCATTCCATTCGAGACATCACGTCCGCGGCGGCACTACACGCTTCGATTCGGGCACAGAGGGCAGTTCACTGTTGCGCCAGGGTCCATGTGAACGGGCTTGCGAATACGAGTACGGCGGGTGGGTAGATAGGTGAAGAAGCGCAGAAATAGGCCGCGGAGTTGCGTTCTGGGAGGATGTATATTTATTGAACGTCGCGAAGGAGCCGTTCGCGTGCGAGGACAGCATCCCGCGAAGGTGTACAGCGGTAGAATCACCGCGGCCGAAGGGGAACTCGGGTGGGTATGCAGAGATGTATTTTCGTCTGTGTGAATGGCGTTGTGTCGAGACTCAGTTGAACCTCGAACTAAAGAAAGCAAAGAATCACAGGGTCGGAGTGAACGCGGTTATGAAAAGAAGGGAGGATCGGCCGAACCACGGATGTGCAGGGTCTGTCTTTGAATAGATATTTCCACAGTTGCATTTCGTCGGTGAAAGTCGCCAGAGGCAATTGATGTGCGAGGGGAAATTTTGTTCATGAATACCGACAACTGGATCGTCAAAAACAAAGGCTCGCGAATAAAGACTGGGAGACGATGCCGCTGTGTGAGGTAACCTGTCAAAGAGCTCGCTACAGAGAAAACTCGGAACAAAATCAATTACAGTGACGCGAACTTGAAGGAAATAGCACCTTGATCACACCCGCCAAATTAAGGAAGACACTCCAAGACAAAGACGCCCTAGATCGTCGAATAAAGAGGCTGAAGGATTGAAAATTTCCTCTGTTCTCAGATTCAGGGTTCGGCGCTCCGCAGAGAGCTTTGGAAGAGAAGCTATAATCAGATAAAATCCCACAAGTCAAAAGAAAAAATCGCAGCGAGTCCAGAAAATTCCACCCGCTCTTCTAAAATGAGTGAGATCCGTTTCTAAACGAATTACAGGGCAGGGAAGATTGTGAAGAGGTCGTACCGATTATTTCGATGTTTGCGATGCGATGGTTGAGAGCAGAAAAAGCGGAGTTACATAATCCTCGCTCTTTTGATCCTGACCACCGTCTAGGCAACTCGGAAACAAGTCTCTGAAAACGACTTTCACAATTTTTCCTTCACAAGGACGTGGAGAGCCGTTTAATTTGCGATTGTGACGGATTTACAGCTCACAGGGCCGCCGGATCGCGCCACCGCCGACGGCGTCAAGTGGTACTCGCGGCCTCGTTACGCATTCGCGCGCAAACCTTGTTTAGCTCCGCCGTAAAGGATTCGCTGGGCTGTGGTGCTGGTGATGCTGGTTCGCCGGATCTATGTACAGCGCGCTAGTCGTCGAGGTCCCCGCCAATCAGGTTGCCGCTGTTTCAAGAATCACGTCAACATCACCCGACTATCGCCAGCGCACCCCGCCACTTTCTGACACCTCCCGCGCTGCTACTCATCCTTGACCCTAGGGCCTAAATCCGCGGACAACCACCCTTCCTTGTCTTCTGAGGCGCTGCAACGGGATGGTATCAATGGTTTCGGTTTCGGGTTCGTCGATGTGCAAGGGACGACCGCCCGCGCTCCTGATAGCCGCCATAGCCTCGGGCACCGGCTGATACAACGACGGACTTCTTATTTCGCATCAGCGCTCAGAGTGCGCTGGCTTCTCCGCAGCGGTGTGCGGGGTCCTGCGGCGCTTCGCGACAGCTTCCGCATCATGCGACTTCCCCATATATTCCCGCAGCCCGCCTCGTGATTGTCGACCGTCCTTTGCCTTCGGAGGCGGCATTGCGCCCCTCCGTGCTTCTCGAAAAACAGCTCTTTCGCGCCTCCATCCAAGTTTGTCAAAAATGCTCACGAATGAAGCCTCTCTTATTCTCACCTTGCATGCGTGCTGCCACTGTTGCTTTTGTGATCATCGCAGTCTTGCTTTGCTTTCCTGATCATCTCGAGTCTTGCTTGGATTGCTGATCATCGGCATCCTTGGTTTCCGCGGTTTATCGGTCTGATTCACGCCGACGCTGAATGATACTTCACGCCGATGGTGGATGATATCTCACTCCGACCATGAATGATATCGTCCAATCTCATCCTGATACCTCAGAAGTCAAGAATTCTCCGTCTTCGTGAGACGACTTGCGCTGAAATACTCCTAAAAGCGGCTCAATCCGACGACCAAATTTTCTTTACATGTCGACTGGGTCTCCAATGCTGCCGCGTTGGAAAAATGCATCGCCGTCTTGTCGCCGTCACAACTGTAGTTGCTCAAAATCTGGCTCCTGGCGCTCCTGCCTGTAACTGATCTGATATAAGCAGCTGCTGATACTTCTAGGACGAGATATACCGTCCCGATCTACCCAATTGCCAAGAATAACCCAGCGACACCACAAGAGTCTGACCAGACGCTCTATCTCTTCGAAGCCTCCGCATGAACGCTCCTCTCTATCTCATATCCGACGGAACTTGCAGGCATCGTGATTTGTTGTGCCTGTAATTTTCTTCTGTCTATAACAGCGCTGCGCATATTCGCAGACGACTTTACCGGAAGATTCCTTCGCCTATCCTGTAGTGACTCTGCATCCGCTATAGTGACAGCTCCAACGCACCGTTGGGTCTCGCCAGTTGCAAGCATTTTGGAAGCGACATCCCGCGCCTCCATGCTTCTGGATCTCGCCAGACGGCCTTTTCGCATCTCCATTGAGGCAGCGTGGTTCAAAAATATCAATGAGCGAGACAAAGCGTACCGCCTCATACTCTCATTCCATGCGCGGTGCCATTTCTTACTTCGAATTGCTGATCATCCTGCGATAAATCATTCTGATTCCCGCGTCGATGAATGTATCATCCCTACCAATACATCAGAAGTCAAGAACTCTCCGTCTTTTTGAGCCAAGTGAGTTGCGCTGCTGCCCGCCTCTCCTTGTTGCCATACTGCCGTACTCACGCCGTGGTCACAGAAATAACGTCTTTTGTCCCCATTGAGGGAACGCTTTCGTCAGGCTGAGAATCGAGAGACTTTCAGCGATGAGATATCGTCTCGAACAACTATGGATCAACAAAAATCGGTTTCAGTTCAACGAATCAATAGCGGCCCGTCCATAAATACCTCTCGAAGGATCTCCGACTAAATTTTAAGTGTTTTCACGGGCACGCAATTTCTCTGTTTCCATAATCTTTCAGCGGTTTCGGTCAGAAATCCGCGACACAATACAGATCCTTTCCAATGTCTGTCAGGGGCACCATCTGGAAACGTCTGCTCATTCGGACGACACGACTCCCGGCATCATTTCAAGTGCGATCTCCTCTGTAAATCCTCAACTCCGACATCTCCGCCTGAACTCTTCGTGTTTGCTCGTGGGACGTCAGTTTATAGTTGTGCGCGGCACCCTCGTCCAAATAGTAGCTCGGTCACACGTGCAAAGCTTTTCTCTTCTATTTATCTCTGCTGCGCGACGATTCACGGTAATCTATCCTTCTGGTTCCCATAATGCTGTAGCTGTATTCAGCCTGTAACAGATGAGTCTTTACCATTACTGACACTTTTCCCGCAAGCCACTCCGTACGGCGTAATTGCTCCAGGCATCCTTCCATCCACATTTTCCCCGCCCTCGCTAAATCTGTCTGATAGGCCCCCCGCGAATCTGATCCTTTGTCATAGGAAAGCAGTCTCTTGCTTGAAGCGTGCGTGTAATATGTTGGCTTACCGTAACTGATTGATTGGAAACAATACATCAGAAACAGCCCTTGTTGATTCGGGGACAGTTCTTAAACCTTTCCCCCCGCTGACGCACGGGGCTGTCCTTTCGTTTCCTCTCTGTACTGTTCCCGCTCGTTCTTTTGTCTCTGGCGTCCTCCTTTCCCCAGTCCTTGCGGGCTTACGCAGCATGCTTCCCGAGAGGTTCATCTACTCCATCCTCTCTGTTGACCTTTTCGTTCTTTCGTCGCTGCGTTGTCGGAAGCGGCAGTCGATTCTTCGGGCTGGCGGGTGAGTGTTTTCGCATCCCTCTCGTATTACTTATTCACCGAATTCCACGTCACGGTCATATGGTTGAATTACTTGAAACCAACTACTTTACCGCTGGCAGAAGGCCAATGTGACGCTCCCGCAAGCCGATCGCCTGCGCATCGCCGTCGCCGAGGCCGCACTGCAAAAAGCCATCGACATGTTGCCTTCGACAAATCAGTTCTCTGGTGCGTCCGTCCCATTACTCGTACTTGGACTTCTGTGTGAGTGACTGACGTGAATTCATTATCTATTCCAGGCCAGATATACGAGGACGTCGGCAATATCTACTCCCAGATGGCGGAGTTCGACCTCATCACAGGCCAGAAAAAGTACGAGCAGGCGTTGCAGCAGTACTTCGCAGTGTCACGCTCCAGACACGGGCAAATTTTGAAGACTCCTTGAAGTTGTGAGTAACGGTCGTCCATCCATCTCCTGTATTTATAATTTTGCTGATCATGGCATCGTTCCGCAGTGTAAGTACTATTTATTTCCGCGCATGCTCGACTATTTCTGAAATCTTTTACACTGAGTTGAATTTCGGCCTGTACGTAACTTTCCTCCTCCTTGAACAGTGATGACACCGAAGCCACCTAGGACTTACGGCCGCGTACCAGAACCCGGTGTTTCTTCAGTACGCGGAGCAGTCGTGGGCTTTTGGGCGTTTATACACTATTTCTGATTCGGAATCTGGAGGCGGTGTGGGCGTTGTGAACGCGGCACTGAAGAACATGACATTGGAGAGCAGTTGTCACGGAGGTGAGTGCGACTTGCCATTAGTGTCGCTCAAAGCTGCCCCTACTTGCTTCCTGCTCTGGCTCCTACTCGTTTTCCTACTCGCAAGTAGGAGAAGGCCAAGTAGGAAGTTTGACAGGAGTAGGAAGCTTGATGGCTCCTACTGCAAATTTTGCCTCCTACTCTCTTCCCTTTTTGTTCTTCCACTCAATTTTTCTCGATTCTTTTCTCATGGCTATCTATTCATGTGTGAAGAGGTGTAGAATATCATATTTCCTACTTGTATTGCAGCTGTAAACATGTCCAACATTTGAGGGGAAGTTCTCCTACTTGGGCAAATTGCCAGCCTGTGTGTTCAAAGTTAAACTAATTTTCTCCTACTCTTTCACCCTTCTTGGGAACTCTTTCAAAAATCGAGCAGGAAATTATGTGGGGATGTTGTATGGGTATAGGATAACCCTCCTTTTCATTTTTAGTCAAATCCGAGCAGAATTGGATGCTGGGCAAGAAGTAGGAGCCAGAGTAGGAAGCAAGTAGGGGCAACTTTGAACGACACTATTCATTTCTCTGAACTCGTCAGCGATTCTGCGAATCAAATCAGCTACCGTGGCGGGTGACACCTTTTGGGTGTGTGTTCGATTTTATTGACCTAGCGAGTTGTTTGATTATGTTCAATGGATACCCAGACGAAAACCTGACGACCCGAGCGTAACGGCAATATCGACTGGGTGAGTTTCCCGTGGGTTTGATATTCTGACAAATAGTTATTTTCTCGTGTACGTCGATGTGATTTTACTAGATTCCTTCCCACGAGCTCAACTCAACTCAATTTCTCTCCCAGAGTATCTGCCCTCCTCTACGAAGCCACTGGTAATCTCACCTACGTTGACGCCGCGAATTCCGCCGCGGCTTTCATCCGCTCGCAGCTAACCCTCAACACGGGCGGCCTTGTGCAGCAGATGATCAACGCCTCGGCAAGCACCGATGCAAAGTCTTGCACGATCTTCGACGCTGCAACGAACAGTCTCAACTCGGGGCTGTTCGTTGAGGGGCTGGCGATTCACTACGAAGGCTCGATGGATGTGGCGCGCCTGGCACTACCTTGTCAACAGGGGCGACGGGAGACATGAGGTCAGATTCGAACGCGGAGCTAGCGGATGCCGATGAAGAGCCGCCACCGGACTACACTACTACCAGAGGTCGGAGGTGGCAAGACTTAAAGGAGCAATAAAGGAGGGCTTGTAGAGCCACACGAGATCTGTGATCCAATCATCCAAATGCGCCCATGTTTCAAGGGTTTAAATTTATTCATTGTTCGATTTGTAGATCCTTCGACATTGGAGTATTGTAATGGTAGGTAGGTAGGTAGGTAGATTTACACGGCACATCCAACTCATGAACGCCGGTTCCAGGGATTCCCCCGATGTACACGCACTATATATGTAATACACCATCGTCCCTGGGCCTTGTCAGAACCCCTCTCACCGAGCTCACGGTCGCAGCAATCAGTCGTAGACTTCAACACTCGCCGCGGTAGAGCGAAAAGAACGCTGGAAGACGTATAAAGTTAGCACATAAACTCGAGTAGCCTCTAAAGATACCAAACGAAACACTGTAGCCGTGTAGAATTCCTCTCGAACTTGACGCAAAACTTCCACGGCCAACGAAGGAGTACGGGGAAGTCCTGAGGATGTATTAACTGCCTCTAGGTGCTTCTGTGTATCCTTCCATTGTCAAAATGCCGCATGAATGAAGCAACTTGGGCTGTTAGGTTGTCATTTTGAGGCTCACGATATGTGTGTATGAGGTAGAGCTTTCCGACGAGTCCCTCTCCTCTTGAACCATTCCAGTAAAGCGATGTTGTAATTCTTACATCTTCGACAGAATTATGCCTTGTAAGAACTAGAATTGGGCTGTGGAATGGTGGTCGTGTTGCAACATTAGGGAAATGCTAACGACGAGTTGGAGGCAGCAGACTTTGAGAGGCATGATTCTAGAAGCGGGAAAAGATAGATCAACAGTGCAAGTTGAAATTTCAGCAGATGAAGGTAGCGGGGCGTTTACAGAGTTGTTTTACGTGTACGACTTCAAGCGCCAGGTATCCATAGATCCAGTGGTTTTTGACGCAGGCGGTATATTAACTCTGAGCTCTTTCGGTGGTGGAACCTTCTCATAGGGATGTCAATTGCAATCTGATGATTATGAGGTGAAGTAGTGCGTGTGGTTGGTTAGCAAAGCAAAATAGCGCCGTGGGCGGAACATATATTACAGAGGATGGAACAGACGCCTGCACTCGTCGCCCTCGATGTCCCTGTTCGAGCGCTCACCGCCGTGGGATGCAGCAGAAGTCGACGCCGGATAGGCTGAAGACCGAAGACAGGATTCAGGGAAGGCGAACAGCATGAGAAGGCGTCCGGCGAAGCACGAAAACTCATCAGCCCATAATTCCCCAGGTGACCAGTACATAACTACATCTCTGCGCCAGTTTGTGCGCTTGAGCCATGTAAGTTGCTGACAAAGGGTGGCTATGAAGAGGCGGTGCAGGCTGACTAAGGGAACGGCGACGAAGAGGCAAATGGAATACGAGGACGACGGCGGAGACGACCAGACCCAGAACAGTGAAACAAAATTTGGTGTGCATCGAGCAGTCTGTTACAATGTCGTGACATGAAGAAAATTGAGGGGCGTAGCTCCAAATTGAGCTGGATGCAAGGCCACAAAAGTGGATGTAGTTTTTTTGACTTCTACTTTTCCGACGACGCAAGCATCTTTGTCACAAGCGGCTCATGTAGGTAGCTCCGAGGACTACTGTGTGCACTTTCGGCAGGAACAGAGTGGCTGGGAGGCCTCACGGCAAACTTCGACTTTGAGATGATGGTGGTGGGAGTTAATCACGTAATGGATTTTTCATTTGGGTTGCCATTGGTATCACTCAGGTTCATGATTACGTAATGCAAGAGCGGTTGCAAACGCTAAGCTGCGAGGCAATATTTTTGTTGAATGGTGGGTGCTTCAAGTTACTTTTCCGATATCCCCTTCCGTCTTGCAGTGCATGTATCAAGTACAAAATGCCTCAGGATCACAGGTTAGCAAAGAAGTAGGACTATCCGGGGACTACCGAATGCAGATTCAACAAGCTCTACTTAATCCGCCTCATATGTTGGTGGCGGAAGCTCTCCATCTCTTTCGGCTGTCAAGTGCAGCCCACTTTCATTCCTTACAAGCGAATCTGAGTGTGCCATACCGCTGGTGGGGTGGCTGCTGGCGCCATTAGCGTGTACATCCGAGGCGGGGTGATAAACAGCAGAAATGGGTGAGGTCATGAGCGTCGCACAGGGGCTGAAGGGTTTGGGTTCATATGGTGTGACGTGATGGGGATCCCCTGCTGAGATGGGGCAAATTCGGCGGTGAACAGGAGCAGCCCAATGAGAAGGGCCAAGATGACAATGCTGCCAACTATGCTTCTGATGATTGCGCCTAGAGGAGATTTGTGTTGGACTCAGAGCACACTTGAAAGTACACCCACATGTAGATAGCATAGTCGAATTGTATTGGCCCGCCTTCTATGCTGATAGTATGATTACCGTAGCGCAACAACACATTGCTGTATGCGAGGATGTTGTAGCCCCCGCCGGAAAGCGCATGATTGTATACTTTAATGTTGGCACCGTCGAGCATGAACGATGCCCCGGAGGCTTCATTTATACTTGCAACAACAAACATTTATAAGGCGCTCCCTGGATTGAGAAAGTTGTGTGAGACTGAGAGAAATGTAAACGATTATAGAGCACACACCGGTAAAATCGAGCACCATGGCAGCAATCTGGATTTGAGTAGGCTAGTGGAGACACCAGTCGCGGTGGCCATAGGACTAAGGACCAGCACAGATAATCCGGATGATCATCCGGATCAATCCGTACAGATACAGATGATATCTGCGGATGGTATTTGCTCTTGTTGTTTTCACTGAAGAATAACTTTGTTCTGCTCGCTGCTACGTCTAAATATTAGCAGATGGATGAGATAGCCTCTAATATATGGCATCAACATTTCCAAATTTATTTAGCAATCTGAGTGCCAGTGAAGTTCCTCACCCAAACTGTTACAAAATCCTCTGAAATCCTACCTGAGATGCAATTCCCTCGAACTGTGTCGGGTAAAGGCCAAGAACAATATTTTTCACACATCCAAAGAGATTGATGTAATTCTTGATGCCCAGGAAGGTGCAGGAGGGTGCAAACCGAGATACACCATCCATGTCTCATTCGTGGGAAAGTTTATCCACAGATTGACGTCCGTATGGATAGCCACGGGTCGGATCGGATTCAGATGTTTCCTTGGGAACATCGATGTGTGCTGGTCCTTACATAGGATACAGCGACCCGCGAGAGATCAAATAAAAAGACATGTCACATCGTCACTTGTTGGTCACTTGTGAGTCACCGTGACTCAAATATCCGATCGACTTGTGGTGCAAGCACAACCGCAAACACTTACTTCTTGCTTAGTTCCAACAAGAGCTAAGCTCAAAATTTGACAAGCCCAGAGAATTCCCACCACAACATGCGGAATTCCAAGATTTTTCAACTTCTTCATCTGGAAAACACCCAGTCGCTACGTAGCATGAGATAGCATCCGGTAGAGGTATAGAGCCATAGTCACACACACTCTCCCGACAACGGTGATGAGCGGGTGGTTGTGTGCTGACAAACACAATGAGCGGCTGGGATCAAGTGGTGGCAAAGGCCGTGAGCAGTTGGGGTAAAGTGTCAACAAAGCCAGTGAATGGGTGTGCCTGCATGTAAACAAAGGCAGGGTGCATACGGCGCTGCCACCTTCCACCAAAGACTGTCAATTGATGTTGGTCAGTGGCCCAACAATCGAGCCAGCTTGAATACCGGTCCGAGCCAGCTCACCGTGTCTTTCAATCCTTTGTATATCCTCCCCTTGACCTTCCCATCACAGGATCACAACCGACATCATGCCATCAGACGGCATATCCGCCATGGCATTGCCAGATCAGAGTGTCACTGCTTCCTTTGACTGTGCCGAAATATCGGTTGGGCCATGAAAGAGCAGGAAATGTACTTGAATCTAACCCAATATGGGTTCACTATGTACTCAAATAATATTTCCGGCTTTGTGAATGTATGTTAAACAAATCTTTGTCCTGTTGATGGCACCTGCGAACCACCTGCGTCGGAGGCCCTGGAGTCCAGGTGCCCCGGCTTTTGCCCGCAGTGTGAGGGCTTGAGCTTTGAAGATGCAGCTTGGGGTATCATTGGGAAGCGAGGGCCTCAAATTACTGGGGGAACGGGTTGTGTATGCAGCACAGTTTCCTCAGACTGTAATAGTGCCATCGACGCGGGAGGATGTAGAGCAGGATCGGGGTGGGAGGCAAGAGGGGGCGTGGAAGTGGGAAGCAAAGAACGACAAGAAGTTTTTTGTGATAAAGTCCTATGATCCTGTCGCTAAGTCAAGTTGCCGCTGTTCCGGGCTGTGAAGCGTAGACTCTCTCATTGACCTGGGAGAATGAGAGTGTCTCTGTAGAGCATGGGTAGAGCAGAGGGTCTACGGTGACGCGGAGCATCTATGAGTGTCTATGCAGAATTGGTGTCTCTATCGGTGTCTACCGAGACACTGCCACCTCTACCATGTGGGCCGCTGTCTATCAAATAGAAACCGATTTCCAGATGTTATTGCACCTTCCACACATATTTCTGAGTCCCTCTTTCCTCAGGCTATCTATCTCCACCAGATCTCTGTTCTTAATAGTACAGAATGACTGGTTTATAGGTGTTAGCATTTGGAGCAGCTGTACAACCCGAGTTAAATATAACCAACTAACCAAATTAGTGTGTATGACCACACCAAAAATAAAACATGATAAATGCATATATAAGGCTTTATAAAACACCCAGACTTCATGACTCTTCCCACCGCTTCTATGTCTCACAAGTCCATCACTACAGACACCCGTTTGCACAACATAATCACTTGCTTGACTCCTGCCATCGCAATCATCAAGGAACTCGATGATGGTTTGAGCACTTCTTTTCTGTCTGCCATTTCAAACACGACAGAATGTTTAATTACTGCATTACAGGTAGTACCTTCTCAAAGTCAGTTTCAATGATCTCATATATTATAGAATGTGAAGAAAAACAAAAATGAATGCATCTGGCTCATGGAGAATGTCTACCACCTGCTGTGCATGATTGTCAGGCTCTATATCAAGTCGGAGATCCCTGGAAGCTTGCCACCTGAAACTTTGCATTGTGTCGGAAGGTTTATCCAGTATGGTCCACAATGTATGGGTATGCCAGTTGCTAAAACAACTGGGTCAGAACACTTCACAAGATTCACACATTTGTCAAGGCACAACTGGAGGGAAACAAGCTCAAGTATTTCTTCAGGCACATTGAGATGAAGACTCTCCTCAAGGAAGCCCAACAAGGATTGCAGGAGACATTTGAGGAGCTCAAGGTGTGTGCTTAGAGTCTGGTTCAATCACCAACTGAACCAGAAACATCTGCAAGACTGAACACAGTCTTACTATTCTTGGTGATGTTGCTCAATTTCATGCAGAAGGAGAGAGGATGCATGAAGAAATGCTAGAGTTGATTTCAACTTTCTCTCAGGATACAATTTCTAGCAGATCCTCCTCAGTATAAAACACTTGTTGTTTTCCACCACTATGCTGATATACTGTGTACTTATAGATCTACAAGCTATTCAGTGGCTCTTTCTCTAGGTAACAGTTGGTGTTGATTTTGTTTAGCAAACTGTACTGATTATTAACTTGCAAAGCTCTAATTCACTTTCACTCTTACCATCAATTCCTCAGAGATTTTATGGTCGTGAAGAAGAGCTTGATCATGTTGTGGAAAATCTTCTCAAGGACTCTGCCAGAATTGCAATTTTAGGTGGTGGCGGCATGGGAAAAACAACCCTTGCAAAGGCAGCATTTCACCATCCCAAAATTTCCCAGAAATACAAGCAGTATGCTTTTGTGGTGGCTGAGTCCACCACTACGAGCACTGAGCTAGCTGCTCGCATCGGAGAACACATTGGACTTCCACCTGGAAAAGATCTTACAAAACCTGTCATAAATCATATTTTCAAACAGGAAGCCATTCTCCTGATTCTTGACAATCTGGAAGCTCCATGGGAACCAGTGAACTCCCGTGGTGGAGTTGAAGAATTTCTTTCCCAACTAACAGATAATCCACATCTTGCCCTCCTGGTTTGTTTGCTTCTTTCAATAGCACCGTTCACTGCTAAATTATACAAAGGTCACAATGCGGGGTGCACAACGGCCTGCAAAAGTCCACTGGACCCATCCATTCTTGCCCCTGTTGCAGCCCATCTCAGATGTAGCTGCTCGGCAATTGTTCTTTGATATTGCAGAGGAATCTTATGACAGCCCTGATGTTGATGAGATTCTTTCCTTGACAGGAAATTTGCCACTTGCAGTTGATCTGATGGCCCATGCTGTAGACTATGAAGGGAGCTGCTCCAATGTCCTAGCTCGTTGGCGTACAGAAAAAACTGCATTGCTCTCTAAAGGTCCTGATAGGAGGTCTAGCCTTGATGCATCAATCAGAACTTCACTGTTAAGCCCCCGAATGACTTCTGGTGCCATGGACCTCTTGAGCCTTCTGGCAATTCTGCCAGACGGACTCTCAGAGAGAGACCTGGTGCACAGCAAACTGCCTTTAAACAATGCCTTAGCCTGCAAAGCTACATTGCTTGGTACTGCATTAGCATATACAGACACCAGGAATTACTTGAAAGTGCTAGCTCCTGTTCGAGAGTATATACTACAGTTCCACCCTGCTTCACCAGCCCTCATCCAACAATTGAAAAACCATTTTTATCAACTTTTGAAGTTGTCTTGCAAGTATCAATGCTTTTACGATACATCTGGAAGTCACAAATCTCTAATCTTAAACATTTCAAACATACATGAACTACTCCTCCGAGTATTGCATCGAGGGAATCCATCGCTTACAGATGCAATAGAGTGCACACTCTCTCTGAACAATTTTATTAACTTACATTCAGTCATTATGCCTACACAACAACCTTTGCTGGACCGGATTGCATCTCTCATGAGTGCTGACAGTGATCCCAGGCTGAGAATAACATTTCTCACAGAGATCTTCACTACAACAAAGCATGCCCTTGCCCAAGCAGACTCTCTTATTGCAGAAGCTAAATGCCTCCTTTGTGGAATAGCCCAGTCGACTATTGAATGTCAGTCTATGACTCTTGTAATATGCATCTGATCCTCATTGACATTTGTCTTAGCTACCTTTTACCTTTCTGCTGGAAAATACTACATCAGGATGGCGCTCAGGGCTTTAGGCATGCCATATATATACAAAGCTCTTTATTTTGCCAAGAACCAGGCAGACCCTGAACAGCAGTGTCGAATCTTGGAATACCTATGTTGTATCAAGCTGGGGGAGGGAGATGTACAAGCAGTTCAGAAGCATGCCAAAGAAATTGAGGTTCTATCCCGGGTGCATATGAATGTTCTCTTCCAATCCACAGCTCTGAAAATAATGACTCAATGTGATATTCAGCTGGGGAATACTGAAAAGGGCATTTTGCGATGTCAAAGAGCATTGGAGCTTCATGAGCTTCATAACCCAATGCACCCAACAGGTAGAAAGGCCCATCTCATGAATGTGCATGCAGAAGCCTTTTTTTGTAGATCAGAATATACTGAGGCCCGGAACATCCACATTGCAAGTCACCAGGCCTTTAGTGCAGATCAAACATCATTTTTCCATGCAGGCACCCTTCTGAACATTGCACATGTGGATGTTTTGATTGGGGAAAGTGCACAGGTTGTACATCAAAAAATCAAGAAGGCTAAAGATCTTCTCCGTGCTAAGGACAACCCATCAGCACTGAGAGCATGTGATATCACACTGGCAACCCTGCAACTCAGGGAAGGAGCCACATTTGATGCAAAGGTGACACTCCAGGAGTGCCTCAAGTTTTACTGGGGTCAGCCCAGCATGCTCCTATGCCTTGAAAGTCTTGCTGACATTAGTCAGTGGCCCACTAGTGATCACATCTGGTGTTCTACATGGGCAGTCCAATATCTGGGATACACGAAAAAAATGCAGAATAAACTTGGCCTTCACAAAGCACTCCGATTCCTTGGAGATGTCTTCAAAGCAGATGGGGACAAGATCACATCCATGTCCCTGTTCCTTGCGGCTCTGGAAGGCTTCACCGATATGAATGTTCACCGCAGCAGAGCAGAATGCATGCTTCGACTTGGAGATCTGGCAAAAGGTCAAGGGGATATAAACAAAGCAACAAAGCTTTGGAGTATGGCCCAACCTTTGTTCAGGCGGTCATCACAAGGAAAACAAATCATACAGATTGATGAACGGCTTGCACAAATCTCTGAGGTGTCAGTGAAATAGATTGTGGCCTTGGGTTTACTTTCTGAGACAAACACACTCATTCAGATCTCTGAGGATCAAGTTGTTTGAGATGTAGAGAAAAGCAGGGGGGTATCTCAGAAGTAGAAAGATTCTTGCAGGATTTGATTTGATGTTGAGGAAATTGGTTGTCAGTTCATGTCATTATTGTGATTAATTCATTGAAAGGTGGACATTGGTGTGAGAAAATTCTTTGTGAGGGAGGTGAGTTGCTTGACAGGATATAATCAATAGCAAAGTTTTGAAATGCATTTGACACCATGTGGTAATTTCAACCAAGTGTGGGCCCAGCATTCCTCATGATTTTATCAATCTTGGGCATAAATCACAACCCTTCGACATTACCTGCAGTGCCCTGTAGTACCTACATATCATACCCCATGATACCCAGTATATACAACTAAGAACATTACTTACCAGAACTCCATCCTATTTAAGGCAGCAAGTTCCTCACCAGAAACTCGTTCTGTGTGGTCAGATTCTTTGAAGGATCTGCTCAGGTCCTCATTTAGGCCCCATTTATTTTTCAGTTAAAGTTATCTTGAACCATAATTTCCCCATTTGTGACTTGTTCAAGTCCCTCACAATTTGCAGGAGAGTCGGAATGTATTATGAGCAAATTGTGAGGCTTCATCACAATCATAGATCTGTCTATGCGGCCCGGGGCAATAATGGCAGACAGGAATGAAATGACAGACATTTCTCATTTCAAATTTCAATCAACAAGGGCATAGAAAGAAAACATTGAAATGATGCACTGCTCCTGTACACCCCCAATTTGGTGAGATGTTTCAGAGTCGTCCTGTTATGGATATTCCGTAAGATCATCTCCAAGATTTGCAAAATATCTGAAGAGAGATATCAGAGTCATTTTTAAATAAGTTTGTAGGTAGCTCGGGAAAACAATTGTAACATGTGGCTGGGATATATGCTAAAGGTCACGGTCCTGAGGGTTTAGAGAGCACAATTACTCTGCTTGGTGGCAATTGAAGTCATTTTTTTTTTTTGCATGAAAAGCATGAAACTCTCATATATGACTACAATAAAGGCTACGTCCAGGAATTGTCTCTGGTTTTACTATGATTCTTAAATTGTTAAAAATATCTTTGACGCGACGCGTCTGCAAGGCAACATGTGACCGTCCTCAGACCAAGGTCTGATAACGGTCACATGAGTCTTTCACGTCGCGTGTTTATCTTTGGGGTTCCCCTTTTAAGTGCCAGAAGTTACACTTTGCAAAAACAATTATTTGGCCATCTCCAGATCCTCGTTATGGTCCTCATTGTTCTCGTCATTCTCATCGCCCTCATCTCCCTCGTCGTTCTCGTCGCCCTGGTCCTCTTCTTCATTGTCTTCCCCCCTCTCTGATCCATCACCCAAACCAACAGCTGGAATATTTTCATTTGCCTCTTTTGCCTTTTTATTCTTCTCCCAAGTCTCTTTGGATTTTTGTTGCGCAGCAGCACATTTTTTAGGCCCAGAAATTCGCACCAGAGCAGCAAACTCTTTCCGTTTTGTATTGTGATCTTCGAAATATGGTAACGGTGCTGTAAGAGATCGTGGCAGAGTGTCCCGCAATAAGTGGGCATTGTGCAAACTGTGCATGTTAACCAGATAGATATTGGTATCAGCATGGTTGATTGCGGTCTGCGTTCGAGCTGTAGCGCGGCGCTCTTAAACCATACCAACAACAGCTTGACATTTACTTCCATAGCAGTCGTGCTGTGCATTAAAAACAAACAAGATATCCTTTATAAATAGTCAGCTCAACACAAGCCTTTGCTGACTGACAAAATGGCTCACAGCTGGATTCACTAGATGAATTTGAGGATCCGGAGAGAGTACAGGCATATTCATGCGTGCATCCCGTGTTGTTGACACAACAAACTTGTGCACAATACCTACAGCTTCAGAGTGTTTTGTTGGGGAATTTGCTGGGATGACAATGAGGCAGATACGTCCGGTCAATATAGGTCCATCGTCCTGTATTTTAAGCTCAGCAATACAGTTTAGTCTAATTAAATATGAAAACCCACTCTGCCCTTGAAGAATATCCATGAGAGTTTCTTGCATATGTCTCCGGTTTGGGCAACAACAAACTTGCATGTTGTCCAGGTTCTTCCTTCGCCATGGCTATTCAGCTCGAAGGTCGAAAGCGAACCGAGTACATCACACCACGGCGCAGAGACAGCCTTTGTACGTGCATCAAGCTTGATGGAACCTAGTTATTTGTGAGATTAGATTGAGCAATGACTTCCAAACTGCTAACCAGGTTTTGGCTTCGATTTATCCATCCAACCAAGTCGACGTTGGAGCTCCTTGTTTTTGTGCAGGAATGAAACAATGTCACGACCAGCCTGGACGTACTCCTGCGATCCAGCGGGTTTCCACCACCCTCCACTAGCCTGGTGTTTGAATCGTTCCATGTCAGCCAGAGTTACACCTATATCGTGACTCGGGGCCTGGTGATTAGATAAAATACTGCAGAGATGGAATACTGAATTCCATCCCTCAAACCCTTCAGTGGCATAGAGAATTGGTGGACCAAATCGAAGAACATCGTCTGGAAGGTGTGGAAGAACATGCAACTTGTACTTTGTCATAATCCGAGCAGGATCGATGCCCCATAGGTTTAACACATTGTCGATACAGACTTGAAGATCCCTCTGACAAAGAAATGGTGAATCCACAGGAAGAAATAAATAAATGCAGATCTCACAAGATACTGTTCTCGGTTCCGAATCTCTGGAAACCAGAGGAGGGCTCCGAGCTCACCCGAGGCCTTCCACAGTTCAAACAGATTTTTTCCGCAGAGGTCCTCGTGCATATGAAATGCCCCGAGTTGTTGCAACACTTTGAAATGCTTCCCAATGAGGGCATTCTTATACTTTACAATGTATTGTCCACGGAGGGAAGGCAGGTTAAACCCATCCACGGACGATGATTGCAATCGCACTGCAAATTTGTCGCCTTTGGTTTTGTCCCAAACAGAGTTTGTCTCGTGCCAAATGTACTTATCGTCTCCGAGGAGAATTGAATGCAGGATCTCGCAGGGACTGTCCCGGTGTGGATCAAGCCCTAGATGTAGTATTTTGGACTTGAGTTGAAGCATGAGGATGGATTGAATATACACACCTCTGAGACTCAATAAAATATTATAATGATCCCCTGGGCAAAGCTGGTGACGGTCCTCTAGATTGATGATGGATGAGGAAAGTATATTGAGATAAAGTTATTGCTCACCGGAGTTTTGGGGTAATTTAGAAGACCGAGATTCAGGCTGTAGGATCACCCAGTTGTATAACTCCCACTGGATCAAATCTTTGATTCGGGTTTTGACAGCTTTGCGTGCATCACCCTTGAGCTTTTTATTTCTCAAGCGAGGATCGAATTTGAAGTGTTCTTTCTGTGTCTCTCTCACTTTAACAATCAGCTTTGCAATCAAAAAAAAGGCAGTTTTGTCTTTGACGCCAGTGGAAGTTTGAATCTCATCCACGGCATCTTGAACGCCGGAGCAGGCTACCCAAATTTGCCGTTTGATAGTTCGGATAGTTTCGGCTGGTGTACGAGGAATTCCAGGCTGGAGACATTGTTAGCATGCTTTGATAAAAAATACGAATACAATTCGGGGCCTGCCTTAAAAAGCGCACAATAACCATCATCAGTTTCCCGGTGAGCAGCAGTTCCACCAGCCTTGTCATAGCGACACCAGAAATTGGAATGAACACCTGCGTTGGAGGCTGATTCTGCTTGCTGAGGATTGTCTGCAGGAAGAACATGTGCAAAAATGCGAAACAGAATTTCTTCCTCTAACTTGCAATCATACGCTTTGTGGTATTGATCTGGCCCACTATTTTATTGGTCAGTCCATATCATCTCAAACAAAAGATATCAGGCGCACAGATCTTCAGCAAGAGCTTCAGCTTGCTCTCCAGATGATGCATGTGGAGAGGTGGAACAAAACCGAATGAAGCACTCCTGGGTTACTTTTCGGTGTGGGAGACAGCTGTTTACCATGTAAACATTCATGTGTGGGTTGAATTGTTTGCTCACATTCCCTGAGACGTCGTCACTCCAGGGAACTATCCGTATCGAAAACACCGGCCGGCCATCTGCTATTTTTCGCACTGGATTTGGCATGTTCTGAGCCCATGCAGGGGAGTTTTCTATAACCCGAGAGTCAGAAAAGTTCACAGTTGGGGATAAGTGAGCGCACCAGGGAAATTCAAGGAATAACCTGTTCCCTGAAGGTCAATGTAATTATATTGCAGGTCTGTCGCTTTGACTTTGATCATTTCTTCGTCATGAATAACGAAACAATTAGACTGTTTCACGTATATGAGAACTATTCAAAATCGAAAGAAAAATGCTGACCTGCGGATAGTGAATTACAGAATAAACTTCAGCAAACTCTTCCTTGTCGTATATCACCCATTGCATCGGGATGACAAAGTTCCCATTCTTCAACTGTGCCAGTTCTTTGATGTAGAAATGTTTATTCCCAGCCTTCTCCCAATCCGCCCACATCGGTGAGAGCTCATCAAGATCTACCTCTTTTATCCATTTGTCGGCATGGTTCAACTCCGAGATATGATTTGTAATCTCGGGATAAACCTGCATATATTCTCGAACAAGTGGGTTTGCCCAGTCCTGTGTGATGCGATGAGTTATAGCCCGGATCTCAGTTTGAAAAGAAATTCTTACCAATGCCAGCAATTCAGCTGGATGGTTCATGTAAAATTCGTTATCCAAGGCCGAAATATGGCGTGTCGTTTTAACATTGGCATCTTTGGTCAACTGAGCTTGTTTTTTCCGCAGCAGAGAAAGACAGTATATTTGGTGTCCTGCACTCGCGCATCACCCAGATTATTGTCTTCAATTGGTCATCCGAGAGTCGCAAATGTGGTAAATTATCGAATAAGTCCAGCATGAACATCTATGTTGCCCAGATTCTCAGATAGATATTTGCTGTTTGATTAAGTTTAACTTACAGCTTTTGATCCATGTGGACTCCAGTCGCGATCATCATGACCGGATTCATCGCTCTCGGACTCATCATCACTTTCTTCCAGACCTGTAAATTAATGATCAGCTGTTCGGATGTATTCTGTCGATTCAAAGCTTACCCATCTCTGCCATCGCATTAACAGCGTCGGACACAGTTGAATCTTCGTGTTGCATCTTTCCAAAGACAGTGTGATCGTAATAATCAAGATTCTTGATACCATCTAGAAGCTCCTGGCGGTGAGCCAGTCCACTTTCTTCCGCTCCGGCAGAGAAGAATATCTCGTTTCTGTCTGCATCGAAGAACTGATTGCCATCCATCATGATATTGTTGAGTTGGGTGTGGGGATTTTGCGGTCCACTGGCTTCATCTTCACTATCTGAGTCTAGGAGCAAGTCTGACAAGTTGAAGCGAGCTTGCTGTGCGGGACCAGGAGCCCGAGTTTCTGCTGCCAGATGAGAAGAAGCTGTTTGGCTTGCTTCCAGTGCATCCAGATGCTTTCGTCTCGTCAAATGCTCCTTCCTGCCAGTCCTCAGAACTGTTGTGTCTTGGGTATTGGATGCTTCAGAACAGACAATGCACTTGACGCGGGTCGGATCACCAGCAACATCCTCAAATTCTGAGGGTTCAAGATGAGCAAGTATCTAGATCTATTGTGATCCGACATACCAGCCGAATATTTGTTGGTGCGTGCTGCAGGCATTGAGTTCACCACTGCACAGTGCCGATGAAAGTGTCGAGTCGCAAAATGGAGATATCTCACGTGCTATTCGCTTGGGACTTGGATTTTTTTCTGTCGTGACTCGTCATCCACTTGCCCAGCGCCATCCCATCCCCCATAAACAATTTTTCTGCATCCCACTGGTCTTTATACATCTACTCCTTTTAATCTTCTGCTCCAACTGCCCCCATGCCTCCGAGACTTGCCGCTCTTTTCGACACTCCCAGTTCTCCCGCTGGACCGTCTCCACATCGGAATGGCGCCACAACGACACCGGCGGGGTCTCCATCCGGTCGTCAGTCATCTTCGCTGCCCACCACTCCCAGCAACAGTTCCCGCCAGGCAAATTCGTCGCCATATTCCTCTGCCCGTAGCAACAGGCTTTTGGGCCGCACTCCCGGTGCGACTTATGTGGTGTCTAAAAAACTCGATGTATGTCCTCATCTCTCCACTGTCCTTCCACCACTGAAACTCTCAAAGAACAAGATTGACATACATATATTCCACACCATGATGTCCCTCACCCTCGCTTTTTATGTCAAAAAGGCTGGCGGTGACAGTCCCTGTGGAGTCATGAAGGTGCGAGTCTCGCCGCATTTATTCTGCATCAATTTTAATCTGATTACTTGAATACCCACAGAGCTTGATACAAGAGCAATCGGGGACGTGGGGCATTACCTATGATGCCATGGAGGACAAAGCCTCCTGGGGTGTGGTCGTCACTCGTGTTCGTACCCATCTCACGGACCGCCGGTATGACATCAAGAAAGTGGTACGTCAGGATCCTGTCATCCAACTCAATAATGGCTTACATTATTATCCAGCTCACTGATAGTATATGGGTCAGCGTCAAGACCGAAGACGGGGCGGCTGTCATCGAAAATCGTGAAGACCCTCTCGACATCATCAAGCTCTGTGAGAGCTTGGTCGGCCTCGTCCCGGATGCAAGCCTGAAGGTTACACTCCCCATGCTGGGATGTGTCGCTCTGTTGGTATGTTCTTCTGTGCCTGTGATACCCTCCACCGGCTGATTGTTATTTCACATAGCGCCAGATCCTTGTTGACGTCAATGGCGGGCCGAAATTCTGGGAAAAGGTTGATGAACAGCTTGTTATGATTCGCTCGAAGTATGAAGAGGATGAGGCCTGGATCTCAAAGTATGTATTCTGCTTCGCCTTCTATTCCGGATACTCACAGTGACCTACAGAGCCATCGGAAAGGTCCTCAAGAATGACTGCCGCACCTATGGTAGCCCCGACCTCTCTGTTTTCACTTGAATTACCAAGCTCGGCATCACGTTAGTCTTCGATGCCTCTATACACACTCCTTATATCACTCTATTGCTATTTAATCATCCTTTCGTCGTAATATATTTTGTAGTAAGTAGGTAGACTCCCAATAATGATACTTCTTTGAGCCCGGTGGCTTCTTATCTTTGTCTGCTGTGAATCTCATACAAGTGCATTTGGGATCTTGAGAAAATTATCCCGGAAGGTCTGCCACTCATGGTTTGTCCACCTCTCAGTCCAGACCTTTCTTGGATCCCCAAATAAAATGCCTTGGGGTTGATGGATCGTCAGACTCTCGTATGATTGTATGTTTTGATCTCTTGGGGACGTCTGCCAAGATATCCCACACTACAAATCCCAATATGGGAATACAGAGATGGCTCGGAGCTCCGGCTAAATTGGTGGTGTAGCATGCAATATTATTCCAGCAGTCCCCGCAAATAAGAACTATCCAAATCTGAACAGGTTTTGAACCCAGATTGGTTTCGAAAGCTGCTTTAAAACTTGTCTGAATGTGGATCCATTGATGACACCGTGAGCAGAAACAAATCACACACTGGTGGTGTGGTTGGAAATGCACACTTTCTGGTGTATTCAGAAATTTCCGAAACTGGCTGATTTCAAAATGAGTTGGGTTACATAATCATTGCTCTTCTGATCTTAACCACTGCAACACCGTGACTACATGGTTCCTCCGTCTTTGCAGAACAATCCCCCTTTTCATCACCGCAACGGTGCATTCTGGTCCATCTGAAGTATGTGCCGGTATCACCGTTCCCCACTTCTTTCAGCACCGGGAACACATCACTCCGGTGACCAAACCTTCCAGCCTTCAGAAGCTTCAAACGCACTTGAGGGCTTTGAATATTCGATGTCAGAAGTCCCTTTTGACTCTATAGTATGGTGGTCAGATGGAGGTTTTAATAAAACGGGGTATACATGTGCATTTCAGGGTCATTTTTGGCCATTTTAGGTGAGGCTGATTTCTTTTTTGAGTGTCACTCCTCTGGGCACATACCATTCTATGGTACAACATCATTCAATGAGATGGACCAAGACAGAAAACTTTCTGAACTGGGCAGAACATATTTCCAGAGTAGGGAAATATTTTTGGACCGTTACAAAATATTTACAAGAACAAGAGATAGATTCCTATGTTCCAAACTATGTTGACAATGTTTCAATTGACATGCATTTTTATTCTGTTGTTGGGATTCCCAGAACCTTAACCTGATCCCTGGGTTCTTGGCACATGCAGGAAGGAGGCGAGAAAGGGCATATAGGGCAAGGGGACTCACATCAAGTGTCAGGCAGACTCAAATCAGGTGTAATATTACAGTGGGGTGCCAAGAATCAGAGGGAAGTAGGTCATCTCTGGAGTTCAACATGTGTGCAGAAACCTCTGAGTGCAACAGCTGGAGCTCTCAAGATATTTGATGTGGGGGGCAAGAGGGGAAATTCAATATAAGTTGATAGAACCCCTCAAAGCAGTTAAGACTGTAATCGAGCATGGTATTTCCATGAGACCAGTCACAAGTCCGAATCAAGCATCTGATTTGGCCAGGATTAGGGTTTAGCACCTTTGGACATTTATTCACGCAGTTGCATGCATCTTGAAAATGTTTGTAAACCTGTACTAAAAAAAAATTGTCCATCCCAAAATATTTCTTTCACCTCAAAAAATAGTATTCCATGACTGGTAAGATTTTTTTCTTCTCAGAAGCAAGAGACTCGTAATTTTTATCCCTGCTGACTGGGAAAGTGTGAAATGGACTTTTATTGTGTGGTAAGAGACCAAAAAAGATGTAGCAGTAGTCGATGCTCAAAAAAGAAATCACCCTCAACTAAAATGGCCAAAAATAACCCCAAAATGCAAAAGGGTCACGGAAATTGGAATTCCGGATATGGACCCCCTCCAGCACATGATGGGTATTGGGTGTCTTTGATCACGTTTCTTTGAGGGTAATCAGCTCGACGGTCGGTTTTTTGTGTGTTGCTTTTTTTTGCTTTGAATGTCATTGAGGACAACCATAAGTAAACGATGAAAATGCATTCAAAATTGTGCCTCAGTGAATATGCAGTCAAAATATTGCTGTTTGTGCCCACCATCTTGCTGAGGTATTTCCGCCAATACATTACCTGTCTGAGAATCAAGAATACCTCTGTGGTCAAATAATGAACTACTGCCAGTCGAGTTCTTTGTGGGGCGCCGGTGTACCCAAAACTTAAGAGATGTGGATTGGCTCTGTCTTATGACGTGTCCCCGTTAGGATGCGGATCATCAGACCGTGTGGTGGTAGTACCCTCACTGGCTTCGGGGTCCTGGCTAGGTTTTATGGAGTTGATGCCGGAGGTTTGGTGTCGGCTACCCCTTGCAAAATGCACATATATACCCTGTTTTATGAAAACCTCCATCTAACCACCATACTATGGCACTTTGACTATGAATCAATTTGAAACTACACCGGGTGAACATTTCAAATTTTTGAGTGAGAAATTTGGTGAAAACTATCTTGAGTTTTACAGAAATTTTTCACTGAAAAAGTTGGTGAAAAACTTGAAATTTTTTCAAAAGTTTTGACTTTTCAGGTGAAAGATTTGAAACAAAGTCTGGAAAAAGTTTTGAGTTTTTCACCCACCAAATTTCTCACTCAAAAAATTTGAAATGTTCACCCAGTGCTAAGTACTCAGCAGAAGAAGCATCAACACCTCAAGTCATCTCCGACTGAATATATCTTTGCCCAAACTTGTAATGCTGAACAGAGGATATTTTACATGCAAAGAGCTACTCCTTTTCAATGCCTTCACCTGATAATTCCCATTCATCTAACCTAACTCCTGACAATCATACCCATATCTCAGGTGTGATCTCCAACAGAACTCTCTGTGACATCACAACCAAACCTCTTGGCCGTTCTCTGATGTCTCCCACCACAGGTGCACTGGCTACTCACAATATTCAAGAGCGTGTCTGCGTTTCAGGGTCAGACATATTCCATAGCATGCATATTCCGTGACATGCATATGAGGCACCAGTCTGACATTACAAGCACACAAACGGCCAGTGGCCTCAAAGTTTCTACAAAGTTTGATGTCTTGCAGTTGGCAGAGCCCTACTATTGTTTACACTAAAGGTGAGGGTCACTGCAATTCAAATAATTTCATTCATGGAGACCAAATAAATTCTAATTCCCACAAGATCTTTGTGCAAGTTCTCCTCTTCTATTCATCTCTCCTGTGCTGCCATTCACGCTGATCTCTTCTGCTTCTCATATTCCATAATGCTGTAGTAGTTTCCGATCTCTCTGCAGTGTTTCTATTCACAGACATCTTTCCTGCCACCAAAGCTGATCTTGGCTGATGGAAGCACAGTCTCCCACTTCAAGGGTACATATGTAAGTCCACTTGCTGTCGTTGATTGATTGAAAACAGCTAGTTATGCTTTGGAGACAGCCATGGTAAATGGGAGACAGGTATTGCACCTTTCCCCACCTCACCCCTCGGTTCTCGCCTCCAGGTTCTCGAGTCCCTCCCTTTACGACCCATTGACTACCAATGGTTCCTTTGCCCTCTAGGCCTCCAGAATGCTTCCCTGTGGGCTCCTCCATTCCATCCCCTCCATTTTTCTTATTGGTATTTTTCTGGTTGCATCATCGAAAGGCACAATTGACTCTTCTGGGTGGTGGGTGCATGCTTTCCCACTTTTGTATCATTTATCCACTGAGATATGACCTCACTGTGTGTCTACCCCTCGTCAACTTGCCTGCACGCCCAGTTTGCTCATTTGATTTGTATGAGCACGACCCCGATGTGACTCTCCCACAAGCCGAATGCCTATGTATCACCAAGAGTGCACTTCAGAAGGCCATCAACATGTTCCCTTTGACCAATCAATTCAATGGTGTGTCCTTCCCACTTTGTTCATCTTACTCACACACATACTTTCAATTTATTGGGGCTTCATCTTCTTTGACTGCAATTTATTTAGACTCTAATGTGAATGAATTTATTAAGAAGAAATACGAACAGGCGCTGCAACAGTACTTCATGGTGACACTGCAAATGCGCACAGATTTTGAGGATCCTTTGTGAGCACCAGGTCCATCTATCATTCAGCCCCCTGACCGGTATCGTTCACATAGTGTCAGTACCATTTACTTCTGTGTGTACTCGATATTCTGAAATCCTCCACACTGGCAGTTGAATTATGCTCTGTACGTATCTTGCTCTGGTCAATAACCAGAAAATCTCCTAGGAATAGCATACAGACAGAGATGGGTAAGGCAATTTATACCACAGAGCTTTCATAGGGGTTGAAGGCTTGGGTTTCTTATTCATTGGGTTGCGGGCAAAAGAGCATCGCGCACCCCACTTGGGAAAGACACACTTTTCTGAGTTCTGTTTCTCGATTCTCAAACAAACAAACTGACTTGAGGAAAGCAGTGCCTGCATGCAAAACCCTGTCAATCCCCTGTAGCGTGGTCATTTTGTTTTCTCTTTCTTCGACGCACAAATTGATCTATAGGCGATTTTTAAAATTGATTCTCTCTGGTTTTCAAAAAACAACACGGCCTCGAGCATACCATTGGCTACTACTCCGTGGTGTCTGACTAGAATGAATAACTTTCATGGGCGTATGGTGTAGTGGTATCACTCATGCTTTGCAATCAAACACTTATGTATGCGGTCCAGGGTTCAAACCCCTGTGCGTCCAGCCTTTTTGTCCTTTCATCAACCCGGTCGTTGTCTGTTTTTCTGCCTCCCTCTCCTCCTTCACTTCTTGTACTTCGACCAACTAAGTATCTGAAGGCGACTACCGAATCCGCCGACTTCATTCAGTCACATTTATTCAATGTGCGGAAGATCGTCCAGGATACCATCTCCGCCCGTGAAAATGACTCCTGCGCAGTCTCCGCCTCCATCGCGCCGACCAACTCTGGCGTGATGATCCAAGGACTCGCGATCCTCTCCTCCATGCAGAATCTGTGTGTTCTCTCTCTCTCGTCCCGTGTCCCTTTTATCTATCTATTCATCGTAGTCTCGACGAGTTCTTGACCGCCGTAATTCCCAATAGTGTTTGGCAGGGGAGGACGGAATTGTTGTAAATCAACGTGAGTCCCAGCTATTGCGGACTCGCATGGTTTTACGAACCTGTGCCAGAGAAAACCGGAGATGTCAATTTGGTTCAGGGATTTGCGGAAGCGTATAGACGCAACACGGCATCGCCTTCTTTACGCCGTTATATCGGGCAATATTTTGCGGTGCAGGTAATTGTTCAAATTCATTGCAGAATACGAAACTGATCCGGAGAACCCAGTTCAATGCTGTTACAGATTTTGCCACCTCAGGCGGCACGAACGTTTATGCAGGATCTTGGAAGGGTCCGCCGAGCGCTGCTTTTTCAGCAAACAATCAGACTATAGCTCTTGCTGCTCTGATAAGTGCAATTGGTCTCGACGAAGACGACCCTTCATCCCTATCATTTTCCAACCGTACCTCGGCTCAAAAGATCGGGGCAATTATTGGCGGGATACTGAGCGGGGTTGCTCTGCTGTCCGGTGGGCTTATCGTCTGGTTTATACGCAGACGCCGGTCGCGTCGACGAGAAAGTACTTCCCATTGCTTGCACCTCCAGCGATGGTTTCCGTGATCCACCCGTTCACTTCGGAACCAGATACCCAACCCTTCTGTGATCGATTGAGACCAGATGGAAAACGGAGAAAACTACCGGACCGAACTTCCGCTCCCTCGAGGGCCAGCCCGATAGACTCGGTGCCAACATTATCCACTCATCTCATACAAATCCCCGATCCTGTGGCACTCCCCAAGAAGAATTGGTGCGGGTATTAAACCAGCGGCTACAAAATAATCGTTGGGACTACGGGGAAAGACCACCAGACTACCCTATGGCGGTACATTACCAATGAAATGCGTACTTTCCTATAGATATGTATTTATTATTGCAGCGGCTTCAGCATCTCCGTTCTCTTCCGGTGACGCCATTCCCGATACCCAGAGTCTGAGAAGGATCTATCAATCATATGTGTCCTTTAGATGTGAGCTGTATATTCAGTGAGGAACGAGCCAGGTTGGATATCACAACGTCTGTCAAGAGAGACTAAACACAAAGGTGTCGTTTGGTCGGGCCACAAAAGTCCTAACATCGAGACCGATTGAATCAAGGTGACGGGTTTACTCAAGTTTAGCCTCAGATCCCAGAGAATATGAGGCTATGAAATCCATTGCATACCTCAGGCCTGGTTCACTTTTGCGGAGGATCCGGATCATCCAGCTTCGTCCGCTGGCTGTACTTAGTCTTTGCTGTCCGATCTTGGAATTTCAAGATTGCGCACCTAGGAATGGATCTGAGACGATGATTACATTAGAGCATCTTCTATGTCTCTTATTGCTGCTGCTGCTGCAGTTTAAATTATTTTGCAGAGGGAGAAAACCGGCCCGCCCATGAAGTTGATGGGAAAATCTCGGTCCGGTCGGACCACATCACTTTCCTTCTTCCCACCACACGACACAACACGAAAAGGAGCTAAATTCGCGGTACTCAGGGCCATTCCTTGGCCGTTTCACAGCTCTAACGGAATTCGAGTCAGGTTTGGTGGTCCAGTCCTCAGACAACACCTTGTGAGACCGTGACCTTTCCGTTTATCCGGAATTTTGGCTCTCAAGCTCGGCTACTAGGACTGGTTCTCTGGGGTTTCTCTTCATCCAGATCCTTTCCGTGTCCTTCGAGACTCTGCTCCTCACAGCGAGAGCCATCTATTGTTCAGTCCTAGCCCCAATTTATCGCCGAGTTTATAAAGGTTTATAATCATACTTTCAGTCAGGTTCCGAATTTTACTCACCACTGGCCAGATCCGGCTGCCTCTCGTTTCTCGGTGCCGTTGAGGTACGGTCAATCCAGGGTATTGCTGAGGTGGGAATGTCACCTCCTCAGCTTCCAATCTGTGCCTGCGTTGATCCTCTCACACTTGCTTCTAGATTTTCAGCTCGGCGTTTCTTTCTTTCCATTTCGCGAAATAGACTCGGTTCAGGCCCTCAGCGCTCAGCTTTTGTCTGGGTGTTTCTACCTCGTTCCCCGGCGGTATGATTGAAAGTCAAAACCCGCAACATCTAAGTGGACATCTCAGGCATTCCCATGTCGGTGCCCGGTAAAACAAGGTAAAACATGAACGTTTCCCCATCCCAAATCCCCATCAATCCAACTAAATGCGGCTTTAAATAGATTCTAGTCCCACCGTCTCCCGGCGGTGTCGCTCTTCTATGTGCTCGATCTGAATGCTGAGCTTCAAGGTGAAACAATCCCGTACTTAACCAAGCGCCAACCCAAGGCTTCGTTATAAAAGGGGGAACGTTTCTGCTGAGATCCCCGTTCTCTCGAACGATGATCATTCCAGCGACTCTTGCGGCTTTGGCACTTATTCCTTCTGCTCTCTCAGAGCAGAAGGTATTCAACCTCGACATCGTCAACGCGCAACTCTCCCCCGATGGCTTCACGCGCAGGTAGGTTGCTCGACCGCCGGAGCGTTGTCGTCGTTAATTGAACCTGTCCTCGCAGCACGGTTGTTCCAAACGGAACCTTCCCTGGGCCGACGTTCAAAATGAACAAAGGCGACTCCGTCGTCATCCACACGCACAACAAGGTCGGCGCTGCCACACTCCAATATACCAGTCATTTGACATTCTTTCCAGTTGACGGATCCGGGCATGCGCAGAAGCACTTCGATTGTGAGGCGTCCGCGACCTCACTGGGGAAAGTGAACTGATTTTCCCCAGCACTGGCACGGTTTCTTCCAAGCGCGCACCTCGGGCATGGATGGGCCTTCGTAAGTGACCGCCGAACATTCACCTGCGGTTTCCAACATTGATTGCCTGCTAGATTTGTCAACCAGGTACTGACAGTCCGATGCAGCGTAAATAATTCCGACTCACATTTATTTCCCAGTGCCCCATTGCCCCGTCCACCACCTTCGACTACGTCTTTGATACTGCGGGACAGACTGGGAAGTCCGTGCCATCGCTTTCCGCACCTATTGTAAATACAACGCTGACATGTGTCGTTGTTGCGCAGTTACTGGTACCACTCCCATTTGTCCACGCAATATTGCGACGGCCTGAGAGGTAATTCACCACACCATGAGATCCGTATCATCGTACTAATACTGTGTTTCAGGGGCCTTCGTTGTCTATGGTGCATATTCAGTCAATTTGTTTCCGCGGATTGTTAACGCGCGTCATCAGATCCTGATGATCCGCTGAAGAGTCTCTAGTAAGTTCTTGCCAACCCGAGATGAGTGTCACTGATAACGTGTTTCAACCCACAGCGACGTGGACGACGGCAAGTATCCTCATTTGTACCAGACCCGGTTTCCGCTGAGGCATTTTCCACGGCTTCAGACAGCACAATCATAACACTGGCAGACTGGTACCGTGAGTGCTTCAGTGAATATGGAGGACCGCGACGATTAATTCATTCCTGAAACGCAGACGTGTTGGCGCCGGCGGGTCAGGACAGCTTCTTCAAAACCGGCATCGTTCCGTGGGTACATTTTGCTTTGTTCTCCATCTCGTGAACTGATGCGTGGTGCCGCAGTGTACAGGACTCAGGCAAGTGCTTACCCACGACCCCGCATGGGACCGTTTTTTTTGACTCTGTGTTCTGATCTGCAGGCTTGATCAACGGGAAGGGGTGAGTACATATCGCCACGACGCCTCTCATTTATCCGGCACTGACTCACTTGCTTTAGTCGCTACAACGGAGGAAAACTCGGTAGGCTGCCGCTGCACTTATTATTGGCTGAAGTCAAGTTTGACTGATGTACGCCGAAGTGGATTATGCCGTGATCACGGTGAAGAAAGGCCTGCGTTACAGGTGCGCAGTCCCGTGTAATTGCTTCCCAGGTGCCCTAACAACAACGGATAAGGTTCCGTGTGTTCTCACTGTCATGCCGCCCTTTCATGACCGTCTCCTTCGACAATCACACATTCGGTATGTTCGCTCCTGTTTGAAGTTGAATATCGCCGATGTAACTTATATTCGCAGATGTAATGGAGCTTGACGGCACTGAGCACGACCCTCAACCATTCCAAAACATCGACGTTTATGCTGGTGGGTGTTGAACTTCCTCACACCTTCTGTCCTTCAACAAATCGTTGTTTCACAGCCCAGCGCGTCTCCCTTATCCTCAATGCCAACCAGACCGTAGACAACTATTGGGTGCGGGAAGTCAACCCCGGTCCCGTATCGCAACTGACACATCCTACAGATCCGCGCACCGTAATTATATATCCGAGATTCCCGTACGGCACATTTGCTGATGCTTTCAATCTTGATAGCCCCACTGGAGGTAGCCCGGCCAACAACCCGAACTGTACGTACTCTTCCCGATCATGATTCAAGCACCTCTCATCTCTGCCAGTCAACGCGAGTCTCACGCTCGCCATATTGCGCTACGAGGGTGCCCTTGCCGTGGAGCCCAAGACTGTGAATGTTCCCGGGCGCAGATACGATGATTCGTTCATGCACGTGCGTTTCAACCCTTTCCCATCCGATCTAAATAATTATGTCGCGGTTAGCCAATTGCGTCTGAAAACCCCGGAAAGCTTGGTTCGGCGCCGGCGGACATTCCCAAGGTATTGACCATCAGCCAAACCACTGGCTCGCCGTTCTTTGATATCAACGGAATCGTGCGTTCATTTTCAATTCGTGACGGAAATCAAATCTAATTAGAATAAAAGTCCTATCTGTCGCCCTCGCTCCCTGTGCTGTTGCAGCTGCTCAGTGGCGCGGCGAAGGTAAACCCTGCGCTCTAAAATCAGGGATTGACCTTGAACGATCCCAACAGCCGACTGACTTCCTGCCGTCTGAGCAAGTGTATGTCATTCCTCCGGGCTAAGTTCTTGGTTGTGATTTCGTACTCATACTTCACCGCCTCAGGATCTTGCTAGAATCGAACAAGATCGTCGACATCAGTATTCCTGGCGCTGGCGGTGAGCAACTTACCCTCATCCTCATTATTTCTGCATCGAAACTGAACTCTCTCAGCTCACCCCTTCCATCGTGAGTTACCGCTCCGCCTGCCAATTCCCTCTGACTAATTCTGGCTTCAGTGCACGGGCACAACTTTGACATTGTCCTCCCAAGCGGCCAGACCACCCCGAATTACGTCAACCCCGCGCGGCGCGATGTCGTCCCGGGTACGTTTTCCTTCGTCTCTAATCGATCTTAGAGCCAATCAACCTTCCAGTCAACGGCCCGAACATGACCTTCCGCTTCTTCAGCGACAACCCTGGCGCCTGGTTCCTCCATTGGTACGTTTTTCTACTTTATTCTTTCGTCAGGTGTTATCAGTGTTTGATTTTCTTCATCTTTCTCCACGTAGCCACATCGACTGGCATTTGGAAGCTGGTCTGGCGGTCGTGTTCGGGGAGTCACCTGCCGCCAACATCAATGGGCCGCAGTCCCAGATCCAGACCCCAGAGTGGAAGGCACTGTGCCCCGCTTACGATGAGCTGTCTCCGGAATTCCAGTGAGAGTGAGTGGGTGGAAAGGAGGATATGAAAACCTCGTTCGGAAAGTGAACTTGAATCGGCTATTTAAATATAATGGGCTCTGCTTTGGTTTACATCCTTTACACGTAATAGATGTTGCTGGTTTGTCTTGGTCATAATAATTGCAATCTCTGTTGACCCTGCTCTCTCTGGCTTGTGGGTTATGGGGTAAATGAGAGTTTGACATATACATATTAGGACCATTCGTGAATGGTTGGCTATTCAACGTCAACAGAGCAGTTTTTCTAACAGATAAAAGCTCGGAGCTTTAAGAATCCTGAAGCGGAAAATTGTTTTGGGTGGGCTTCATTCCGACCTCCCGGTTCCTCTCTCTCCGGCTTTCCTCCGCTTCAGTCGCAAATCTAATCGGACGCGTGGAAACCAATGCCCCCGAGCTACGGCTCTCGTTTAAATCCCAATGGATCCGAATTTGAATGAGCACGCTCGATACTCCAACCACGGTTGGCGCGCAGTCCATAGCGATGGACTGCAGGTTAGAGCCGCATTGATAGGTCAGGACGTGGAACGAGCCCCAAATTCTGGATCACGATTTGACATTTAGCGATTCCGAAATGCATGCAAGAAAAGAAAAGGAGAAGTGGTTGGATCGGAAATTTAAAAGAAGACGCACGCAAAAATGGCGGCACTGTCGATAAATATTCTCATGATCGGCTGGTCGATTTGGGCTTATATAAACGTGCTATGACTGAAAGAATGAATAATCACATACACAGAGGTTGCTTATTCCGAACGAAGCGAGGGCGCGGCTTGTGGTCCATAGTTTATACCAGATGAACCCTGATTTGCGAGTGAGTAAAGGTCTTCGCGCGATAAAAAAGCCAAGTACCCGTGGTGTACATTGCCGTGCTGAGGGATTGAGGTTGGAGTGCATAGACAACGGGGTTGGACGCCTTACGTACCTAAAGCTGAAGAAACAAACCCCCGTCTGCCAGCGCCGGAATGTGGATTCGAAGATACTGTCACTTGCGGTATACGTTGAGAGTTGATATGTGAGGCCGCCGCCAAAAGCTGAAGGTAATTCTAGTGAGATTTTTCGATACAAGGAAATCTGGTCAGTCTGCCCTACCGACAAGACCGAGGAGAGTTATGAGGGGAAATACGATGATGCGCGTGTAGCGCGCCCAGATCACCCAGAGACGATGGATCTAGAATCGTAAGAAACAAATAAAAATCGGAAGTATGTATGTTGATACTCACCATAAGCAAATCCCCGATGAGCAAGGACGCCACAAGGAATCCGTATTTGAGGACCTCCGTGCGGTGTGATAGGTCAGAGTAGAAAATATTGGGCCTGGGACCCTGGTCCGAGTCGTGGAACGCGAGGAACAGGCGTACAATGTTGAGAATCCAATGCTAATGAGATGCCAGTCAATCAATTAGCAAGCTTCTGCAACAATCAAATTCAGGCTTACAGCGGTGACGGTACCAAAAAGCGCACTGCTGCCGAAAAGGATGGGAGCCCGCCTCAACCGGGGCGGATTGGATATAGATAGCTCGCTGTCGTAGGTTAACATCACGAGGAATAATGCCAGGACGATGTAGGCGCCATAGAAGAGACTTTCCACGACGGCAACGGCGAGGTTCACAGCGAGCAAAGCGACCATCGGCGCAGGGTATCTGCTTTCACTCGGGGTATATAGTGACATATATACCACCTGCAAGGTCCTAGGAGGCTGTACTACAACTGCGGTATCAGCGCTCTATGACGGAGAATGTCCGACATCGCGTAAACACTCAGCCTTTAACACTGCGACATGCCAACATGGTTTCACCTACGAGCCGTAACGGGAAGGTATCTCGCGCAGCGCATGAACTTGCCTTGGTCGGCGCCCTTGATTTAGAAGATATCTCTTCAAGTTTGGGTTGATTTTCCGTCCTTCCATGCACCACTAGGACAGAGAGTAATGGGACAATCCCCGATGGCGTCGGACAAAGCATGATGGCGTATGCTCGGGACCATCCGGAAATTACACTGTGTCATTGAATTATGGGCAGAGATGATTTGATATCGTATGCATGCCAATTTGGCGATCTACTGTATTCAAATTATAGCGGTTAAATTCGAATTCAAGTTGAAGAAAATCACATTCGATCCCGGATCGGGCCGTCCATCTGCTCGTATCTTCGGAGATCGCATCCCATGAGCTTGGTCATATCCATTGGCACCGGTGGTCTACAGTGGTTTACAAAGCCTCGCTGATCGGAGCCGAATCAGTCCCAAATGCGTCATTTCTTGAGGGCCGAGGAAATCACGAGGCCAACTTGTAAAACGATGGAAAACAGGGTCCGAACTCGGAGCTCGTAGCACGAGAGGTAGATCTTCTTCGTGTCTGGCGCAAGGTCCGCTTTCGAGCTTGCTTGGATGGTGACAGGTCCTGGGGATGTCGTGGACAATGGATTGATTGTGGATCGGAGCAAGTTCGGATGCGATCAAAATTCGGATCATGTCGGAATCGCTGTCTCTGACAGTGTTCGATTCGGATTAGGTTGAAAGAAGAATTCTATCGATTTTTTTCCTTCCCAATTTGATTCACAGTCACTTTATGTAGTAAATCACCCCCTATCCGCAATCCGTCTTCTCCGCTACAGGCCTGCAGAAGTTGAAAATGAACACGTACAAAACAGCCTCGGAATCAATGTTACAATAAAGAAGGGATCCCGTCTGGAGCCCACAGTGCAGTAAGCTTGTTTGGGCCAATTTATTCCACGTTAAACAGATAGAGAATTCGATGGGCGAAATTCATTACGGTGTAAAAATCGGGTTCAGGGGCTTGGTTGAATTTCGGGCTTCTCGGGTACAAAGTTAAAAGGAGCTGGTTCTAATTCGAGAAAAATGGGGGGTCCCGACGTAATAAGGTAACATTTCCATCCCATTCGGAAGTCGTCCTCCTCATTCGTCGTCTCCAAGTCTCAACGGCGGAGTCGTCCATGCACCAACTTGTTCCATCATGACTATAGTCCGGTGGACCGTCGACGCAACGAGCTGGCGCGACTGGTCAATCGCGAGGTGGGAGACTTCCCCATCGACGCGGAGAGCAAGGAGCTCCTCGTTCAGGTCAAAGTGGCAGTTCAGGATCTCTCGCAGATCCGCGCGAATATCGATGCATACATCGCGAGGGAGGGGCAGCGCCCGTCCGGGGGACGAAGAACAGGCCGCGCTGATTATGCGAGTCTAAAGTGAGGAAATGGGTCGACCATAATGTCAGCTGTTGTTGACAGTGCGAGGAATACTGGAACGCACCATTTTCTCGTCAAGGGCTTTCCACTTCGCATCACGTATAACTTCGTGCTTCGCAGTAATGTCGACGACGAGTTGGAGGCCTGGCACGGCGTCCAGGAGAGCGAGTTCCGCGGGAGTGAATGCAGGATGGGAGAAGCTGCTGGCCAGGGCAGGCGAATCGGGTCGAGACTGCACGGCAGAGTTGGACATAACGATATGAGTGGTAAGAATATTGCAGATGGCGTGGAGAATTTGGGGGAACGGGATAGACAGAGGAGATTGTCTCAGGCGGTTTATATAGGGCTTCAGCCCGTGCCACCTATGAACAATGTGGCCACAGTTTCCGCATGGGGACGATGAGCAACTCACCTCGATTTGGCCATTTACCGCAATTTGGGCCACATTGTGCGTTCATATGCAGCTGGCAGGGCTATATAAATCGGATCCATTTGTCTTCTGCGTCAACCCGACTTTCCACACCACGCTTTTTTTTTTTGAAGTCTCATTTCACCCGTCTGCGTGACCTTCTCCTCGATGTCCACCGGATCGAATTCATTTCTCCCATGCTTATGCGGTTGCCACGACCGCCGGGGCCGCCCTACGACCAAATCCGAACTGCTCGTGTCTTCAGGTTCCGCGCCGTACGCGAGTCTCATCATCGCCGTTATCGACAAGCACGAACGCGCGCGCCTCGCGCAATGGAAGGCGCTAGACGAAAAAGTTCTGTGCTCGAGTTTTCAACCTACGTAACTTGACAAACTGCGTCGTTCCTGATCGTGAACCGTTTCCCTGCAGAGTCGCATAATCAGCGCGGCCTGTGCCTCGTCTCCCGGACTACCCATACCACGCGCGGCATGCGTCGATATTTGGGTTGAACTGCGAGAAATCGTGAAGAGCCACTGGGAGCTTGACGAAGAGCTTTGGGCCCTTCGATTCGCTGCTCGAGTTCCCGGCAGAACGCTTGCCGATTCGCGAGAGCTGAACATAACGACAATCCGGGAGGCGCTGGCTATGATGAAAGAGGTTGGCAGATGGGCAACCCCGGCGTTGCCCTTTGGAGAGGAAGAGCGCCAGGAACAAGACTATCCCTGTTTGTTGGACGTCTTGAGAAGCATGAACGGGATCAGTGGGTAACGCAGTGTTCTTCAATGGGGCTCTTGCAGCGGATTATGACTATGAGATTATTGTTTTGAGCTCGGCGTCGGAACCGATGGACAGCTAGTTTCCCGATTGATGAATGAAGGCGTTCATTTGAAGCTGGTTTTCAGCAGCATTCAAATTCAAATTTGACGAAAGTACCTTTGTAGGTACCCAGCTCTGCAGCGGCGTCCCTTATTAGACGGTGTTAACTTGCCTGGATCAAAGCAGAAATTGGGATGAGTCCGGACTGCGCATAGGTAGAAAATTAAGGGGCGGTTGATGTAGGGAATGGGGTGAGAGCTCGGTGTGAAGTAGCATGTTTCGAATCCAGAATCCGACTCGTCCAGACTACAGAGTGACAGAGTCGGAAGGAAAGTTACTACGCAGTCCAGAGCACAAAAGCACATGAAGAGACCGCAGGAACGCACGAAAAAGCAGCTCCTCGCATTTTTCCAGTCCCAACTTTCAAACCGACGGAACGAAGTAGGCCCTTCGACTTGCGCGAGTGGTATCATCTGCGTTCATGGTGGATGGAGTGACGATGATGTGTGGCTGTGTTCAGGCTGTGTCGTGTCGTGGCTGTGCCTCTTGCTTTCTGCGACCATCCAGCGACCATCGACGTGTGCTCTGTCTTCACTATCTCGCTTTCTCTTGACAGCAATCCTTCCTGGTAGCTTTCACGTCTCTGTCTTTATCGAGGATGTGCACGGCCGCTCCCGCCCCCCCACTTCCCTTCTACCAGTTGGCCTGAGGCTGAAATCAAATGCTGCCAAGTGCTGTAGATCTGTGTAAATGTCAAATCATCGCCATAGTTTACTTACTGTTTGTATATATCCCCACCTTCTACGGCTACTCTTGCGATCACTTCCATGCCAAGTTCCCCAGTTTTTTCGCTGCGGCATCCGTGCCGATACCTTTATTCGCTGGAGATCCATCCGTCCACACCAAACCAAATGTTTTTCACTGCGACGTGTCGGAGCTGGGTCAAGATAATTTGGCGTTCCGTCCCGGTCGGAGCCTCGTCACTTTCTCAAAAAACACAAACAACAAGGAAAGTCGGATTCGATGAGTGGTCGCAATCGAATAGCTTTGCTGGCCACTCCGAGTCCGTATTGATCGAACTATGCTTGTGAAATCCTCCTCAGACACCTGTATTCTAGTACCCTAGTGTGGAGCCTTCTAGGGCAAAGGCAAAATCAACAGCTGAAACCGTTGCAGAGCATTCTGGATTAACGTGGAAAATCGAACCCGTCTTGCACCGTTCGCAGTGACCAGATCCCGCATTGGTATTCCATCTTGCCGCCCCTTCGATATCCACTGATTGATTACCCGCACCGAATATCAATTTTCGCTACGGCAACGCCATAATGACCGCACTGGAGGCCGCCTTTAAGCCACATTTCGAACTGCACTTGGGCCCTTATGGGATGATTACGTCAACATGGTTCGATTTTGTTTTGCGCGTTTGGGGGAACTGGACATCGTTTTATCCGAGCTCCACGGCTTCCTGAATGTCACTGACTCTACAGTCCATACCGCCTGTATCGTTGCTGCTCCAAGCTCCACTGGCGACACGTTGCTCGTGGTGGAGGCGCACTGTTTGCCATCCCGCCTACGGCATTCTGTAGCGGGGAGGACACGCCCCTCACATACCTCCACCGCGCACAAAATTAGACAAAGGATTACAATGCCCCACTAGTGCAGTAATCGGAGCACCGATGACGCATTGCATCCACTGGAGAATGTACATGAACATCCTCGTCCCACGGGCCTCGTAAAAGTATAAAAAGTCTACCAAGTCCTCCGAGTCGGTCCTATTCCAAGCCAGCTCTCTACTTCACCCATAACACAGAACAAACATTCCACCCACCATGCATGTCACCCCAGCATTTGCCATTCTCTGCACATTCGTCGTTGCCTCCGTCGCTGCGCCGTCTGACGACACGACCCTTGGGAGAAGAGATTCCCCGACCTGTGGGACCGCTCCGGACGCGGTGTGAGTTTCTCCCCGCTAATCGCGAAGCTCTGTGGCTGACACAATTCACATATGGCCAGTTTATCGGACTGCAAGTCGATGTTGAATTCCGACATTAGTTTGAATTACGACAGAACCTGCACCTACGGCATCGACGGGGATGCGTACAACCCTGTCTGCTCGTGAGTCCTCTCCCCGATTGTTATTGACGTAGAAACTGACTCTCACAACGTAGCCCGGGCAATTGTGGGTTGATTCTGTTTTTATTCGGCACCGCACACACTTGATTTCCAGGCTGCTTCTACACTACGCACAAGGGCGCGTCGGTTGACGATGTGAAGAAGTACGGCAACATCCTCCTCGGCTGCGGCGACACTTCGAAGAACAAGGTCAACGGTCGCGTCGAGGATGACGACGGTAATGCCTATTGTTTGTCCGATGGATCGTAAGTTCACGTAGCTTACGCGTCGTATCTGGACTCATTATCATTTTTCTTTCCAGCGGCTGTGGCGATTGCTTGTGAGTGATAATGTCAACTTCCGTTGTCAGATTGTTGACATGAATCTTAAGCTTTGATTGAAATTCGTCGTGATCAAGAATCGATAAACTAGCACAGAACTATGTAGCCTCGGAGGCTGGTTCTGGTTGCTTCGTTTATATACTAGATACACATCTGTATCCAAAGTGGAAGTTAAACTGAATCGTACCGTGTTACATGAGATGTTCAACATCAAAGCGTTGTACGGTCTGAGAAAAGCGACAGAGATGTTGTTTGACTCTAATTCGGAGGGGCAACTTGGGATAGCAGGTTCCAACCCATTATTGTCCAGACCCACAATTCATTGGCACTGAACCCATAAATTCGGAAATAATCCTGCTACCTGGCCAAATTGACTCGGACGTCCTCATCCGGCAATTGTGGCCACATTGTTCAAGGGTGGCCCCTGGTGGCTCCAGCCCAAGTCCGATATATAAATGACTTCGAAGCATCCCTCTGTATACGCCGCTCATCCAGAGTTTCCTCCACCCTCACCGCAACTTTCTTCCCAACTCCTCTGTCGTTCACTCCGATGTTTGCCACCGCTGAATCCTGCTCTGGCAGTTCCCACTTCCCGGTCGACAATACGCTCCGTCCCGAGAAGACCCCCGAGGAGCTCGCTTTTGTCGCCGTCCTCAAAAAGCACGACGCTGTGCACAAGGCCCAAACGAAGGCACTTGATGCGAAGATGGTGCGTCCCTCTGAATCTGTTCCAGCCACATTGTAGCATTGAACCAGTTACCCTCTGAATCAGAAACGCTTAATCGGAGAGACACTGCCCTTGCCACGCGCGATATGCCTAGACATTCGTGCGGATACACGGGAAGTCATGGACTCTCTCTGGAAGTTGGACGAGACGCTCCTCGCCGTCCGCGCCGATGGGCAGATATGCCGTTTTGTCATCGACAAGTTACGTCGGGACGTGGCGTCCGAGCTCCGAAAGACGATGACGACGATGCAATTGGTTGGGACATGGACAACCCCGCCGTTGACGAAATTATCTCTGGAATGCTGCAGAACTGAGGCAGTTAGTAGTATGGAAGAGGTTTGAATAGCAATCTATTGTGCGAAAAGTGGCCTGCTCGAATACCGAAAAGTTTCTTGTCACGGAAGATTCAAGAATCCCAAGAGAAATTTCCGGGACATCTCGTTAGAACACATAGATCAAAAGTAGTCTGAAGATATCCTGATTGAATTCGGTACGAGGTCAACCGAAAATACACACCGGCATCATCCGTGCTCTACATTCAGCACCGCATCTCGTATGACCCCTTCCAAATATATCTCTAAGGCCCCGCGCATATTACCGTACATTAGTAGGCGGCAGCTGCGCAATATTAGATTGATTGTCGGCCGTTTGGATATAAAATGCATTGCCATTAACGATCATCAGTTCTTTCACAGCAACCTTGACATCGGTGTTGTTCCTTTCAGACCAGATGTGGTACGTGCAAATCCGGATATCTCGCTGCTAAATCGAAGCTGCGTGGCGGGGTGTATGAAATGGAAATGGGAAAAACTGAAAGCACAATTCATTGTTCGACACGATAATATCGGCCGCGGTAGCCAGGACGCAGGAACAGATCGGGGCGTCTGAAGAGACTGAGCAAACCCTTCTTGCTGAACGCGTGGAAGGAAAAATGTTGTGGATGAATGATCTGATCGAGATGGCGTGAGGCAAATGTTCAAAGTGCTGAGCAAAGGGGTCCGGACGTACCTTCCATCCAGTGATATTTCAGGGAGAACCAGACCATTACGCAACGCAAACGCACCGTGTATGTATTAACCCAGAACCGCCCCCGGCCAAAGCGAAAACACAGCGAGGTAATTATGAGGCAGAATGTGTTGAAGTGTCTGTCTACGCTATGCTGGACCGAGGCCTCAGGCCTGTCCTGATGAAAGAAATGTCGAGAAAAAGATCTGGGATCAGAAATTGATGTTGACGACACCGGTGATCCGTAACACACCCAAACATCTCTGTGCTCTCACCACCACGATCCACCCTACACCCGCAATGGCAGCCTCCATGTGTTCATCCTGCTCAGCCTTCAGTCCATCCCTGCTCGCCCAGGTGATACACGCCGTAGAGCTCAAAGAGCGACTGCAAAATAACGATTACCAATCACAATTTGAGGCGGCTCATTGTCAGGCTATAATCTCCTCTTCCACCGCCGAACTAGAACTGTACGACTCTGAAATTCACCGGGTCAGACAGGTCCTTCACCAGCTAGAAGTTGATCGGGTTGCGGTCCAAGAATACTCCCAATTATGCCGTTCCATGCTTGCGCCAATCCGCCGATTGCCTTCCGAAATCCTGGTGGAGATATTCACCCTGTTTCTCGCAAAGAGCGTCTAGATATCAGGGTACTTGAAGGGGTAGAAGCATCGCTCCCTGGAGAACTCAAGCCTCTGGTAAAGCCACATCTTCTGCGACTGTCCCACGTCTGCATGCGTTGGCGCCATCTCGTTTCAGGCACCCCCCGATTTTGGTCCGACATAACTCTTGATTTGCGCTGCTGGTCTGGGACGCAGGAACAACCACGAATGTTGGACTTGTTCAGGATGTTTTTGGCGCTTGGGGCTGAAGCACCGTTGGCACTAGGAACATATTCTCCGTTACTGGACGAGATTCAGGCCGCCGCTCTATACAGTCCCTTGAGCATTCTCGCTCAATGTTCACACCGCTGGAAAACGGCGACGTTTATGGTGGACTTGAAATGCCTAAAGCACCTATCCGCTGCGAAGGGCAACCTTACGCTGCTCGAGGTACTCAACGTAGTCGGGACTGGTGGGCATCAAGTCGCGTCAGAAGTACTTCCCATCTTCGGGGTAGCCCCGATGCCCAAAGAGGTTGTTTTTCGGGCGCCTGTCGTTAAGCAAGCTATCGTTGGAGCAGTTACAGGTTTTCACTTACGTGGTCCTACCGCTGCAAGATGTTACAACATTTTTTCGGCTGCTGCCCCGTCTCTCCGCACCGAGGAGCAGCTTACGTCTCCGCGTTTATATAACGGAAAATGATGTCGCTTTACATGCGCAGGGGACCGACATTCCGATGACGACAACCCAACATTCATCGCTCATATTCGGAGCCTCAGGGCCATTCACATTGGCGTCTGCGAATAGTGTCCTGTCGCACATCTTATCCCATCTCACCATGCCCTCGCTTTGTCAATGGGCAATCGGTTTTCCACCAAACGGCGTTCTTGGTGTTCCGCATCCCTGGCCGCATGTCGCATTCTTAGATCTGTGCCGCCGTTCCAGCTTCGAAACACACGTAACTGCTCTTGACCTTTTTCATGTGGTCATCACCGAGGCCGAACTCGTCGAAGCTTTGTCCGGACTGCCGCTGTTGCTCCAGTTGACCATTTGGGACCACAAAATCATCAACGACGTCGGCGTAGATCTCGTCTTGATCACCGACTCGCTATTCCGCTGACTCACCTGGTCCCCCGATTCCGCGTGCTTGGTCCCTGTCCTCAACTACGTTGGATTCACCACACTGTTCGAATTTGATGACACCGTGTATCACGATTTCGTGCAGTCAAGGGTGAAGCCCGGACGGACCAAGCGGGGGCCATTCGAAGTCGAGATCGAATGAGATCCCGGGCATTACCGCGATTTCGACCCAACGGTCCAGTCGCACCTCGACGACCTTGTTGCTGAGGATGAATTGTTATTCTCGAGCCGTTCATGCGCCGGTTTACCCCCTGGTGAAACTTGATTTATCCATTCAATATTACGTGAGCGTGGTGAGCAGAATTGCCCTTTGTGCGCCACGAGCTGATCCAAATTGCAGTCATTCATGTGTGCCAGAAGATGTCGAAATATGCGAAGCATGGTGCGCATAGAGTTACTGGATGACGGTACGGGGTTAGGTACTCAGTTCGTATTGTTGCAAATGACATACACCCAGCACACTAAATACAGAGAAACATGCAACTAAAACACACGGTAAACACCCTTCCCCTCGTCACACACCGGATTTAAGTTTGCTCAAACCTGATGGGCCAGCTATTTGTATTTCGGCCAGACCACGCAGAGTATGGGTCTCTGCCAAAGTGAAGGAATGGGAAGTAGAGGCGGTGTCACCGGACTCTGAGGTTCCAGTCAGCATAGATAGGGAGCTACCTTCTAGGCTAGTGAAGGAAGGTGTTCCACCCAAGAAGGCGTCGTTTTGCAGCGAGCTCTTTCCGGACGCCAGTTCAACCTTGAGGATGATATCTTTGTCGCGATCCGTTTCTGAAGGCAGCGGACCTGTGTTGTGAAAATTAGTTGGATCCATGCTCGATATTGCTAACTTGCCTGGATCGCGCTGCTTCGCTTTCGATTTTGACGAATCGGGTTCATGCAAATCGGCGACCTCCAACTCCCAGGCAGCATTCGTCGATTCACGCTCAGATCTACGCAAAGACCTATCCAAAGAAGGATAAACGGGCATTATCCATTCCTCGGTACGAGCATCCCAACCCCGCGCCTTAAACTCGTGCATTGGCAACTGCAAGATGCGATCGTCGGGTGCTTCATCCTTGCGACGTGTTAAAGACTTGATTGCAAGTTTATTCGAAATCTTCTTCAGCAAGTTGGGCTCCGCTTGCGTAGGAACAACGCCAAGTGACATTGAGAATGCCGCGGAATATTCTGGGTTGGTTTTATCCGTGGCAGGGACGTCTTATAAAGAATGAACGTAGTACAAAACGAAGATAATGATCGACATACTGATCAATGAGCCTGGGGCGATATGTGCCTTTGCATGTTCAACAATGAAAAGCTCATCCGGGGTTTCAATGTCTGGGATGTACGCCTGGATGAAGTCTCCATATTATCGACCAAGACCTACACGAAATGCAAAACGTACCTCAGTGAGGACTATTATTCCCTGACCCTTGGCTTTGAGAGATTTCTTGTAAACCCATAGTATTGTTTGATTCCGGATTAGAAAAGAAACTGTGGGAGGACTAGTGTTCTTGGGCTATTGTGCCGTGCATGGCATGGCATTGGTGTTCATCTAATAAACGCAAAGCTCAAAAACTTACCGTTCTAAAATTGATTCCCATCGAGAATTCAACATGCATTGGATGTTGTCTTTTTGTTGGGTCATCATCGGGTCTATAGGCAACATTCTCCGGCCAGTAGGATGGCTTCCCCTCAAGAGGCTGCTGTAGGGAAGACTCATATTCAACAATCCATTTTGGGGTGACCTTTACAATCTAGTTAGTAATGCCTAGGCAGGTGCCAGGAAAGAATCATAAAATGGCCTACTCGGTCATTCTGACCTTCCGTGGTCTCTGTATTGGTGCTTCCCATTTTGAATCCGACTGCACCATTTGGAGTCAGGCCTGCAGTGGCAGCAATATTGACCTCTAGTTGCCGGGCCTTTGCTCGCACTGTCTTTGTGATTTGATTCGGTTCAACAAATCCATCGATTGGTAGACTGAATGGGGATGTCCATCAGGCTCAGGGTGATAATAGAAAGTCACCTACGATTTCCCAAGAGAAATATAACGGGGTACAATGAACCCGATGCTGCTGTACGACCGATCCGGAATCACGGCCCTGCTGCCAGGGACAACACTTAACTGTGTACGGGAAATGGCTTGCGGGCGGTGTCCGTTATTATACCGATCTTCGTACGCTGACTGAACTGTGAACTACAACCACGGTCAGAATGCTTTATCAGGTTGTCCTCGGTCCCGGACTCTTACCTGAATTTTGCAGAATATTGAGACCGATTCTGTGAATTTGTGCCCTTTTGTTTCCGGAGATAGATGTAGCTCCAAGTGAGTGTCCAAGTTATGCATTGGACTGTGCTTTGGTATAAAGTTGTTTTTACTTCTGGTACCTCCACGAAGACGTAAGAGTCCGCTGTTGGAACTATGATCATCTGTGTCGGTTTCTGTGGTCTCCTCGCTAGTAGTGTCTTCCGTACCATCACCATCATCCTCTGACAAGCTGTCCCCATCCTGGTCGTGACCATCAGTAGGGGAATTCTCGCCATTTCTGAAGGATTCAATTAAATTGCTGTCAAGTCCAAGTTCAGACTCCCATCTTGACACAGGGTCATCAGCAAGTGGACGAATCATGACCGTCAAGTGCGAAACATCAGATAGCAATTTTGCAACTTTGAGAACCCATCCATCTAGAATTGATCCAAATAGAACCAATGCTGGCACATATGGAGACAGCAGTGCAGCCATTGGGCCACCGAGGCCCTGAGCTCGTATGCTTTCAAGAGAGGATCATCATAGTGATCTTCAACCCATGTCACTGCACTATTGGCTGAATGCACAGAAAAGGTATTGCCACCAGTCGGGAGTTCAGTCTGCAACATCTGGACGTCCTCCAGTGAAACCGCTGTTGAATCCCTTGTAATAAAAATCAGCACTTACAACTTCAAAGCTGTAATTCCAACATACAGAGGTTTCGGACAATGAGAGGTAGAGGAAGCAGAGGAAAAGATAACCCAAGTGGAAATCTGTGAATCCAAATTTGGCTGAGGCTCTGCAGTGCCTGGGAATGTGTTGACAGTTGTAGAGCTATTACCTTGCTCAGCAATTTTGGCCCCAGAGTCAATGTGTCGATGAGAACCATCAGATGATTGATGGGATCCATGCAATGCAGCTTGAAGAGCACTTCTATAAGCTCCCCCTTGTGCATTAACATCAGCACCCGTTCTGATCAGCAGTTGAACAACCCTGGGATGATACAAGAGCCGTCCAGTATGTGATGCAGCTTGGAGGGCAGTTCCATAGTATCCTCCAAGCATATTAACTCTGGCACCAGAGTCAATCAGCCACTGAACTGTATGAAAATTGCCAAGGACACATGCAGCTTGCAGAGCATTTCCATAATATCCACCTTGGGCATTGACATCAGCACCAGAATCAATGAGCAACTTCGAAATAAAAAGTGCAGGGCCAGAGACACATGCATTCTGAAGAGCATTTCCATAATACCCCCCTTGAGCATTAACATCCGCTCCAGAGTCAAGGAGCAACTGAATGAGATCCTCATTGAGGCGAGAACATGCAGCCTGAAGAGCATTGCCATGATGTCCACCTTGGGCATTCACATCCACACCAATATCAATGAGTAGCTGAACAATATTTTTGTGGTTACCAGATGATGCAGCCTGAAGAGCAGTCTCATAGTATCCCCCTCGAGCTTTGACATTGGCACCATTCTCAATGAGCAGCTGAAAAACATCCATTGAGCCACCAAGACATGCAGCCTGAAAAGAATTTCCGTAGTGCCCCCCTTGAGCATTAACATCGGCCCCGTTATTGATAAGCAGCTGCACAATATCTGGAGAGCCACTGAGAGATGCAGCCTGAAGAGCATTTCCATAGTAGCCCCCTTCAGCATTAATATTAGCACCATGTGCAATCAGCAGCTGCACAATCTTGTTATCACCAATCTCAAAACCACATATGACAGGATTGGGAGTCTTCCGACTATATGATATTGATGCAGCTTGAAGAGCATTCCCAAAGTATCCTGCTGCTGCATTGACATCTACACCATGGTCAATGAGCAAGCGAGCAATATGTTGGTGGTTTCTGAAACAGGCAGCCTGAAGAGAATTTCCATAGTGTCCCCCTCGTACATGAACATCGGCACCATTTTCGATAAGCAGCTGAACAATCTTCTCATGACCACCATCTGATGCAGCTTGCAAAGCACTTCCAAAATATCCACCTTCTCCATTCACATTGGCTCCTGAATTGAGAAGCAGCACAACAATGTCCTGATGGCCAGCACTGCATGCAGCTTGAAGTGGATTTCCATATCCTCCCCCTTGTGCATTAGCACTGTCCCTTCCCTGTGGATTCAAAATGGCACCAGAAGTGATGAGAAGTTCGGCAATGGACTGATGACCACGAAATGATGCAGCCTGGAGAGAATTTCCGTAGTATCCCCCTCCTGCATTAACATCTGCACCATTTTCAATCAGTAGCTGAACAATTGTATCATGGGCATTATATGATGCAGCTTGAAGAGCACTTCCAAAGTGCCCTCCTTCTGCATTCACATTGGCACCAGACTCGATGAGTAGTGCAGCAAGAGAGTGAAAGCCACGAAATGATGCAGCCTGAAGAGAATTCCCATAGTATCCTCCTTGTGCATTGGCATTGGCACCATGGTCCAGAAGCAGTTGAGCAATTTCAATCATCTTGTCATGAACACTATCTGACTCTGATGCAGCTTGAAGAGAACTTCCATAATATCCTCCTTGCGCATTGACATCGGCGCCAGAATTAATGAGTAGAAGCATGATATCATGATGTTTGAAAAAACATGCAGCCTGGAGAGGGTTTCCGCAATGTCCCCCCACTACATTAGTGTTGGCACCATTTTCAATGAGTAGCTGAACAACATCTAACACACCCCTGGCTGATGCAGCATGAAGGGCATTTCCATAGACTCCCCCGGGTGCATTTACAATGGCACCAGCATCAATGAGTAGCTTCACAATAGACTGATGGCCATGAATGGATGCACATAGTGTTGTTCGGGCCGGGCCGGGCTTGAAAGCCTCGGGCTGGGCCGGGCTTTCCAGGGCTTGGGCTCCAGAAAATCCTGAGCCCGGCCCTACTGGAGGGCCGGGCCCGGGTCGGGTCGGGCTTAGGGCTCGGGCCCGGGCTTTCAACTTTTTTTTCAACATCTGCATTGGTGTGAGGTAGTGTTGAAAAACATGTAAAGGAAGTCTTCCTTACTCACTAGAAGTCTTAGGGACTTTTTTCACAGCCTAAAGTCAATGTATTCAGTCGATTCGACGAGCCAAAGCCACATGACCTCATCGAAATATAATCTTCATCCACCTACCCCCAAACAGAGCAGTTTATTTGAGTGTTGAAGTACCACTCAGGTTCAACCAGATTTTTTGGGCTCAAAAGCATCCTGAAAAAATCATTGAGCGACCAAAATTTCCTATCCATAAAAGCCCGGGCTCAAGCCCAGGGCCCGGGGCTCTGGGAAATCTGAGCCCGGCCTTGAGCCCTGATGGGCCCTGGCTTGGGCCGGGCCTGGGCCGGGCCCAAAAGCCTCGGGCTCGGGCCGGGCTCGGGCTTGAGCCCGAGCCCGGCACATCACTAGATGCACACTGGAGGGAATTTCCAAAATGTCCTCCTTGGGCATTAACATCAGCACCATTTTTGATGAGCAAATAATCGTTTTGCTCGCCTGCATTAGGATTAACACCTTTTGCTATGAGTAGCCGAGCGGTACGTTGATTTCCACCCAAGCATGCTCGGTAAAGTGCATCTTCCATGGCCAGGATTGACACGAATCCTCTGCTGCTATCCAGTTGTCGAACAACTTGATCGTCCCTGGATCTCATCAATATAGGTCATGTTCGTTTGACTGACGCCCGGAACTAACCAATCGTTAAGTAATGTTTGGAACTGCTTGAATTCACTGAGATAATCTGTGGCATCCGACTTGGTCAAAAACACCTGACTGTCGGTCAATCGTTTGACAAAGCGTTCCGTGAACGACCTGAACTGGATGAACGGCTCGTTCGTTTCTGCGAGTATTCCGCTGAGTACTTTTTCAAAGGCAGATATCCAAGGCTGGATATATTCTAGCAATATCTGGAGGCTGTCTATCCCTAAGAGCAGTTGCCTGAATTTTTGTTTGGGGATTTCATGCTGTACAGACCCCAGACTTGTCTGGGCGGTAGCAATGAGCTCGAGAATACCAGCGATGAGCTCGAGCAGTGTTTCTGACATGGAGGGAGAAAGCAAGATGTGTCGATGGATTTCGGGAGGTGTGAAAATGACGGCATCCACATGGACCCACAACGGGGCAGCTATCCCGGTCCTTCGCAATTTCTTCTCACAAGACTGCGCTGAAACAAATAACCGTCTCACACGAGGTAGGGGAAGGCGTGCGGTATCATCGGCATCACGCTGCGATGAGCGTAGGAAGGAGATGGAATGATGAAAACAGACTTGCGCGACGTGCAAACGCCGTGGGGTGTGAATTACGAACGTATCGTGGGCGCAGCGTGAGATACGACGGAGCCCACGGAGAGCCGCTCTGTGCACTATTGGGCGGTAGGGACGGAATAAGGAGGAAACGGAAAGATGTGAACAATTCACAAAGATGTACGACGTGCACATGTCGTGTGGTGTGAATTATTCACAAAGCACTTGTTCGAATAACGCTGGGCGAAACCGGAATAGAACTGCAAGATCAGGACGGCGTCCAGTGGCAGCGGATGTCCGTAGTTATGAGGGACAGTGGCACTGCCGGACACCAAATGCGAATCCATTGCCGGCGCCAGGGGCGTAGCAACGCTGTGAGGGTGTAGGGTGTAAGACTGCCCGTTTGGATGGGGACCTTCGCGGGAATCGCCGATGCACAATCCCGCAGCAGAGGTATCGAGTTGAGAGCAACTTTTGAAATTTCGATCTTTGGGCCGCATTCAGAAGTTGGCATTAATTTCAGGAAGCAAGAGAACTCAGTTTCGGACTCTGTTTTGAATTCACATTGCCCAAACAAATGGGCGAAATTTGAATCCTGGAAAGACGCGCGAGATACGGCTGCTGTGCAGCGAATGCGAATGGAAATACCCGGCTGGCTCTTGTATCATCTTGCCAAGAAACGGTCGTTCCGTTGTGTAGAAATTGAAGCCGGGGAATATAAGACAAAGTCTACGCCAGGATCTCGGCGAGCGGAAGGTTGGAACAAGGACCAGAGAATTTCTGGACGTTACAACTACGATTTTCGCCACAGAACAACAAACGCGTCCGCAAGGATCGGCGATGGTAAGTAGTCAGGTTGACATTGCAGGATCCGCTGGAATCGTCGGATAATGACAGAGGTTTGAGAATAAACGGGCGCGAAGGGCCACTCGGATGGGCGTAAATGTTCCCGAAAACGCGGGTGTAAATTCTAGCCTCGGTCTGTCAGTGATTTATATCTTCCAAGGTCGTGAATTGACACGTACTCGCACTCACGCAGGTAAACAAGACGAAGCATACAGTTCATGACTGCGGGGTGCCAAGTAGGGGGTTTTATCAGTCCCAGTCAACGGCCGTGAGGATTGGCGAGGATGAACGCAGCCTCTGTGTGAGACTCGGCGCGGAATCTGTGCGAAAAGTGTAAGTTGACACCCCGACATGAGCCCAGATGGTTGTCTGTAGCATATTAATATTATCGAAGAATGGAAGCGTCGTTAAAGTCATCGGTGTCAGCGGGGCGTGGCATAGGATGATTTTGTGCAAGCCCGGGGCCGAGTCTGGGAGTATCCTTCGTATTGGCCAGATAAAAACCTGCGAGGATGTGAGGAATGGAATTCGGCCGCACAGAGGGGCATGAGTGGAGCGGGGCCGTTTAGCCCGATGCGAGATCGAAGGGATGTGAAGTGAGTGCCAGCTGAAATTGAGGTGTGGGCGTGTGACAGCGGGCTGCAGATGCGTCAAACGAGAAGAGGCTTACGGTTATCACGAAATGATTTATGTCAGGAGGTTAAAGTTGTGTCCGACTAGCGTGGTCGCGCGCAGGCGCGGCGGCTCCTGCAGCAGGCTGCAGGTTGTGGGCGCCATTGCTTCTAAGTACTGCAAGTCCTTGAAAGGATGAATGGTCAGCGAGGTCGAGGTCGAGGTTCCTCCTTTGTGGATGTGCAAGCAAATAGACATGAAAAACGCCGCAGCGTTCAGCGTGGCTTTGGAACTTTGGTGAAAGGCAAGGATCATAATCACACGTGATGGGAATACGTGTCCTTATCAGACAAATATGTAACCACAAGCACTGCGACGCGTCCGCCTGCGATAATCGATTCCGCGGTGGGCTACTGCAAACCGGACGGTCTAGACCGGAGAGGCAGTGAAGAGCTATGCACTTTTTACCCCACTATCAGCTTCGAATCATAAAGGATAACAACTAACGAAACAAAGCAAAAACAAAGGCGGAGCGCCGAAGGCATGGAATGCGGCGCCGGTGCCGTTCCAGGATGAACATCACGCATACTAGTATTGATGTACCTAGTTCATTTCTCCTCTCTTTCATGTTTCATGAGCGCCGTACAGTACGTAGTCGTCCCTTTGCAGGAGCAAGTGTTAATAAAGACCGACCTAGAGAAAAGATTCAAAACCAGGCATGCACTGGCCCCGAAGGTCTATCAAGTTGTACTGCGTGGACTAGAAAATGTACAGACGCCAGGAAAACACAATAAAACGTTGGAATGTTTCCCAAAATAGATAGGGGCGGTCAAAGCGATATATTGCAAGTGTAATTAAGGTTAGGGTTAGCCACCCAAAAGATCGAAAAAAATGGCCTACCCAGCCGAGTGGCCGTGGTAGGACTGGGAAATATTGAGACGGTGCATGAGCCTAAGCCCATACAAGCCGCAGGCGCACTCTGTATGGACAGGGTCGCCGTGCTATGGAGTGATCCCACGGCCCACAGACCCAGGGAGGTGAAGGGGCCTATGCCATCAAGGTAAGTATAAGTTGCACAGAAGATGGATGCATCTTTTTATACCGTCGAATTGCGCACGGACCACATTTCATAGCCGGTGTTTGCGACGGTTGGCATAGTTTGATCAGCTGATAGCCTGTCTTACGATTCTGGTTTGAAAACGGAGAAACAGGTTTAAACCTGCCTTTTAGTACAAAGGAATTCGGAAACTGCACTGGAAAGAAAAAGGGGGGGGGGGGGGGGGGGGATTTTGAGACATGATTCAACGATCTCGCCTGTCTAGTCTTCTCTGTTTTCGCGGCTTATGAGTTCTGAGGTGTCCTCAGACTCTTGCCTCCAAGTTCCAGTCGTTGATATAACGGCGATTATCTTTAGAGGGAAGGCGCGGAGAAACATCGCACTGAAAATATACGATAATTCGGAGGCGACTAAAAATTGAGTCGATGATATTCCCCTCTCCATTCATATTGCTTTCAAGTGCGTCGAACCGAGATTTGATGTTTTGAAGGAAGGACCCACATCGTAGAGATAAACACATCCTGGTTTGAAACGAGACACGTTTATGGATGAATATTCCACCATAAGCTACTCCGGTTGGTCTATGCCCTAAATTAAAATAAACAACAAGGTTCGGGCATCTCGGCCGAACCAGAATGTATCTTCAATGTATCCAGACGGGTAGTAAAATAAGGTCTACTTTGAGTTCAAATATTACAAGGGGAACCAGCGCATTTGAACGGGGAACGCGTTAGGCCCCATGCAGGCGAGGGCAGAAAGCTGATTAGTAGAGCACGCGATATCCGCCGGAGAAGACGGCGACGCAGCGCATGCCAGAGTCTGCCCGTTCACAACAAAGTTAAAGTTGACTTCCTGACGGCCCGTGCTCCCAGCACACTGCAAATCGATATTTGCATCGTGTGCGGGGTTTGAGCTGAAACTGTTTATCATGAGAACCGCAGTGGTACACCCGGGGCCGCCAGCTTGGATGGCCACGTAATGGAGGTCCGTTATATTCATGCCGGATCCAACGGCGTAATAGTCCTACAAGCGAAGGTGAATAACAGCAAAGCAGAGATTATTATGCATACCAAATTACCCGCACCCATAATACGCTGCGGCGAGGGAGCTCGTGGGATCGACCTGACGACCGCGCCTCCGCCGATATAACCGATGTTTCCCAGAGTCCCGGGAACATTACAGGATGCCGTTGGCGGGCGCATAGGTAACAAATCCTTCATGGACTGATCAGCGCTTCCCGGGTCGATCTGGCTAGCTACAGACCTCAAAGTCAAAGGTGGAGGGATTATACTGCAGTATCAATTAATCGGAGTCTCCTCTGGACATGAGACTCAGATTACTCACGATGTTGGCGTTGTACAGCGGAGCGCACGCAGGCCCGACCCCGTTATTTGTAAGCCTAGCAATTGTGTCCATACGGTTGCGATAGTAATCCCACGCGTTGAAAGCGCGTTCCCTATTCAATATTGCGATCAACCGCAGTTCCTGGTGGATGATTTTACTTACGTGCAAGCATCCGGATACCCCGACACCGTAGCGCGAAGCCAATCGTTGAAGAGTACAGGAAGGCTGCGTGTGTTGTCAAGGATGACTCCTGGTGTGACTTCAGAAAGAAGCTGCTGGAACTCAGCCGCGACGTCTTGAAAGAATGAACTGGTTTGGTCGAAATCTGAACACAGACAAAATCAACATGCTTTCTCCACAGATCGAACAATGACCAACATTGGCCAAGGGCGGCGAAGTTGCGCAAAAACGTTTCTGTCATATAAATTTGCTCTTCACTGGAAGTAAAGTCAATAATCTTGCGCGTATTTTGTGACTGGGGAGGATCGTTTGGATCTGGTCTGGTGTCGAGGACAATATTGGATTTGGCTGGGAAGTTTAACATAATGGATTTGCACGAGAATATGAGGGAGTCACCTTGGTTCATTGGTTTATCTGCCCAGACCATGTTGTCAAGCTACAACGAAGACAACACGACGTGACATATTGATCTTTGCGCGGCGTGGTCACTCACGTTATCGATGGCAGCGAGCAAAGAGGCCCCTAGAAGGGTACCATCTCTTCTTCGGTAATTGATGATATCCCGCGTGATCCTTCGCAAGGATCAGATACGCCTAACACATTCACAAATCGGACAGACCACACGCAATTTGCACTGACTTGAGCTTGACCCGTGCCAGTCGCAGTTGCTAGAGCAGTCAAGAACTGATAAAGACTATGAGTCCGAGCAAGAAAAATATGAAGGTCGAAATACCTTGTTGAGATAGCCAATCCTAATAAATTTTGTTATCAGTACAGTGTACACATTTATAGCAAGAGAGATAGCGCACTCGAAAACATGCTCCTCTAATCATAGTCAACATAAGTTGCGGGACTGGTGCTTATTTGACTCACGATTTGTTTCCCCTTGCTGATCGTCGTCAGGTTTGCCATTCTCCATCTTATCGTGCAAGAAGGTGCTCGTATAACCTCCGTCACTCCGAACCACGACGTAGTAATGTCCTCGTCCGAGATTGACTTCAGCTGGCGAAACAAGAGTAATTCCACAAGGCGTGTTTGCCTCTGTAAGTTTGAGTTGGACATCAGCGAAATTGGGGTCCTCGTTGAAGATAAACAACTTACTGCGGGGAGCCCTGCGTACTAAAGTGGAGCGGTTGGAGTGCAATTGGGTTAGATCACGCTTGCGTCGCCTGTCGGGATCGGTACCGAGTCCGGACCAGTCCGCATTCTCAGGGTCATCGGAGAAATTGTAGACCTCAGTTCGAATGGGGCATGCCGCGGCGGAAGTACTGCTGGCACTAGTTGTGGTCGTGGTTGTCGAAGTGGGCCTGTCGACTGGGTCGGGGACGCCTGTGGGCAAGTTGAAAGGGTTGGACCAGGAACCAGTCCAATTCGGTGGTGGAGCGACAACTGGTGTTATGCCATTAATGATGCCCACATCTGCTGGGGGACATCCACTTATGATCCCGCCAGAAAGAATACTCCAAACGTTCACGGTACCACCACAACGGGAACGACCGCCAGGTGGACCCGCCACGATAACGGGAGGCGAGGTACTCTTAGGGGGGATAGTTACCGTCGAAGACCAAGTAACTGGAGAAGTGAGCGGTGCGGTGTAGACGATGATGGTTGCATTTGGAGTTGGTGACACGTTCTGGGCTATGGTAGTTGTATTAGCGCCGATCGTCAGACTGAAAAAAAAACGCGAATTTACTGAATGTAGGTGTGATTGCACTTGGCTGTGAGATGTATGTTGGAACCGGAGAATTGATGGGAGTGCCGCCGGAGTTCAGAGTGAGAATAACGCCTTCGACGTTAACAGTTGTCGTTGTTTTTGGTACGGGAATGACAATAGTGGTCGCAGTCTTGGTCACAGCGGTGACTGACGTGATTGTTGAACCTTTCGTGACGGTGACCGTTTCCGTCGATGTGGTAGCAAGAACGGTGTGGGTTCCAGTTATCGTTCGGAACGTCCCAGAGACGGCGGTGAATGAGGTGGTAACAGTCGTGAAAGCCGGTATGACGAGGGTCTGGGTCGTTGTGAGAGTACTTTTCGAGACCACTGAGGTCGCAGTGGACAGAACCACGCCCGGAGATTGGACAAACGTCTCTGACACAGCATTCGGAGACGGGAAGGGGTTCGGATCTGTGAATGTGAACGGATTAAAATCAGGACATGAGGGATATTCAACACGCACTCCACTCCACGAACGTGAAGGTGCCGCCACTACCGTGGCCTGATCCTGAGCCAGAAGTACCACCACTTGAAATAATACCACCGCCAGCACCTGGATTTGACGTGACCTGGTCCAACGACCTGCGGAGTCGAAATGCTCAACACCAAAGAGGATTACCGTGGAAAAGAATACATTACCATATGAACGTTCCCCCGAAGCAACTGCTTGCGGCAAACGATGTTTTGGCTCTGACTCCAAATTGAACAATCGCTTACGAGCAGGTATAAAAACCACGTACGCCCAGGTATCCTTCTGGTCAAAAGTTACAAGTGAACCCTGGTACGGAGCAAAGTCAATAACAGAGAATAACGACCGACACCGTCCTCCTTACCGACTTGTCGAACCAGTAGGTTTGAGTTGCCTTGTCCAAAGTCGGGGCGGCGCCGAGACTGTCGATCTCAAACTGCGCGAGAATCCCCGAGGCGGAAGTACAGTTCCCTGCAAATCCGCCGCCAGTCATGGTGCAGTTGTATCCTGTACAGGAGGCAGAAGCGAGTTGAAAATCGCGGCCGTAGTATGCCAGTCCTGCAGAAAATCTCAGCATTTGGATAGCTTGGTCCTGCACTGTGAAGCAATGCGCACCCAAATTCACTGAATACACATTTCAGGTCAGACAAGACTATGGGCGGTCATCTCCCACTGACCATTAGCGAGATTGATCCCCGCACGGACATAGAGGGCGGCGCTGTCGTGCATATCGAGGATAGACGTATGTGGGCTGGCGGCGGATGCTTGTCCCGTTACATTTGTGTCCCAGGGGCCATGATAATCGTATGCTGAAAAAAAGTGTGTCAGTAAGCGCAGGAGACGATTGAAATTAATTGTCGTCCTACTTACACATCATGTTCAAATACGACACGCTTGCCGCAATCTTGTCGATCTCGAATCCCCGGAGGAACCAATAGCCAGCAGGTGTGGCTTTGGATAGTCAGACGAACGTGCCCAACTGCGCTGCAATTCAAACCTACCACACGAGATTATCTGCGTCGGAAGGGCCGCTCTCAGCTCTCGGAAAAATGAGGTCAAGTTGGGGGTGTCTGTACAAAGCGTAAGTTGAGATGCTAACGCGGGTCAAAGGGTCAACCGACCGGTGGCAGGAGCGGAGCGCTCCGTTGCCCCAGGATACTCTGAACAAAGTTATCAGGATGAGACTGGGAGCGTCCCGAATCCGCTTACCGAAATCAATGTCTAAGGAACTAAATCAGCTCACTATAGGTGCTCGCCGGGCATAAATGACTTGCCAATTCCATCGAGCCCGAACTGCGTCAAGAACTCTTTCACAGATGAGATGAAGGTAGCTCGTGTACTGCTGGTCGAAATCATGAACGAGAACAAATCGCGAGTCGGGTCAGCTTCACTTGAAGAAGTAGAGTCGAATCAGCAAGGGCTATGAAGAAAATACACAAGAAAATAACGCTCACGAGAACGCCCACCCGCCGACCGCGATGATGACTTGCAGTCCAGGATACCGTTTCTTCTGCGCTACGAGCGCGCTGAGGAGCGGGGCGTCGACGGTATCAAGCTCTGCAAATACATCCTCAGCAAAATTGCGAGAAAGCGCACCAGCGAGCACCCACGAATTTGCAGCCCCTGCGAAATGCTCGCAAAGGCAAAGTGCGCGCCGGTAAACCCCGTCCAGTCGATCTGGTCCGGCGCGACATTCACGCCACACGCGCGGCGATTTCCCCACCCGGCATAGTACCCGATTTTCCTCATTGCACGCGAGGATGCACAGCTCGGGAGGGTGGGGAGTCCGCAGTGCGATATACATGGGTTTGTTCCCTGCGACTCGTAAGCCAATTACATGCAATCACTCGTTCTGCGATGCGCACCGTAGTTGCACAGAAGTCGTTTGTTAGGCCGCAGAAGCCAAAAGCACTGCAGCAAGCGTTCAGGGGACAGGTAGCATTACCTGTACTCTGGGGCCCGCATTGGGTGCCCGGGATGATACTGTTGTAATTGTTTCAGCTCAATCGACGAGAAGCCGATTTTCAAAGGCTGAGGAAACGTACGGAGGTGGAGGAGGTGTCCCCGAAGATACACACATCGTGAAGCCTACTTGAATGACAGCGCATCCTGATTCCTGATGAGACAATTTTTTTTATCTGAACGCAGTGCTCCAGCGTACCCTTCCACTGAAAGGTTTTTGCGTTCCAGGTCTCTATGTTAGCGGTGGTTATCGAAAATTTGACAGCGATTGCGGAGCACGAGTCTCCTGCCACCGTTTTGTACTATGTTTAAATGAGTTTGGGAACGATGGCCGCTGAGGCTGATAGTAATCAAATACCGTCGCGCAAGAACCGTCGGGGTTCTGATGAGGCTGTCCCGGGAGCGTTCCCGCACTGATGCAGAGTTTTTGGCCTAGCAATCCAGATCTGAGCGAAGCAAAAATGAGGTTCATGGCTAGAAGCTCACTCACCGATGGCAAGCGCGCTGCAGTTCAGCCCTGGATTGAAGGACAACAGCTGGTCGGTGGTTATCTTCGCAGCCTGGGCAATCGAGAAACAGTCATTCCCAGAGGCAACGGTCGCAGTTCGACAATCTGGATATTGAGTTGTAAGCAAATTTCACCATCGTCGAGAGAAGCGGCTGACCGGCAGCGAGTGTCGGTTTTGCACACCACAGTACCGCACCCACAAGTAGGCTGAGGATTCGAGTTTTCATGGCAAGAGAAGGAAACAAGGATGAGGTTTTTTCTGCACCCGATGCGGGTAGTGTATAGTGAGCTCCGTTTTATGGGGAGACTTGACAGCAATGTCTACAGAATGGTCCAGTCCGAGCCAGTCGCGCCGCATTCATCGCGAAGATTCTTCCGAGTCGGATACGGTTCCTGTGTCGAGATTGCCGCCCGCGTACCGTATGCGCAAAAATAGTACATACCAGATGAGAGTCGAGAGCAAGAGAGATGACTTACGGCATCAGTGTTTTGATACCCGAGGTCAAACATCTGGTTTATTTTCCCCGTAATGAATGCAGAATATGTTCGCTCGGAAGCATACCGGACCGGGGAAAAATTGCACTCTACTTACTTCGTTCCTTTCTCAATTCTGGTTTATTACTCTTTGAAGTACTTATGATGAATGGTGCTTCAACGTTCGAAAAATAAAACCAAAATGAAGAAGCGAAGAAAGACAGGCCATTCTCGGGAAGATGACGAGTTTTTTTTTCGCCGAGAATGACATGGGTAGCAGTGTTGCACACTGCCCCGTTTACGGCAGCGACCGTAAATCTCGGATAGCACGGACCGCAAGCTATGTCCGTTTAATATGTACATTTTGAAGGCATCTGAATCTTGCTAATTCAAACAGTCGCGAATCTTCCGGCGACGTCGGAGCAACTGGAATCTCCTTGCGTCGACCCAGTGGTTGAGAAAGACATACGGAATTCCTGTTGAGAATGTAGACGGGTTTAAATTTGTCTGTCGACGAACGACGAACGTGCAGGGTTCCTTACAAAACAAGGATGCATCGTGGCAGGGGGACCAAGCGCGCATCGTTCAAGTCGCTGTTTTACCCCGGGCCGTGTGCGCAAGGAAATCACATGAGCCCTCTGGGGAAGTCATACAATAGAAACCATCCGTATCAGCCGGACTTTCCCTATATTTTTAACCTGCCCGAGTTCCGTGCTAGTTCCGTGTCAAAATCAGGACCGACCTATATCAGAATAATCAGTTACCCGGCCACATTGGCAAAGATGGGCACCTGTGCATTCCCGAGATCGAGTTTTTTCTTTCTTTTTTTTCTTGTAGAAAGAATGGAGCTGAACATGAAAATCTTGACCGCGGAGAACTTCACAATCAACTCGAGTAGATTAAGGCGCGGGACTGATCTGGGAAGAAAAACTCTCCCAAATACATCGAGCCCGGGCCTGTGAACCCGTCTTGTGAGGCCCGGAAGCGCATGTGCGCATGCACACCAGTACTTCATCATCCCAGCAAACTGTGTAATCACATGAAGCAAATTCAGTCTGTTCGATTCACGCCTGCCAGTGAGTGATGGTTTGGTGTAGTCGGACATATCTTTTTGGGCACCCGATGTTGTAAGTAGCTCAGCGGAACCATGCAATATAGGCAGCAAAATATATGAGCATCATCGGCCTTCAACTTTTTAGAGTGAAATGTAAATTGCATTTCAATCAAAAGAAATGCCAAAGGACGATAGAAAGCAACACAGCACTCGCGCACTTGATCATACCAGAAATTGAGCCGAAGGGCAGCTGGACAACGGAAGGACGCAAGAGGCAAAGCTGTCTTGTTGAACGTGGTTTCTGTGGATGGATCTTCCATTGAATCTGTCAGTAGAACACAGCGATCACACTACGCCGTTCAGAGGCATGCTACCGGCCGTCTAGCTCAGTTGGTTAGAGCGTCGTGCTAATATGATCAAGATCCTTGGAAAGTATTACGCGAAGGTCTTGGGTTCGACCCCCACGATGGCCATGTGCAAGGTGCAATTCCGCTTTTTTCCGTTAGCATTCCATCTTTTCTTGTTTTGATGTCTCTTCTCAAGATTCTCAATTGTAACAGCCCTGGCAAAAGGCGGAGCCAACCCTGTCGAGCCGCCAGATCATTGACAGGCCACGGCGTTTTTGAGGTTGGTGCAGTCATGCTGGCGGTGCCGTGTTTGGTGCCGCCAATCGCCCAGAAGAAAGTTATTTATTTGTGCTCAACAGTGTTCGCGCTATCGCTATTACAGACACCGAGAATCCGCGTCTCTGTCGTATTCAGAGATCGGCTTCTTCGATAGGGGCGAGAACGGTTGCATACTTGTAGTCTGTTGTTGAGTTGAACTTTGTCAGATCAACGACCTCATGATTAAACAGATTCTGTCAGGACCTACTCAGGAGTCGGACGTATTTTGTCGGCAGTCGTTAGCAGTCGTTCCGATGTTGAGACTGTTGCAATCCTGTTGTGTCAGTAATGGTGTGTCGTTTGTATTCTGTTGACAGTCGCGTGTTCGCACTCTGTCAGTAGTCGGACATATTCTGTCGGTAATCCTTCTGAGACATCGCGTCAGTAAGTTGTTACGGTGCCTCGCACACCTGCCCCTATCATACAAATATTCTCGTGGTTCCGAATGCTACCCCTATTAGAGTAGCATTGACAGTGCAAGCTTACTGTGCTTTGATACGCGGATGAGCGGGTATCCACGTTGTTGCGGGGGACGATTGGAACTAGAGACTTGGGAGGATTGGTTTTTGTCTAGGCCAATTGAGGGGCATCGAGAAGCATCGAGAATGATGGGCTGGGTAAAAGTGACGCAAGTGACGCAAATTGCCGCATCAGTGCCGCAGCACTGCCGCATCAGAGGGATAATTGACGCATCCACTGCCGCATCACCTCCCATTCGTTGAATCTTGGCCAGCCGACTTCGGAAACTATTCATAGTGTATTCAGTACCCTCAATACATTGTACAGACTCAAAAAGACCCCTAGATTGCTTCGATATCTTTATCCCAAACATTGGCTTAAGCCAATGTCAAGCCAAGGTGGGATATACTTAAGAGGCACATAAGGGCTCACGGCATGCTCATTTACTATTATGAACACTGTTGGGATTTATAACTGGGAGCCCACCACATTCCGTGACTTGAAACCAATGTTCAACATTCAATGAGTATATTTCCATTGCTTTAAACCATTTGACCTGTGAGCAGAAGCAACTCAATGGAACTATGCTTCAAGTCCATCGCGTTGAGAAACACAGAAATTAATGCACAACACTGAATCTAGTGGTCAAGTTGGATTGTGTCGCCGTGTAAGTCATTCAAGTCAGATCAGGTATACGTAGCAGTATGCTGTGCCAAGCAGCCAATTCCCAAATTAAATCAGTTGTTTGGGCGCTACCTATGGGGGCATTGTATTGACACTCTGTATCGACTACGAGAGAGGTTGGTAGAAACTAAAATAGAGTGAGAGAACAAGTACATAACATATGGAATACATAACACAATGAATACAGCATCTGAAATCTATGGGAACACTTGCAATTCAATTCAGGCATCTACCTACTGAGCACCCAAAGCCACCTGCGTGAACATGAAACAGTGAAATTGTCACGGTTGGAAATTGTGTATAAATCAATGACGATGGTGTATTCTTGTGAAGAGGCAGGTTTCGTCAAGGAACCACTGGAACTTCAAATAAGTGGATAGCCAATGTGTAGCCCAGTTCAAAAGCGGGTTGATATTACACCGTGACCTTGCGTTTATTCGCCAGTGCTCTGGGGGCCTTACCGAAAATTAACGCAGGGGATTCTTTTTCCGGATAAAATCATCGCTTTTTTTGATTTTTGATTTGATTTGAAGTTCTGTTTACACCGTACCTGGCCCTAAAGGCTACGCGGCAATACACTAAGTAGGTAAGTACTAAGTATGTATGGGGTATGGTAAGTTACAACATGTGGGACACAGTGACCTAATTTTCAGAGGATGCAAAAAATCATCGCAATCCATTGACATCTACTTTGCAGCACAAGAGGCTGGGCCTGAGCTGTCTCTACGAATGATTCATAATGTAGCGGAAAGAATATACCCGAAGAGACACGAAGGGATCAAATATTGTTCTGATTATCTTGCTCCCTATGTCAATACCAATTCAACATTGACTTCAAATCAGCTGGAACGATTATCAATGCTGCATATAGCTGCCCAAGGTAATCGCGCGCTTGTATCAGTTACCAGTGCATACGGAATGAGATGTTTTCCATCGTGTTGAATTTCCAACAGCCGGCATCTGGCGCACCACTGACCGGATATAACAAGCCCCTGAGTTTCATGGGCACCAGTTCGTGCGGACTCTAGGAATATATTCCTGACCGAGTTAGGGATTCCCCTCTGCACTGTTTTGAACCGCTGTTCTCATTGGCAATCCTTTGCCGCAAACAATAATCAAAAGTCTGGGATGATTTCATGCAATGTACAGGATAGTAATTACTCTTTGGAATGTCAGATGACTGGAGGGATACATGAATGGGCTTTGAATTAAGGAAGTAGAAGCTTTTGTAACAATATGCCATGACCCACCGAGTGGCTCAGCTTCGCTTTTGAACACAGGGATCTTTTGCATACGGCCTTAAGGAGGGGCGTACTTCAGGCGATCCGGACTGCTTAAACCAAATGTCCAGGTTTGGCCCGATCTTTGCTGTATCTGAGCATACAGGCAGATCCTTCCGCTCCGAATTTACTCCCTTTCCCTTCAAAATCCAGGTAACCCGGTCACTTTGCCAAAACGAAAACTGGGCTACAGCAACTAATAGCTTGGGATCACAAACCGAATCACCACGTTCCAGGGTGGAACAAGGTATGAATTTATGTTTCATAACTGATGTCTTTCTCGGGCATCTCGGCGATGTTCACTTTTCTTATCATAAGAACTAGCCGGCGGCCGCTAGATGAACAGCTGAAATCTCAGCGTTGGGAAGATGTCACGACTCGCTCGGGTGTCCTGAAGTAGAAACTTCGGGAGAGGTGGAGCCACAAGTTTCAGAGTCACCACTATTAAAGTGATGACAGTCATTTTTACTGAAGTAACTTCCGCAAGTCTGACAGATTCACCTAGCCACAATACCCCTTAGGGAAACAAGAAAGTGGATAGACTCTCTAACAGATGGCACTAAAATGTTTCCTACCCGCTATCACTTTGATTCAACGAATATTATCCCTGCCTGTGAGGTTAGACTGGGGCTGGGTGTAAAAGTCACAAATCTGTCTATGGGGAAATATGCAAGCATGTTGACATTTGACCTGGAGATAAATAATTAAGCAATGGATTATTATCCAAGTTACGGAGAGAGGGGTGCCCTACATAGATAGATATAAGCATCTCAAGTGGTCCTACATGACAGAGAGCTAGCGCACTGATGTCGTGCGCATCACTGTTCCCTGACCCATCATGCCAGAGACAATAAATACTCCGGCGCATGCAAAAGTCAGGCTAGACTTTGCGAATAGCAAAAGTGTCCATTGAACCATGAATAGGTAGAAATATTTTCTCTACTCTCTCCATCCTTGTGAAGGGAAATTGGGTGGGCATAACACTGTAACCAATATGTGCATGGCTGCACCACTGTCAAAGCTTGAATGGGAAGAACAATGCACTACTTGTGAACGTTCAACCAAGTCGTGGGCATTGTAATGTCTGAGGTTGTATTTAAAGGGATCATTCTTCGGCATCCTACAGGCCTAACAACAGGGTCCCACTAATTTAAGTTCTTGTCGGCTTTTGTCCGACAATTGCCTTGACGTTCACATTTTAAACATGACACATCGGTCCAGTTTTGCAAAGGAAGCAGAAGCAACCAGATGTTCAGGTGTTAGCATGGAATTATTAGCTCAAGCCAATGCAGTGAAACTATTGAACACATTGTGCTGCAGCTTGATGCATCGCTACCGCAGCCATGACGCACCGTTGCCGCAATCGACGCACCACTGCCGCATCTGTGCCGCATCACTGCCGCAAGGTTGACGCATCACTGCCGCATTGTTGACGCATCATTGACGCATCCCTGCCGCATCGTCGACGCATCCCTACCGCATTTTGACGCATCCACCCCAAATTCAACCGTGCATTTGCGGCCATCATGCATTTGCGGCCATCACAGGGTCATTTTAATCCATATACCAGTGTTGCAAACATTTGAAACGCTAATAGAAGACTGGAAGGTACCTTAGCATATAAAATGAGGTTGTACTTCGTTCAAATTTAGGGAATTTAGAGGATTAAAGTGTTGTATTGCGCTTTTATCTTCTTCTGACACAATATGGCGCTGTTTAGTCTTAATTTGAGTATCACAAACAGCGAATTACAAGGGCGGGAACGCGATGCGTCAATGATGCGTCAATGGTGCGTCAGTGATGCGTCAATTTGCGGCATTTTCTCCGGGCCCGAGAATGATGGGTCGAGGCCGGATGTAAACATCAGACCAGAGATAGGTGCTGGATTTATGCGACATGAGATATTTGGTGAAGTTGTTCTGCAGCATAGAGAGAGATCGAGGGAGAAAATCCAGCAGCTAAAAATACAGGAGAAATGATCGAACGTCGCAGAATGCTGCAGAAAAAAAATGACCGAGTCAGCGCGCGCCTCCTCGTCCGTGATCATGATTATCCATCTATTCAAGCTGTCACTGTAGGTGACGCGCGCAGATCGGGTAGATCGGGGGTATTTTGTTTCGCGTTCAACTTGGGACGACGTCAAGTATCCGAGTATCCGGGTAGCGGGGTGTCCTGAGAAGATGAGATGAGAGCCTCTTGCCGATAAACGTACGGAGAAAAAGACAATAGACAGCACGGTGGAGGACAAGACCAAGAACAAGTACCCAAGAACAAGAACAAGGAACAATCGAGTGCTCCTCGAAAAAAGGGCACATCCAAGTCGCCACGCGTGCGCCTCCCGCGTCCGTGATTAATTTACGGGAAGAAAATTGTTTGACGTGCCAGCGTGCAGATCGGCGCGCCACCAAGTCACCGTCGGGAGATCCCTCTAGACCAGGTCCAGCACAATAGTACTCTTCCAGCATTTTGTAGTTGAACGGTATTGAGACTGAGTCATTCTGAGCAACAAGAAAAACACAAAAGAAAGACAGAACTAGCGGCGATGGAGGTAGCAGAAGAAGAAGAAAAGAAACAATAAACGAGCGCTAACCGGCGCTTGTATGCCTGGATACTAAAGTATCCGGGTCTTCAGTGTTGAACGTTTTACCTCCGTTTAGATAAAATCGCCTTATTTGGTCATTGTGGTTCTCACGTTTGTGGTGTCGGTTCGAACCCCGGCAGGTCCGTTTAGAGGGGTTTTTTTTTTCTTCTGTTTGTATTTCTGTACAGGACCATGGAGAAATAAATCTGATACACACATCAAGTACCAGCCGTATTTGACTGGAATATTCGTCAGATTTCGAAAGATCCTCATTAATTATCAGGTTGATCCGATCGGCTAGTTTCCTTTCCCGAACCGGTGACGCGTCCGTAGAGCTCGTGTTTTTTTGGACAAGACTTTTGTACTTCTAGTTGCTGGAAAAATTACTATTCATGCTAACCACTTTTTAACCACGACATGCACGGTGGATGGGCAGAATTCAACTGTCCTCAGTTGAGAAATATAATTTTTCCAGCCCAACTGTGAGTTACATTTATGCTACATCTGACGCCCCATCCATTTTCCCTTTCGTCGTAGTTTGCTATTTTTGATGCAGGAAATATTCTTTTGGGAAACGCACTCGAATCCAGATCTGCAACTCGTGGTTTTCACAAGCCATGTAATCGAAGCCGTCGCGCTGTTCTTCTTTTCGTGCCAGCTTCCATCTCCCAGTTATCCCTCCGCTGAACTCGACCCAGTCGCCGCAGGAGATTTGTCGAATGGGTATGGAAATCGCCTCGAAAAGCTGCTCGTATTTGGAGTCTCTGGCCGCGGTAAGGGTGAACTGTTCATGCCCGTCTACAGTTCTCGGTCGTTTACGATGGGCTATTTCTAGCAGAAGAGGGTTGCTGGCAAACATCTGCCCGTCGAAGAGTGGATCATATTGTGGGTGCTGGTACGTCCATCCTTTCCGTTCATAGGCAGCTTCTACACTGTCTGGACGAAGTTGTTGATCTGAAAATCCCTTCGGCCAGATCTTAACTGGAGCGTCCTACTTCCTACAATTTTGCTCTGAAGCAAGACTATGAGCTTGGTTCCCTTCTTGCCCCATCCTGCTAGTTGTAACCGAATGGCCGTGTATATGGCCAACCGTTCTGGAGGAATTATCGATTGTGAAGTTTTTGTGTCCTTGTATCTCTGCCTTTTCCTTCCAATTAACAAGTGTCGGTTCTTCGGGCTCCTCCTTTACTCGTCCTGTATCCATTGGTTTTGTGAGGAACTGGACTCAAAAAGAAAAGGGTTTCGCAGTCAAGTTCCCCTCGCAAGGTATTCTTTAATTGCAATCCGTACCAATTCTTTCTTGATACGTTTTCCAGGTTCCCCCTCCAGGCTTATTCGTCTCTTCCTTGAAGGTGTTGTTGATGCCATGTGTCAGTTAGCAACGTGGCGTTAGACACTTTCGTGTGCCTTAGTCAGTCCCGAACGTCCAGTCCCAGTTACAAAAACAAAATGATTTGCTTGGTGTAGTGACAACACATTACTACTGGTTACATGATTGTGTTTGCATGAGCAATACATCCGATATGAAGGTCAGCTACCCATGCTCTGCTCGTCAAGTACTCTTTAGTACTTCGATCCAAAAACTCCCGCGGAATACGCATGAAGGTCACCTTTTTCAAGCTCCTGTCGATGTTTTTACACCAAATATATGCAATTTCACCGTCGAACTTCAGAACGTGTTTATAGATCCAGGCACCTTCCAGCTTTCCAGTGGCAAGTAGAATAGTGCCACATTTCAATGGTTTAACGGGTACGCTCCAGATTTGATATGTTCCCATTCTATCTGTGTCCAGGATTGCATCAACGAGAACTTGTTCCTGACCTTCTCCGACTGCGGAGTAAGTTGGGGGAGGCATGGGTGTGCGTCGGCCGAACCGCCTACGATCGAACGTATGATCAACGATTGAGTAGGCGGGATTCTGCCTGTTTGCATCTCGCGTCATACCCAAGGAAGGTCGTTGCAAGGTCCACAATATTTTTCTGGGAACAATGGTGCCGGCAGAACTGCCCATGCGGGTGGTGGAAATGCTAATCCGCTGGATAGTCTGAAGAGCTTCGAGGGCTGTGATCTGACGGATTTCTCTGTTCACCTCCTCCAAAAGGGGGCTGGGATGTTGTGGAGGGTAGGTGGAGTGCATATACATGGCGACAGGAAACTCTTGTTGCATAGGCATGTATGAATCGTTGGAAAAGGTGGCAAGAGTTTGAACGGAGGCCGATGGGAACCCGCTCATGTTGTCGAGTGAACACTCCATGCTATCTCTGAATGCCATCTCTGAGACAGGAGACAGCGGGCGTATGGAGCTCTGAGTGCTGGTCATGCGTGGTCGAAAGGAAAGTACTGGGGAAGGAATCGAGACAAGCGTGTATTCGGAGTGGGAAAAGTTGCCCCTGGGCTGTACAAAGAAGTCGGGCCATAATGTTCGCGAGCTAAGCGTTGTTTCGGAATTGCTGGCCTGCCTAGTGCCTTAGCAAGTCGTTTCCTCTAGCCATCTCTTTTCAAGACTTACGTGACTGCGTGCATATCCAAATATGTTGCGCACTTCCTCCCTTGGCTCTCTCAGATTGTCATGGAAGTCGAGTGAAGCAAGATCCCCTCCATGGTAAGTAGATGAAGTCTGCATGAATAGTTCTGGTGACGGCGAGGAAGAGACGAAGAGTCGTAGGAAACGACAGAATTCGGTGAACTTTGAGGTAGCTGGAAAGGAATAATTGGGTACTTGCCCCTCCATGAGCGTAGGAGGTCGCGTCAGACTGTTTCGGTTTCTAACCGGCCATCTAATTATGCAAGGCTTGCATCTGGAAGCCTCCCCGTTTTGGAGAACTTCGAGGAGCATGCTGCATCAGTTCGTCTGATATGGGTATTTCTATTTATGTCCGAAGAAAAGAGGAGTTCGAATGTTATGAGGGTTTGCATCTGGAAAAAACACTTAGCTACGGAACTCTGTGGCGCCATAGCTAAGACCTCTTGTTGCTGAAGTGGGTCGTCAGGCTGGTTCTTTCTATCCACCTCGCACGGTCCATTTCCGAGATGATACAACAGCTGCTTCTTGGGTTGCTCTCCTATATTTCACGCAATCATTGGTTTCAAGTGGAGGATTGGACCCTGGAGAAGCCGATGATGAGGGGTTATTTGACTCCGCGAACGTCCTAAAAAGGAAGCTTCTGCGCTTGAACAAACAAACGAAGAATTTTCAAATTTTTTAAAAACTCCGCATCTAATCTGGAGATCATCAGCTTTCGCTAAAAGCATGCCAAAAGGCGGTGAAAACCCACGAAACACCCACTTCTCCCTCTCGCATTATGAATCCTCCGAATGACAGTCCAATTTCGAAAGCTATGCGAAATCGTGAACTGACAGTCTACCAGCAAAACCCTGGTCCAGTCGAACCAGTTCCTTACAATACCCAGGGGTTGACTTTTGAGGCCGCTTCAGGAACGCATCTGGCGGGATCAGACGCTCAAGGGTACAAAGATGTATGTGTCGGTCATTACTAATTGTAAACCATTCAACCTTTTCATGACCATCACGACTTTTTCATGATAGTGGATGCCTTATACCTCCGCCCAAAACGAGAAGTTCATCGAACAAGGAAATGTTCATCTGGGATCGGGAAAAATGAAGTTCAACCTCGCAATGCCCCCGGCAGGGTGTGCTCGAGCTCGGCTTCACTCTTTGCCTACACCCATTACAGCCACTTCCCAATTCGACGATACCAGCAGCGAAGGAAGCGACCCTGTGCCCTCGATAGCATCTTCTTATCATAATGTGAGCAGGAGCAGGATGTGGAGACACGAGCCTCACTGAACAATTATACAGCGCGGTGTTGACGAACAACGTGTTCGTCAACTCAGCAAGAAGGTTACACGTCCTGAGCGCGAGTATGGCAATTATGAAGTTCCACCCCCCCGTGGTTATAATTCGCCATCGGACATTCAGTGGCATATTTCACTCCTGGAATCTTACCAGCAGCTGGTCACCAGTATCACTCCGTCTGTGCTTGGTCAGCATCGTGAGATTGCACTGATAGGACGACATACCGAAGACCCTCAAAAGCTGGTGCTCCTTAACCGGCCAAGGAGGACACTTTCGGGGGGGACGGAGATGGTGTGCCTAGGAGGATTGGACGCTATGTGGTATGTCACACAGCAGCAAACAGAAGACGGTAACTTTTACTCGAATACGTGGGTTCACCATGGTATCGAGAAGCGTGTGGAGGTTTTAGTCCCAAAAGAATATTGTTACTCAGTGCCTTCCAAGTGGAAGCGCGCTTATACTACGGCGAGGAACCTTCTAAAGGTCGCAATTCGTAATCGCCCGAGTACTAAAGCTACCTCCACTACGCATCTCCCCAACTTTTGACGTTCATGCCTGCCCCACTTATCGTGCACCATTCCCTTTCGCTTTGTCGTGTATTACTCCTGCGGAACTTGAACGAAATCGACGCTCCTTTCTGTCTTACGATCCAACCATTATAACAACTTGAATGTACAAATCTCTTCGTTCAATTCGCAGAATACGTGTGTATTGGACGAGAGAACGATACAGGCAATTTATTGGTATGTATGTAGTAAAGTCGAGTATATAGAATCATTCACCGTCGTCCACTGCATCCGCGCCAATGTCTACGGTTATAATGTCGCCAGACGTTAAGATACACTCAAGTAGAGTGCGGTCGGAACCGATATAGCCATGACTGGCGATGACATTCGCCCTGTCGTACCAAGCACTGGGTGCCAATAGATTGTCACCTATCTTGATCTTTCTCTGGATGTGGAGAAAGACCAGGCGAGTGATTTGGTATATACCGGCGATATTCAAGAACGCCACGCATACAATATCCCTCCGTTGGCATTGCATTGTCAAATTCGAATCGATGGGATGTGCAGAGGCGGGTGAGGGTGAGTTGATGTGGACGTTGAAGGCGCTTTCACCCGCCTCTTCCTCGCACGCGGGGGGGATTATGAACACCGAGATGTAGTGTCGAGGGTCGATGTTCGCTGGAACGATTATCCCTATTCTCAGATATTCGACTATTATTGCGGGCTTCCTGTGATTTTCGTCGTAGTCGGCGTATATTCTCTGGAGTGTTTCGTCAGAGAGTGACGGTAGGTACTGGAAGCAGTTGTGCTGGTAGAATTCGATCCGGGTGTCGTTGGAGAGATGAATGGCTATGATGTTCGTGGATTGGACACTGTCCATGGTTATTTCCTTCAGTCGGTTGTGGATATGAATTAGAGTTTTTTCGTCTGATTGTACGCCTGGTCCAATTATGTGTGGGCTGAGGCGGTAGGTAATAAATGGACTGTACGCGGTATTTAGAACAGTTCAGGTATACAACATGGATGTAGCTATGTACCTCGACTCGTTCCTGTGTTGAGGTAGGGAAGTTGGCATCGTTGTCGTTGGGAGAAGTGATTGGAGTCGTCTGTTGGGTCAGTTCCAGCAAATAGGGGATTGCATGATTATCTTCTTGGGACTTCTCCTCTTCTCCTCGCGGTAGTGTCTTTAGGAAGCCGGCTCATTGGGGATTCTAGGTGATTTATTCTCGGTTGAATTATATATCAATTGGGCAATTGTTGCGCCGGATTATGGGGTGCAGTTCTTCACTGTGTGATCTATTATTGCATTGCCGTGCTTGGTATGGGAAGAGGGCGGGATAGAGGTGGTTGCGTTAAGTCGGGTAGCAGAGATTCTGCATTATTTACATTTTGCGGCTCGTCTAGGTTTGAAGTAGTTGATTTTATAATCAGGATGTTCCGAAGCGAATGATTACAGGAAGAAGACGTGCTAGCGATGAGTGGGCAGGAAGATGTGGTGACTTGTCGGTGATCTGACAGAAACATTGCTTTTGCGTTGTCCCGTGGGGCAGGTCGGAAAGAAGAATCTTGTATGTCGTATGAGAGCGTTCCGATACAGTGGCTTCTGCGCAGATGTCCGTTATCAGTTGGTCTCATACGAACTGAGTTGTGTTGGGTAATTTCCTGTTTGTAGGTATCCGATGCGGAGTCATTGTTTTTGTATGAACAAATACCGGTCTTCTTTCTGACTTATTCGATCTGAATGATTGGTCTTTATGTTCTGCCATGGGTCTTGCAATGGACTTCCGCTCGCGACCTGCATTCCTCGCTCGTTCGACGACCTGGGGGGCAACCAGCTGGTGTTCGACGTCCGGATCCACAGAAACTTGCCTGTGGATCTCGTCGAAGGTGAGTGGTGTTTGATTGGACTTTATGTATTTGGGTGTCTTCGGTTGACATCGGTTTTCAGGCGGTGAAGGGACAGCTGTGCGTTCCATCACAGATTGTGGTGTTGGTACATTTCGCATATGTCCGCCTAGAGAAGCTGAGCAAGCCCTACTGCGTGTCACATTATGGCTGAACGAGGAGACACGTTCCAACATCTCAAATCCGGTTTTCGGCAATGACGCTTGGCGGACTGCTCCGCAATTTATTTGTGCTGTGCATATCGTTCCTGCGAGAGAAAGGTTGATCCGTGGGACTGCACCGTGTTTTCATCTGGATAGCATTTTCTGTTTGTCAACAGAAAAACGAATTCGACGCGGGTCGCGAATCATCGCTCCAGCTGCTTGGATCGACGCAGTTGTTGTGACAAATATGTGGTCAACAGGAAGTGGGAACGATGTCCGCTGTATTGTTCCTGTTGTGATTCAAGGGCGGTTTGCGAGTGGCATGTTGGTATATTTACAGGGATATCCCAAATGCACGAGGGTGTTTGGGTACGGTACTGGATGCAATGCAGATGCTGTGCATATGGCGGTCGGTTGTGTTGAGGGCGGTCGGGATATGCAGCATCCTAGGGAAGGAAGCTTTGATGTAAGTGTTGTTTTTGGATGAAACTGGAATTCGAAACTGTTAAATGTTGCTTACCAGGATACGGGTAGCTTGCCTTCTGAGTGTCTTTCTCCTGTGGGGCATTCTCTGTTGTCATCGGATCCTGAGGAGTGTATTCGGTTTCAGCTGGATTTACCGGCAGATGTACCTGTCAATTTGTGGGCCGTATCTGAGGTGGACCGCGATGGAAGGCCGACAGCAACAATTCCTATGCTAATCAAGCTCGCCATTCACGGGAGTCAAGATGGAATGCTTACCACCAAGGATATTTGTGAAGCACTTTGCAGCCGCTTCGAGTGGTATAATGCGAACCGGGAAGACAGATCTTGGAGGGCGAGTTGTATGTTTGTATGCTTGAAATTGACTGAAGTTGTGGTTTAGGACAGCGTTCGTCACGCCTTGTCTCTTCACAGGGCATTCAAGTCTGTTGAACGTCCGGACGGGAATAGAGGTCTTGGAGGGTATTGGATGCTGGATTTCTCTAGCGGTGATGGGTACACGCGGTCTCGCAAGCGTAAAAGGTCGCAGGGAGTTGATTGGGAGGCTTCTGATTCGGTGCGGGATTTGAAACAGGAAAGGCGGGGCCATGGGACGCGGGCAGGCCGTCTAGTTTGCGCTGGTGGAAATTTGAATGTTGGAATGGGTGGAAGGTGTAATGAGGGCGGAAATAGTATGGTTGGTTACGTTATGCCTCCGCTCCCAGGTAAGATTTCATCCCTGATCTATTCAAGCGCTGTGCATTTATTTGGCGTTTGTAGGTTGCAGGGAGAGGGTTCGAGTTCGTCGTGTTTGATCCTACTTGATTTGTATGTGGAGGTGATTTATGCATTATCGATGTCGGGTGGTCAGCGAAATTAGTGTTCAAGGAAACTTGAAGATTTTATCATTCTGACTGTCTATGGTGGCAGCGCCGTTCATAGGACAATACTTGATTAAGTTGTAATAACATTGAGCTTTTAGATAATAGTGTGGGTGAAGTAAGTGGCTTAAGTCTCCGAATCCCTGTTTGTATCAAAGAGTCCCCCCCCCCCCCCCCCCCGTTGGCAAGCCCGTTAATCGAGCATCGTCACGTCGTGCGCTGCTAGGCTGAATCGTCATCTGAGGTTGAAGACGATTGACGCGATATGCTGTTCGTCTGTGATAGTCCTTGCTCGGATGTCGCGGTCGTTGCATCTGATGCATTGCCGACGGAAGTGGTATCACTGGCCCACGGTGGCTTACCCGTTGTCAGGGATAATGTATCCGGCACGGAGTCACCACGAGTGTCACTAGACCGGAGCACATTGGCGATACATCGGTTCTCGCTTGATGGGTCCATCGACGACGGCTGCGGTGATGGAGAGAAATATTTTTTATTTTTGCTGGGTACTGTTTGAATGTTGTCATGATGCTAAAGAATGTGAATACGGGCGGTGATATGAAGTGCGTCTTACCTTCGTCTTGGTCTTTCTGCGTTACTTCGTACTACTCTGGCAGCCGCACACACTTTTGACAGACTCTCCATGTCAGTGGATTTGAAGGGAGTATGTGTACTGGCGCGGGTGCGAACGGCGCGGGCTCAGGCCCTGCATTCGAAGTGGATATGTGCACCGGGTGCGTCGGTCCGGGGTGAGCAGGCTCGTACGCCACTCCGGAAATGGCAGGGCACCGAGGGAGAGATTAGTCTCGTTTGCCTCCTGCATTGAGTAATTAGCAAACGCAAAATAATGCAAGTCGGCCCACTTACGTTTGCCTTCGTGCTAGTACCGTGGATGGACAAAACACCGTCATCGTCAGCAGACAGCGAGGGCGCGACGGATGGGTGCAACCCGAGGGTCGCTGCCATTGAGCATACCGTACATGGACAGAGCATCCTTGTCTTGTTGCAGGGCTTCCTTCTCGATGTTGGCAATTCTGGACGAGAAGTATTCATCATCAACGGATTTCGCTTGTGCCTTGCGCAGCGGAATCTCTGCCTGGAGCTGGGAGTGCTCGTGAGTGAGCCAGTGCGAGATTTGTGTGCGGTTCGCCGTAGGAGCGGGCTGTCCGATAGACGGTGACCGAGACGGTCGAGGAACCTTCATAACCGAGAACAACTTTCTGCCCAGAACGAGGCGCGAGCAAGCGGCCCATGGGGTTGTCGATATAGGAAGTGCCCTGCACGATGGTGGTGGACGTGGTCAAGGCCCGGAGCCAGCTCAAGTCGGGACCGGCAAGAGTATTAAACCAAAGGGAAGATTCGGGTAGAACCGTGGACAGTGGGAACAGCCGAAGGTTTGGCGCGGAGGTAGTTGATAGTGGGAGCTGTGGTCGTGATGTTGGGTGTTCAAGGCTTGTTCTGGAGCGGTGATACGACGCTCTCCGAGGTGTAGAGGTTGGAGTGTCATGCGAGAAGGAGGTCATTCGCTCTTCGTTTGTAACGGTGCTATCGTTGTTAGTCGATGGACTGTCGACGGACTGCGCTTGTACACAGTGGCGACATCGCTGTCGTCGACTCCCGCTTGATGGAAATCAATTTGAAGGCATGACGGGAAAATTTAAAATTAACACGAAGTGCGTCGGAGTAAAACCTGTTTTGTGTGTCACGGAGCGCAGGCAGATACGGACACGCGATGGGACGAACAGTTCTGCATCCGTGCCGAGAGTTTCGGTAATAACCTGAAGCAGCCCCGAAGTACTGAACGCAAAACAGCAGACAGTCAATTCGAGATTTAAAAGCTGACGAAATAATCGAGGAGGAATATAGACCTCGATGCTGCGAGTGAATGTCTACGACTGAATCGAAGTGGTCAGAATAGGAATTGGGGGTAAAGAGCTGAGGGTAGGCTTACCGGGTCGAGTCGGTACGGCCGGATGACCCGGGGAAGATTGATTGGCAAGAGCCTCATCGGTGCTGGGTTTGTTGGAGCTGGGTAGCTGCTGCAAATGAGGGTTCGCTTGCTCCGCAAGAAGTATGTATAGCCTGTTAATGAGGCCAATTAGGAATGGGTTGTGGGAGATTTTACCTGTAGCAATCTGTGCTCGCATCGATGATGCTGTTGAAGCAGATAACTCGGGATAATAGATAGACGAGTTGTAGCGGGTACAATTGTGACAAGTGTGGGTCCACATTAGTCATGGTTACTGCCACAGATCATTTCAAATTGAGAGCGAGAGCGTAGCAGATGGATGGCTTATCCGTAGTGACAGTCGTGGATAGGCTGTATTTTCTGATCTATGCAGGTACCTGACATTGTTGCAAAGGTACCCGGCAGACGGGAGGCAGCTGCAGTTGTAGCTCGGGCGCTTCTGTGCATCCGGCGGCTTCTGCGCATCATTCTTCTGGTATCGATAGGCTTGAGTGATCAAAACTCCATATGGATGGGTTTCATTCTATTTCCTGCATCTTGTCGTTGATTGATCAGGTTGTCCACGGACTGTCGTGCTTCAGAAGGTGAACCCGTGAAAGAAAAGACGTTTGATAGGCTGAACTTCTTGAGTAAAAAAAACGTGGTCAGATGGGAATGATCTTTTTTCATGGTTTACTTGACTTTCTTCCGGTCTTGCATGGATCTCGACTCTTATAACGTGCCCGACATGCAATCGTCGACCGTCAGCAATTATCAGGATATGTCATATAACGGCGAGTATGTTTTGGAAGAAAATGTGTTCCTCTCCGCTTACATTGAGTACGGTTAATAAGGTCATTCGCATCCAGTCGGACAGGAGGCAGAAAATGGCGCTGAGGGCAATGTAGCTCATGACGAATTGGTTGCCTTAATAATACAGCTCAAGTCACCCACATTGGGTGTAATTAGACCTCAGATCTTGCGTTTCAATAAGATTGACAACAAGGTGTGGATTTTTGATTTACTTGTATGTAATTGTGATCTTCATTCTCTTACAGGCTTGCGATCATTGCATGGACCGGAAACAGAGATGCAAAATAGTAGCTCATCGCATGACATGCGATGCGTGCAATAAAGGACAACGCAAGTGTAGTCGCTCTACAGCCTTTGGCGTTTGGGTAATTCGTTCCAAGTACCGAGTGTCCAACCTCAAGGCAACGGAGCTATTTGATTTGGGCCAGGAGCTATACCGAGCCATACAGGAGGCGGAAAAGGCTGGACACAAAACATCCAAAGCAGGAGCGGCAGTGTCGGATAGAAATCACAAAGACACCGTTATTGGTAGAGTTGCTGACGCTAACAGAGTAAGGGCGACTAGGGCATCTCGTTTGGGACGGGAGATCGTCCCAAGTATGTTCGAAGGGCACTCGGGGGATCGCGGTGATGTCATTACCGGTAGCGCAGTTGCGGCGGACCGGGCAAGGGAGACGGCGACGTTGCGCTTTGGACGCGAGATTATCCCTAGCAGGGCTGAAGAGCATGCAGGGATGCTCGCCCGCGTCCCAAGCATGTTCGAAGGGCACTCGGGGGATCGCGGTGATGTCATTACCGGTAGCGCAGTTGCGGCTGACCGGGCAAGGGAGACGGCGACGTCGCGCTTTGGACGCAAGATTATCCCTAGCAGGGCTGAAGAGCATGCAGGGATGCTCGCCCGCGTCACGTTGACCGAGCAGCGAGTTAATGCGTTGGAGGTAATGCTGCGAAGCTGTAAGTGCTTTATTCCTAGCTTTTTGATTTCTTGCCTAACGTGAGCTGTTGTTAGTTGATGTGGATGCGTCTGTGAACGACAGCATTTTGAAATTTGTGGATTTTGCCATTATCCAGTTGCAGCGGAGCAACGATGTGGAGGAGGCGGTTGCACATCTACGACTTGTCAAGTCTTTATTGTCCCCTTTCGCTGGTTGCGGCATTTCCTCTAAAATCATACGCTAAAATTAGACACTAAGGAAGGCAGCCTATCCGTCTCAGTAGCAGATTTTGTTCATCTGTTGTTTTCAGTTTATAATTCTGTCTATTTTCTTTTTGTACGTACGGTACAAATAGTCTGATGCTGATATAAAGCCGAGTTGCTTCAAAGATTTCCTCGCATGCGATGATTATTATTCTTCCAAGGGCCTGAGGAAACAAACGAATTAGCCGAACGATTGTGAGCCTAGCGTCCATCCTACTTCATCGTGTTTGTTCCACGGGTCCTCGTTCGTTGTCGAGCTCCAAGGAAGGTTTCCGAAGGCGACAGACATGCATCCACTGTCGTTCGTGGCGCGGGGACTGAGTGGGCAGCTGTACGCAGATCCGCATTTATGCCATTGTGTAAGGCTCGTCTGTAGGGTGAGGTTGTATTCAATGGCACATTGCATTATGTTCCAGGTTCTTTGACGTGCTTTAATAGTATTCACAGGAAGTCTCTGTGGCGTCGTGATCGCGAGGCCGTTCAATGAGAGCTGTGGATATGCGTGCCATATTCGGTCTACCAGCCAGGCACTCATGTCTGCCGTAGTTGGGAAATGGAAGATGACGTCCAATGGATTGTCCGAGGTCGTTTCAAACACGCGGATGTTTTTGCCAGGAGTTTTTGTCAGTATATAGGCACGTCTGATACCGGTGAGAGCGCTGATAGCGCTTAATTCTGTCAATGCAGCACCGGAAACGAAAGTGGACACAGAGGCACCGGTGGCGTGTTGGATGAAATCGCTGACTATGGGCCCGTCTTCTGTGGCACAGTAGATGTCCAATGTATCAGCGAGCTGGTTGGGGTTTGGCGACGCGGGTAGTGGGTGGGGAGCGGTATTACCGTCTGATTGTCCGAAAAGGAGATCTTTCAGGAGGTCTCCGGATATGAAGCATCTTGTTCCGGTTTGCAACAGACGAGCATCCGATAGTGATAGACCATAGGGCTTCAAGCGACGAGCAGCGCAGGTAAGAACAGTTCTGCCTACGATGGTGCGATGTGTACGAGATGTGGCGGCAAAACTGATTTTATCGCGCAACGGTATTGCTAGAAGGATCATGGATATTATCTCCATGGGTAATTTCTCGAAGGCGCCTGAATTGTGAGCCTGATTGACTTTTGTGAGGTTGGTACGGTGTTTGGACAACGCGAGGATAATCACAGTTTACCTGTGGATCGCTCTTTCTGTTCTTGAAAAAACGAAGATATTGCCATGTACTTATCTTTACTGAGCGCGGAAAACCAGATAAGCTCTTGACATGTCAGGGAAGACAGACGGCGGGATATTGCGAGTCCTACTCGGTTTGTGAGATTGCATCGTGCCGCGCGACATTGGTTTATGTCAGCATTGTCTGTGCAAAGGCATGATTGGTCTATTTGCATGGTAGTAAGTAGGCCGAGTGTATGATGCGAAGATTGAAGAATGGGGCGAGGCAGGACGTGTAACTTGACCTTTTAACGTTGAATTTGACCGTGATGGCAGCAGATACGATAGTCGGTTAGTTTTAAGCGAAACAGTTTCTCGCTAAGTATCGGGTTGATTGCGTTGTTGTTGTTGGATATATGGGCCTTTCCTTTGGGCTGAGTGACGAGAAAAAGAGATAAGAATTGATTTCAGATGTGAGTATTCGTTACAGGCGATCGACAATTGTGCTTCTTCGGCGTTCTAGGGTTACAACACCTCTCCTGGAGTCGGACTTCTTTATTCGGGTCGCTGAGTACTTCTCATTAAACTGAAAATTTCTCCCATCCATGCATGAGCTGGAAGTTCTGTGTGAGTTCCGGCGTCAGTTCAAGTTTTCTCGATACTTGCCATCCATATCTTTGTAAGATCTAGGAGTTTTGAATTGATAGGCTGAGCGAAAGTTGGAGCTTGTACAGGCGGTTTCGCCTCCGAGGTTCCAGATTGTTCGAGGGGCATAGTTCCAAATGTGATCGTTCCCGCTCGCAGTGTACGGTAGCGTCGGCAACCTGAGTTTCAAGCAGCCACGGTCGTCGGTGTCTCTCCACGATAGGGGACAGCTGGGATCGTTGGTACAATTATGGTCTCGTGACCATTGCGCGTCTAGCCAGAAACCTGATTGTAGATTTGTCTGTATTATGTCCCAAGCTTTCGTCCGCGATTGGGTAAATTTGACAGGCATTCGCATGCGGCAGCTGATCGTAAGTCCCTCAAATGTCGCGGCTGGGTATGGATGCCATAGAGAATCTAGCCTCCATGCACCCATGTCCGCGGTGGTAGGCAGGTGAAGTATCGCGTCCAATGGATTGTCAGAATGGGCTTCAAAAACGTTGATTCGGGGGGCGTTGGGTCTTCCGAGTTGCATGGCGGTCCGTATAGCTGATCCAGCTGGTATATCGCCTGTGTATGGCTCGATCGAGTATCCTGTCGCAAGACAGAGGTAGTCGCCTACTTCATGATATTCGAATCTTGCGCAGTATATGTCGAGTGATGGAGGCGTCGCTGGGCCACTGTCGTGTCGCTGCCATGCTGGCCATCGTCGGTCGTCGCCAGAATAAAGTAGGAGTTTGGGCATGGCGCCAGCTATTATGCTTGTAGTGCAGCTTTGAAGGAATCTGAGGTCTGTGAGTGTTAGATGGTATGGTCTTAGATATCGCGAAGCTGCCGTGAGAACGGCTCTTTGAGCGATTGCGCGAATCCCGCGACATGTGTTGCTGAAATTAATGCGATCACGCATGGGGAGGAATAAAACGATCATTTCGAGGATTTCCGGCGGAAAACGTCCTAAGTGGCCTGTTGGTCGACCATAACCAACGTCGTCTGATAATGTTGGTGGTGTGTTAGGACGAAGAGAGGGTGATTCTTACCTATGAAGGACTCCGGCTGCGACTGGACGAAGGAGGACACCCTTCGGTAAGATTCCATCGAGTATATGCTGAAGTGGAGCAATTCAGTTGGTGTCATACGCTTCAGTCTGTTTCTCCATGAACCAGTGTCGCAATCGCCGGCATTGCATTTCATGTTGTAGATTTCACATCTGCAATTGCTGTGCATGGAGCGATGTTGTGTCAACGCAGTGGTTTTCGCTGGCGGCTTATAAGGGTAACTTCGATCCGATCGTCATAAGCGAGTTGCTGTTTCGGCTAAAGTAAGCGAGATGCAAATTGATCCTGCCTGATCCTATTACGGCGTGTGTTGCCGATGTGGTGTTTCGCTTCCGAACTTGCAGCCGAGATTCCTTTACGCTCGTCTTCCTTCCATTTCTTTCTTGTGGACTTCAAAATCTCTCTCTTTTTCGAAGATGTAAAATCGCTCATAGGTATCAACCTTTTGGTACGTGTAATTCCCGTGTTTGTGTTATCTTATTTTCAGCCTACCATGCAGGCGAGGCTTTCTCAATATTGGCCTATACTGGCGTCCACGCATCGTCCAGCTTCGAGTATGGGGTTGACTTCAGCAGAATCATGTGCAGCAGCGGATGACGGGGTATGTTTCAGGTCCGTGTGCTTCTGCTTCACACTGACTCTTGGGAAAGATGTCCAGCTTCGGGATGTCGCATTTATCCTCAGTGTGTGAGTTATCTGGTCGTGGTATATTGTCGTTCAGGATCATTGACGTGTTTATGCTATAGCGAATGACCCGGATTCGTGCGGAGACCACGTATCTGAGTCGGGCTCTGAGTCCACCCTTGATGGACGCTTTGTGTCGTCGAGTGTGTTTATTCCTTATGTTTGTGTCGTCCTTCACTGTTGATGTTTGCTAGGTTCTTCTTTGAGTCCAGAGCAGATTCAGCTTCTGGATGTCGTGTTGAGCGGCCGGAATCTCTTTTTCACAGGCGGTGCCGGTGAGTTTCCGTTGCCGGGTGGCTTTTTGTTCTAAGGACATCAAGGAACCGGAAAGTCTTATGTTCTCCGGGAAATAATTGACTGCTTGCGTAAAAAGTATTCAGGGTCGAGTGGTGCTGTCGCTGTTACGGCTTCTACAGGTCAGTTTGGATCACGTTGCTAGTCGTTCTGACATTGGTCAGGTATCGCTGCTTGTAACGTGGGGGGTGTCACAATTCATTCTTTCGCTGGCATTGGTCTCGGAACGGACTCCGTTCAGACCTTGGTAAGAAAGATTCGACGTAATGCCGAGGTTCTTGGGAGGTGGCGCAAAGTGAAGACGTTGATCATCGACGAAGGTTCGTTCATCGGATTGCCATCGACAAACTTGTGTGTTTATGTGATTTTAGTGTCTATGTTGGATGCTGCAATTTTCGACAAGCTGGTTGCACTTGCATGTATATTGAATAAGTCTGATGCTGGTTTCGGGGGTATACAGGTTCGTGTGAATTGATTCATGCTGAGCGCACACGGATTGATTGCTTTCAGATTGTTGCGACGGGTGATTTTCTGCAGCTGCCGCCCGTTAGCAAGACATCTAGCGCGCGGTTTGCCTTCGAATCCCTCGCGTGGGACAGGGTTTTTGACTCTGTCAGTATACTGACCCGAATATTTCGGCAATCCGACGAAGGTTCGATCTGACTTTCATTCATTTCTTGTGTGGTACTTGAATTTCGCGGTGTAGAATTCGTTACTTATCTTCGCGAAATAAGGATTGGTGTAGTCTCCGATAGAGCCACTCGTTATTTTCGTGCGTTGTCGAGGCCTTTGAATTTTTCAGATGGGCCTGAGCCAACCGAGTTGTGAGTCGACTGACTTCCTGTTTTTAATCCCTGTCTTTTTAGGATCTAGCTAATCAATGTTCAGGTTCCCTCGTCGATATGACGTTGATGTAGCGAATGCCAAGAGGCTCGCTAAGTTAGATTCACCTATTCGCGATTTTGAGGCTGTTGATGGTGGAGTCTTGACGGACGAGTCGCAGAGGGACAGGATCTTGAACGGTCTGGTGGTGACGAAGCATTTGTTGTTGAAGACGGGAGCGCAGGCGAGTGCCTTTTCGTCTTCCGCTCGTCTGTTGCTGATCGTTACTAGGTTATGTTAGTCAAGAATCTCAGCGCTCGACTTGTGAATGGGACTGTTGGATGTGTGAAGGGATTCGTTGAGACGGACTCGAGAACGGCTCAAGATGATGAGTTTGTGCTGGTGGACGAATATGATGCCGACATGCCGGATTCTGGGGACGAGAGATGCGTATATCCCCTCATATCATTCACTCTTGCCGATGGGAGCAGTCAGGAGATGGTTGTTTCTCCTCACTTATTCACTGTTGAGTTACCTTCTGGCATTATACAGGCGTCGCGGAAGCAGGTTAGCTGTTTCTGTTGGTCCGATATGCATATTATTCAAAATTTCAGCTTCCGCTAATTCTGGCATGGGCCATGAGTATCCACAAGTCTCAGGGGTCAAGCTTGATGCGCATGACTGTGGATTTGAAGCGTGTTTTCGAGAACGGTAAATACAATTATCTGCTCTTGTAAATGGTATTTCATCGATTTTTTACAGGGCAAGCATATGTTGCGCTTTCGCGTGCGCTCTCCGCGGATGGTCTGCAAGTGCAGAATTTCCGCCCCGATAAGGTCAAGTTACATATTTGTTAGGCTGGCCCCAGATGTTTATTGTAAACAGGTGCTAGCCCATCCCCGGGTTGTCGCGTGGTATAGGAGGATTTCAGGGATAGTATAACCAGGCTCTGAGCTATGTAGCAGCATACATTAGCGTCTTGCGTAGCATTTCAGTGTAAGCCGTCCAGTTACGTGATGCTGTCCCTGATGTTGTCGGTAAGCGATCTCTGTATGGTGAGCGATCCCATAACATCTATCAAAGAAAATGTGAGCCAAAAGGCCGTGTTAGAATATTCCGATTATTTGGCGATGAATTTCGCTTATCGGTACATTTAAGCGAGATACTCTTTCGGCTGTTCGGATGTTGATCTTACTGGACCTGTGCTTCGATTCGCAAACGTATTTTAGTCTCAACAAACAAATCGCGTAACGGTCTTACTCTTTCCCCCATTCCCGTCTATTGTTCTCGGATGTCTGAGCTTGAGGTATTGGAGGTGTTCTGTTTATTTGACCATCCCGTGCAGCACGCTAACTTACTGGTAGTCTATCTTCCCCGATTTTGTCTCCGTTATAAGTCCTAACAGGACGTCCTTCAAACTCGAAGTGCCAGTCCAATTGACCGAGCTCACCGCTGTTGCTATACTTTCTGACGACACCGGCTCTGATACGCTCACCTTGTCTTTGACCTCTTTGCCACCCTTGCTGTTAGATATCGTTGTATCTGCTGCTTACCCCTCCCATGCTCCGCCTGTTGTTTCTATCTGTTCTGAGTCCTCTTGGCTGACCCCCCAACTTGCTTCGCGGTGTGAGGTGTTGCTGAAAGACATGTGGCGACCCACAGAGTGTGTTCTCTACGACTGGGTGGAATTTATAAGGGGAGGAGAGATTCTGACGTCCTTAGACTTATTCCTACCATCCGGCGACATTGAGATTCGACATCCCGTCCCTCGACACCTTGGTTCACTGCTGACAGCTTATGACGACTCGGCTAGATCGGCTATCTTCTCGCGGGCGTCTTATGCATGTACAATCTGCCTCGAAACAATAAAGGGTTCCAAATGCATCCAGCTTTCTTGTACACACATTTTTTGCCGCTCTTGTCTCTTCGAGTACTGGTGATTATCATTCGCTCGACAGTTGTTGTTTTTCCAAAACTGATTCACCCCTTGTCAAGGTCTCTATCCATTATTGAAGGCAATGTTGAAAAACTCGGATGCCCCGACCCTGAATGTGTCAAAATGGGACGAGAATCTGGCGAGGCAGAAATTGCGCGAGTAGTTTCTGAAGAGGAAGTCGAACGATGGCGATGGCTCAGAGAAAAAATATTGGTTGAGAGAGGTGGTCCAAATTCAAGCCGCACTGAAGAGTGTACTGATGATCTCGCCACAGATCCGTCCCTCGTTCACTGTCCCATGGCCTTCTGTCAGACTCCTGTACCCCGGCCTTCGGAGTGTGACTCAGATATCGGAGTAAACAGGCTACGTATTTGCCCAGCCTGTTCGTTTTCTTTTTGTGGGTTTTGTAAGCGTACCTGTAAGTTTCTGATTCATACCAGTTTCGGTTACCATCTCATTCTTCTAAGGGCATGGAGCGGTTCAGGCATGCCCCATCTCTCAAGCAGAAAGTGTTGTGGTGGAGTACTTGGCATTAGCCGATGATTCCAAAGAACGGTGGCGCATGGAACTTCAATTTGGTAAAACAATTCTTTGGAAGCTTGTTGCCAGATATCAGGAAGAGCAGCTTAACAAGAAGTGGCTGGCTGATTCGACTATGGCTTGCCCGGGTTGTGCACTCAACATCGAGAAGAGCCTCGGCTGCAACCACGTACGTTTGTGCTTCGCGAAATGCGTGTCGTGTCATCAATTATAGTTTTCAGATGACTTGTACGCGTTGCAAAGCACATTTCTGTTACAGGTGTGGAGATAAACTGAACCCCAGTGACCCCTACACCCATTTTTCGACCCCTTGGCACCCGTTTTTTCTTAAAGCTGTTTGATTTCGCTGAGGACCGTGATGAATGGCAGGCATTTTAAATTTACTGTTGTACAAGTCCTTTTCGATTTCTTATCCTCTTGATTTTCGTCGCGCGTTTCGGGGCAATCGAATCCGATAAAAATAAAATAAAAGCTACTAGGAAGAGACTATCTTGTGTATACCCTCCCCTCCTGTCACATACTTGCCGTCGAACACATCATTGTACAGTAAGATATCCTGATCCTCGTACAGTTTGAATGGCAGGCCAGGGTTCGTCGTTTCGACCACTTTCCCGGTCTTCTCTGCCTTCCCGACCTAGTCGTGGATCTTCAACGTGGTTTTCACGTATCCACGCCGGTCGTGAAACGTTCATTCCGCCTTTTCTTCTCCCGAATTCGCAGGCGTTGGCCACTCGTCGAGGAATTTCCGTATGTCCTGAAATCTATTCGTCAGAGTGTCTGTTTGAATATATCCATGCATACATTTTCTTTTGATTTCTGATTCGCACGAGGGATGTCTTCCTTTGGAGCTCTTGACCGACAAATACTTGTTATCCATATTTGATCTTTATACTCGCTTCCTCGCTAGGTTGAACACACTCGACGCTTGGGCGTTGGCTGGGAATTATTGGGGCAGGTATATCATGGTTCGTAGACTCGTGATTCCCGTCCTTTTATTTTCTGTCTCTGTATGTGTGGCGTTGATTCGATTATTGAACAGAACGTCTTGCGTGACAGACCAGTTATGCAGCGTGCGCGAGAGCGTTTTAATTCATTCAGAAGGCGTCGTGGTCTGGATATGCCTGGTGATCCAGAGCCATTGCGCCGTTTTACCACGACGGTGGTGGATTCGTCGAACAATTTTGGGACAGGAGGCGGGGATGCGGCTTCCACTGATGTTCTGAGTGGGTCTTTCACAATATTGCTGTTGTAGCTGAATGCGATGACGCAGCGCCGGCCACAGGTGTTGATCGTAGTCGCACATGGTGGCGAATAATATTGGAGGTGTTGTTGCATCGTCCTGATGGTTGCCCATCGGCTTGGAACGAGCCAGTGAGGGTTAAGGTCTCCTTGTGGCAAGGTCAGAATGAATCGAGTCGGTCAGTTTGGGAGGTCATTTCCCTTCCCAAAAATGTGATTCGGGTAGGATCGAAGTTGTTGTGCGAAGGGGCTATACGAGAGCAGCATACCGTGGCGGGCATTTATGGATTGGAAGACGGAATCGCTTTTTTAGGATGTCGATGTGGAAGGAGAGTTTTCCGGGTTGGAAGTCGTCACGTAGTGGTCGACCGATCTCTGCTTTCGGTAATGTTGGTGCTCTTACTCCTTCTTGGCTCATATTTTGAACAGGTGCGGGTCGATCGAGAAGTCGTATATCATACAGACTCCGTGGTGCTGCATCCGAACAAAATTTGGGCTTGAAATATGTGCTTTGCGCAAATCGGCGTGGTAGTGATTCGGTATCTGCTAGTATGTCCACACATAGCGAGGAGGATACTCAGATTGATAATGGTGTAGTAATGCTATAATGTAATTCGCCTGATTTATCGTTTGGTCCATCGTCTCGGAATTGTTTCGCATGTCAGCAGTAGGCCGACCGGAGGGCTGTAGACGCCCCGCGGTCGCGTTGCTACCCTTGATCTCCTCCCTAGCGCGGTGTCAACGGCATAAGAAAACGAGAAGAGCGCCACGTACTCAATGCACAGGAGCGTGCTGTAGTTGTCGACACGTTCGTTTCGGCCGGGGGGCAACAGTCTTGATCTTGTCGATAGCGGGCGAGATGAGGAGGTCCGCGAAGGTGATGTTCTAGGTTTCGCCGTTGTGGTGCGAGGCCCGATTCGTCAGATTACGGGGGCTGAGCACTGTCGAAAGCGTCAGGCTGTATCTCGACGACACCAAGGCAAACTGAAACGTATTGGTCTGGTGGCCGCCGACGAACTGGATGCCGGTGAGCTTGGTGAGGTGCGACTGTGCGTCCCAGGCGTCCTAGACGAAGGGGTCTTCGATCGAGACGATGAGGTACTAGCGTGGTTCACGTACAGTTCCGTGAGCTCGGAGCCCATGATCTACTCGTCGGGTCCGCGTTGGGGTTCTCGAAGTCGTATTTGTGCTCGGATAACTCAGACGATCTGCGATATTGATCTTGCTCTCGTACTCCGCCTCTTTGATCGCCTCAGAGTGCAATTTGTGCGACTCTTCAGCGCCGGACACGTCCGCGAGAGCCTACACTCGTTGTCGACGTTGGCTGCTATGCGTGTGTGATGTGGCCGACAATGCACGGGTGTCTAACCATGGATACCATACTTTGCGTTGTGGACCGTCTCTGTGCCGATTTTCATTGCTTTGGTGAAGGACGTCGTGCTGGTAGGCAGAAGCATCAACTCCTGGGACGCAATATCAGCGAGCGATGAACGTAGGGCTGCGAGGTCGGCAAGGGCCGCTCCTTTGCGCAGCATACGTCATACGAGGGCAATGCATACACCAAGGAAGGCAAGCTGCCGACCGTTGAGCTTGATGACAGCCCGCGCTGGCGGAATGATGAGAGCAGTCGTAGATGAATGCATGGTGGGTAGGGCATGGATAGCGGAGGCATCGAGGATCTTGGGGGCAAGGTAGGCGATGTCTTCCTAGTCGCTCGTAGGGTGAGATGATAACGGCGCAATACGCCGCTCGAGCTATACCCGAGATATATGTATATATCGGTGCTATACACCGTCGTGCTATGCACGCGAAGAGCGAGAGAGTGAGGGGGAGTCTTGGTGTGTGTGCGGGGGGCTTGGCCGTCTCGGCCGACTGGGCTTTGCGGGCTAGGCGCGGGAAAAGCCGGGTCGGAGGGAAACGGGGCGCGGGAACGGCCAAACCCGTACGCAAAGGCCACCGAGGGTCTGGGTGAACGAGACCCCAAAGCAGCCACGAGCGTAAGCGAGTAGAAACAAAGGAAGTGGGTGGGTGGGAGCGAAAAGACGCGTGTGAGGTGACGAGGAGAGCTGCGAAGAGACTTTCGAGGACGCGGTGCTCTGAGGCGAAGCGAAAGAGCCGATGAAAGCAGTGTAGATTAGATGGTAGACGAATCTAATCTACATAGTGATGTGCTACGAGCGGATCATCCAGCGCTGCCTTGCCTTCCACTCAGGCCGGCTCGCAAGCTCGCCGACCTGAGCTCGCAGTATATTAGCAACATACGAGTAGCAGGACTGTGACCGCGACCTTCTGATGATCCGATACCCTCGGCTCAAATTTGTAGCGTCCGTGCAGGTTCAGAGTTGGGAGCAAGTTGGCGGAAGATTAATTGCCTTGTCCTCGGTTCCGTGATTGGCCCGCGGAGTGATCTAGCGGCGGAATAGTAGTTATCACAAATTATCATGTTCCGAGTGATTCTGGAGTTGATTGGGAAGTCCCTGTCGCTCCTTCTGGGTTTTGCTGCGCCAGAGCGCGTTTGGTACCTCTTTGTGGCTCGCGGAAATGGAAAGACTGGATTCTGCAAGGCTGCATCCTGGATAAGACTAGATATTCGTGATGTCTAAAATCCTGATCGGTATTCGTACCGGTCTCAAACTTCGGTATTATCTCAGTTTAGGAAGATTTCTGATTCAATGATTGATGACCATGTGGAAGGAATCGACTATGATCCAATTCCCGGTTACCGACGATATTGACGCTTCGGTCGTCGACTCTTGAGATAAAGGCTTGTACCTATCGTTTGTGTAATTTTCGTCTGAAATCTTGCTAAAATGTTTTTTCTCTGTTTTCAGTATGCTGTTCGACAATCTTACCGATGCTTTTATCTTGCGCTGCATCGAGTTGTGTACTGGACGGAGCCAAACGGATTATGTGTTCTTTGTTAGGTCTAGAAACGCGGCCTGCGCTGTGAATCGTCGGTTCAAGTCCGTCGTGCTTGCAGCGCACCATCTTTGGTCTCATGTTGTGGTTACTCAGCATGTGCCCGTCGACACCCTCCGATCGTGGCTCGGAAATGCAGGAGGAGAAAGTCTTACGGTGCAGGTCGATTTTCGAGATTTGGCCACGTATTATCGAGAGGGAAACCCCTCAGAACGCATTCACGACTACACTAGACGCATTCTTCCCGTCCTCCTTTCCTCTGCCTATCGTTGGACGTCGTTGCAAATGGACGTGGAGGATCCGAGCTGTGCAGCACTCATTCTCCTGGCACTTCGTCATGTATCGATCCCGACCCTTCAAACGTTTGCGATGGACTGTTCTCTTCAGAGCGGTGGTATTGCCTGGTTCGCAGGACATGCGACGCTGGACGTTATACCCCCTTGTCGGATCTTTTTAGACGGGGTGCCCTTCCCGGTCGATTTGACTGCGGATCTGGATCGTGGACAACGCAGTTGCTTTCGAAATCTCGTCGATCTTCGTATATCTGGGGAGCGATTTGTTCTCTTAGATGGATTGGTCGCGGTTTTGCGATCAGCCAGATCGTTGCGACATCTAGCGTTATCTAATGTGAATGTGGCGGAAGTGGGTTCGCTCGAAGAGGACATCACCCTTCCCGTCCTGGAGTCTTTGCATGTCGATACCGGGTCGGGGATGGGAATGTGGTCTGTCATCGGCCAGCTGGACGTGCCTTTACTGCATACGGTGGACGTAACCCTGCAGCACCGAGGCTTCGAGTCATTCCGGCACTGTTTGGCCAGGCGGCCCTTTCTATTCCATGAAGTTTCAGTACTTATCGTTCGGCCGACTGCCGAAGCGGATACGCGTAGTCTGCGCTTGCTCTTTGAGCACTTCCCGTCGACCGTGATTCTCGACCTTCGCCATTCCTGCGCTTTTTTTTCCCTACGATTGGTGGAGTGTTGTCAGATTCAAGATAAATTTGGAGCGGTGCTGCTACCTCGTCTTCGGGAATTGGTCTTGAGTGCTGGCGATATTCCTTACGCTGCGGCATTCGTAGACCTCAGGATGGCCTGTATGGGGCGCAGTCTACATCGTCTCGATGTCTATTTTTCTGACGCAGATGAATTCTCTGCTGTGGAGGGATGCGCGGACTGGGATTTTTTGTTGCGTAATGTTCTCACCAAACATTATTATCGGCCAAAACCCATCAGACTGGCCAAGTATGCTACAGCGGAACAGCAAGTAGTACAGCCTGTCTAGCTAAACAAATACAACTCCTTTGCAAAACTGTGGTTTGATCATATTGGGACACTCGCAAAATGAGACACCCGCAAAAAAGTCCTGTTTTTCAAAATCGACGAACAACTTTTGCTTCCCAATAAGAATCCCAATGAGGAAGTACAGCGAGTATAAAATAGGTGTTGGTTGCTATTTGGATAGTGTATCTTGTCATGAACGTCCATGAGGAACACTATTTTCACGTCTATACGCACGTTCTCGACCACGACTTGGTTTATACCTTTCATACGCGATATGTTGGCCAGTACGACTCTCCTCCCGACCTGTCTTTCCATCCCATCATTACGCGGGAGGCGACCATCGTCTTGGAAGCTGGAGAGGGGTGCAGGTTCTTCATGGATGTGAATGGACGAATGGCTTACTGGTTGCTGGTGCCTCCTTTCACTTCGACGGGTAGCGAGCGCGCTGTGCGGTTCCGTGTCGATGGGAGTCATACTGGTGGTAACTGGCCGTCTGTAGAGGATTTCGATCAGGCCGTATACACCATGCAGGACGGAGAACTCTTGTGTCTGTCGTATCTCGCTCGCCAGGACACTAGCCTTTCCCCCCCGCGGCCGGAATACGTTCTGAATGCGCTGCTGAGCGGAGCTTTGATTCGGCGTGGGTCTATGTTAGTGGCACCAGCAGCTTGGAGAGGCAGAGCGAAGGTTTTGGAGCGGATAGTAGATGATGGGACGTCAAGCATTCTAGAATGCGAGCTTGCAGATGGTCGAACCGTCTGGGTGAAGGCCTGGAACCAGGATATCTTCATGGACGTCGGGAGAGTAGGTCGTACCAAGAGGTCGGTCCGATTCTGGTGGAGAAGTTCGAAGGGCATTTTGGTAGGCCGATGGGAAAAGCTGTTGCTCTATCTGTGTCGTCGTCAGCAGGCGACGTAGTATCCTATGGTTGTTATTGACATGTCGTGATTTATTTTATTTTTTGTTTGGTCGTGAGTGGGGAAGAGGATAGATACTGTGAGCGTGACTCCGTGTTATCAGAACTTCTTTGAACTCTGTCCCCTTGTCATGGGCAGATTAACTTTCGGTACTATGCTGGCTGAGGAACGAACATGTTACCTCGAATATGGCATACCGACCTCGCTTCCCTCGATCGATCCTTGCAGGAAGCTTGCGCGCTCCATTGCAAAGGAGGAGTATGACTCGCAGAGTGTTCATGCTCGCTGGCAAATGTTTGGGCGATCGCGCAGCCATTCACCGTCGATAGAGGGGTCCTCGGTCGTCTCGTCGAGCCCGACGATATCTTCAGCGATTTTGGAGAGGTTCCGACCTGTACCATATTCCTCGCCTACCATCTCTCGCGTCGATTTTCGAGGACGACCGCTTTTGGAGGTTGTGACGGCCGACTTTGTTCAACTGCTGAGCTCGTTTACGATAATGCGCCATGCGGTGGTCGATCCAAGCGAGCCCGAGAGTCTGCGGCGGGACCAATGTGTTCTAATCGTTGGTGCGATTCACATGCCCGTTCGATTTGTGAAGAACCACGGGTCAACGTTGGAACATCCTTTGTGTTCGGTCATCGAGTGTGTGTCGGAGGGCGGTGCGATCAGAACACCGGTTATCCTTCTCGCGGCCAACTTTTTGGTTCATGCTAGTTTTACTGTGGAGGAAGAGCCGAACGCTGGCTATGTAGGGACTGTCCGGGGGGCCAACATTTTCGACCTTGGCAACCTCGCCGATATTGATCATGTTATTGGGGTAGCCGTCACCTATTATCAGGCCACGGAAGGTCTGGGTGGAGCTGTCCAGATTCAAGAGGCCGACAACAGGGCGCACCTTTCGAACATGTAGAAACGTTTGTCCTTCGATGCACGATTCTAGCTGAAATCAATCTGTCCCGATTGCATCCTTTTCGAGAGAATTCCTGAGATGCTAATGGGTCTGTACGTGAAACGATCGATCAGCCGATCCATGGGTTTTTTTTCCTGCTCTCACGGGCGTTGCTTCCATGGAGATGTAGAGACTGTTTTTTTTTTGAAGTAGTTCTGGTTTCTTTCGAGTGGAATCCAGGGTCAGCCCATCATTTTGATAGAGTTGACTTCTTTCTCATTAAAAAAAGGTCTTGCGTATGGTTTCGCATGTCTGAAGCGTTATATCTGTTGTACCGCGTCATCATTCGGTGGACGCCGGTGTAGGGAGTGGTAACCCATGACCTGAAATCGTTTGAGGTGTTCTCGCGGAAGCTAAGAGTCATCTTGCGGTTTGTTTAAACTGGTTTAATATCCTTGATATATTTAGAATAAGAATTATAAGCAAACATGCGGGCAAGCGTCGTACAGTCTTTACATCCTATGGGTTCTGCTCGAAGTGGATGTGCTGCCAGTTCTCCATCAGGGACTTGAAGTCGAGTGCCGCGAGTTGGACGTAGAATTTAGAGTTATGCACGCCAGGATAAATCGATTCATCTATGTCCATGTCTTCCTAGTGTCAGGCGGTGTGTAGAGTGGTTATGTTTGAGCACTGACCTACGATAGCATTATTCTCTATTTTCACGGCTTGTGCGATCATCCTTGTTATATGAGCCGTACTTGAGTCATCGATGGCTTCCTGATGCATGTTGACGAGGAGTTCGACGGTCAGGGTTTTGTCGGAACGAACTTTTCGGAATATTTGATGGACATTGTCGGGTAGTCGGGATGAAACGTACTGAGTCGCGGCGATAATGTTAGGCTGAGCAGAAAAAAATATACATTCGGCGCATAAGACGGTTGCTAATATTGTTTGAAATTCGTTATTTTCACACATAGCTGCTTCCACCCAAGCAGACCTTAAGGTCCGTTTTTTAGCCGCTTTTAAAATGGCGTCAAAGCGTGTTTGAGTTCCCGCGATATATCGTATGACGTTCAGATATGCTGCGACGTGGATTCTGCGCCTGCATCCGTGAGTAGAGTGAGCAAGCAGTTTTCCGGGCACTTACATGGCCGCCTGATGGCTTAGAAAGGGTTTAATCGCCCCCGAGGGCGAACAGAGCTGAGATAGTCGACCAAGTATGTTGGCGTCATGGTAAACGACCAGGTCGGCCAGGAACGATTCCATAGGACCAAAATTCATTGAGGTTGTGTACTGCATAGTACTTGTTTTTTTGTGTGGTAGTAGATACTGTTCAGCTGTCCAGAACTGAGATTCAGCGGTCCTGTACATTGTCCAATACTGTGGGGTCGTTATTACTAAGCAGACTGGGTATTGCATTGGTGCTTACATCGGGTTCCTCCGCGAGCGACAGTGTATATTGTTTGTACGCACTCATATTTGATGTGCGAGGTGGTGGCTTGCGTTCGGCGAGATTTCATGGCATTTTAAGGGAAGAGACAGATGGCCTCTTGGGGTAAAAACACGTGACGCGAGACGGGTTTTTCGCTTACCTGTAAGCGAGAAGCTCTTTTCCTGACTTTCTCTTGCTAGGCGAGTTATGAGCTCGTTTGACTCGATGTCGTGCCGACAATTCATTTTCTCACGTCTTTGTCTCTGGTATAAAAGGCGGACCTCAAAAAATGGGTTCCCATGTTTTCCCGCTTCCGAGTCTCCTCGCCATCGAAAACTCATCTGATGTATCCTGAATTCGCTACGTCTACAAATAGTGCACCTGCAATTCCTTCCCGAGGTGACGACGTCTTTTTTATCTGCTCTGTGCTTCTGATGAGGGATTTTGATCTAGACTGCGACGATTCGCATTTCTCGTGTGCATCGGGTGTGGATTTTCCGTCCGATGATTTGGTCGGTGTGCGCAGGGGATCTGGTAAGAATATCCACGTCTCCTGCATAATGCTTTGGGCGACGTCCTTCTCTAGATGATTTCAATGGGCCAGAGATCGCTGGTGCGAGTCGTGAGGACTATGCCAATTCATACGTAGGCCCTGATGTAGGAGGTGCTGTACCCGGTGGTCCCTTTTACGCGAGAGGTCTGTTCTGTTGCGAGCTGCTTTCGATTTATTCTAATTCGGCTAGGTGGTGATACCACGTCTCGCCTTTCTGGGGCTTCGCCTGTGAATAGTAAGTGGTAGCTTTATCTTACTGTTTAGTTGTTAATTCATCGAATACAGGCAGCATAGACGGGGAAGGCACCTCTGGCGATGATGGGTCAGAAACAACGGGTATGTTCTTTATCCTTCGTTCCTCCGGATGGCCACTCGCTGATTGTTGTTAAGATTCGTTGGCACAGGTCACGTACGCAGTTCCTGCGGTAGTAGTAGAACCAGTCGTGCATGAGAACCAATACGCTCCCTCGACTTGTGTGTTTTCCGACTTTCTTCCAGTGCATTCTGATTGGGCTGACCTAGTTACAGCGCCGATGCCTGTCTCTGCCACCGGCGAACACATTGGATGTGAGTATTCGTCAATCCCGGTTGAAGTATTGCTAACATGTGCGTTGAAAGCTTCGATCGCTCATCGATACATTGCGGAAATGCAGGGCGCTCAAATAAACAATGTCCACTCAGATCTTATACACAATAGCGAACGTGAATGTGAGTGATGTGTCCTCGGTTATGAATCAGATCTGATGCGAGAGTTGGTAGCTTTGGCTGTACGCCTCTACATTGCGGGAAATGACGTGCCTGTAAACCGAGAATCCCTGTTAACCGTTTAAACCTGTATTACGAACTCAAAGAATTGGTGTTGCATCCCGACCTCTGCCATAATCGAATTATGGATCCTGGATATATTGTTTTTCACGCTGAATTGAGTCAGTTGGTTCGATCCTTTGTCTTTTTCAACAGGAGTCAATTATATTCAATATCTCTTCATCATAATTTGGGGCAGGTCAGATCGGCTTCCTTGAGTGTACAGAGAGATGTACTTGTTAAGCATGTCTGTAACCGTGGTTGTGGAAATACTGTGTATGTATTCAAGCTCTTGAGGACGGTACGTGCGTACGACCAGCTTGAGAATCGGATGTTGCGGTTGATGTATCGTAAACCTCGCTCGAACACTGTTCAAGAGAGAGAGCAGCTCCTCGAGCAACGTTTACGTGACTTATCTCCTGATTCTTCAGGTGATTCAGCGTGTGACGAATCTTTTGATTACTTGAATTTACCGGATGATGAGTTGAAAAAAGATATAATAGACGAATGGCGAGCAGAACTTTGTACTGATCGTCTCAAGCCGAAGACATGTGCAGTGTGCGCGAAAGATGCGATTGCATGTGATGTGAATACCGTTGCAGCGTCTTCTATTGACTTGACGCTTCTGAGAAACGACGAGTTGCCGCCGAAGACGTGGCCAACCACTTATGATTTCGTAGCTTATGAACGGGCAATATTGTGCTCCGCCGGATTGAGTGATACCACTACGCCGGTCGACATGCAGATATGTGTTGATTGTCAGAAGGCTTTGTCTCGGGGTGTGATGCCTAGGCTCGCGTTAGCCAATTGGCTGTATTATGGCCGCGAGGCATTGCCAGATGCAGTTCGAGAGGCCTTCGACAGTGCGTCTATTTTTGAGCGGATGCTCGTGTCCAGAGTAAGGTTAAATAGTGTATCATGTCGTTTCAAGTCGGCCCAATATGATCCTACACAAGAAGAGACCGCAGAGAAGAATAGATTGCGAGATTTGAGAAAAGGTATTCGAGGCAATGTAATTGTGACTCCACTGGACGTTAGTCGCTTGCATGATGTTTTGCCACCATCTCCTGAGGTGATAAGGGATACTATGTCCGTGATTTTCATAGGTAGTGTGCCGCCGACGCGACATACTATTAAACGTCTTCGTCCTGTCCTTGTGCGCAAGTCTAAAGTGAAAATTATGCTTGACTTCCTCATGGAACATAATCCGAACTATGGGCGCTTGGCAGGTTTCAAGGGATGCGACGAGAGGAATTTAAACGCTTTATTTGAGGGAAATGGTGGCGATGAAGAAGGTAGGATCCCTGGTTCTGTTTATGTGGGTCGCATTTCACAGAATGATGCTGTAGATTCCGCGACTGCAGATTACACGCGAAGGAATGTGGAGGAAGTTGACGAGGAAGGCGATGCAGAGCCTGGAGAGGTCTTGATGGAGAATGTCGGTTTCACATTGGGTGATGAATCGGGAGATAGCTTCTATGATATGAAATATATCGCGCTGAAAAGATGTCTGGCGGGCAAGCCGTTCCTTGGATACAGAAGAGGAAGTGGGCCCGTGACCGATTTCGATAACCCGTACCTGTTGTCTATGGCGTTTCCTGAGGAGGATCCGTGGGGTATAGGGGGTATTCTCCATCCGTTTAGACGACAGCGAGTCAGTCCGGATGAACAGGTACGGCATTTGCTGATGGTACATGGTGGTCGGTTTCAGCGAAATCCCGAATTTGCATTCTTCTACTACAACGTTCTTCGAAAACAGCGCGTTTCTCGAAGTATGCGGTACAAAGGTGCTAAGTCGAGCTATAAAAGTGTAATAGATGAGATGCTTGACGTGGACCTAACGAAGCTGGCATCTTTGAGAGATAAATGCAAGCGTGATGCTCTCTATACGCCGGTCGATGCAGAAGAAAAGCATATTATGACGTTGATGGGGTCCGTGGGATTGCTGGCGCAACAGATACCTGGTAGTGCTGGTCAAAAAATGACACTGAGGAACGAGATTCGGGGCATGATAAATTTCCGTGGCGCACCTAGTCTTTTTATAACGCTGAATCCATCAGATGTCGACAATCCCATAGTTCGCCTGTTTGCAGGGGAGGATATCGTACTTGAAGATCTTGCTCGCGGGGAGGACATGGACAGCTGGAGTAGGAAGATACTTGCAGCTAAAAATCCGGCTTCCTGTGCGTTGTTCTTCGATTTGGTTATGACTAAGTTTATATCGGTTATTCTTCGTCATAAGAGACCTGGAAGAGGTTTGTTTGGGAAGTGTACGGGGTATTATTTTATGGTGGAAGCTCAAGGGAAAGGTACTTTGCATGCGCATGGGTTGGTGTGGCTAGAAGGTCATCCTTCCCCACAGACGCTGCGAGATAGGCTGGCGGAATCTGAATCGTTCAAAGATAAGATGGTTGCTTGGTTAGAAGATACTATCAAGTGTGAGATGATGAACCATAATTACAATACTCTGTCGAAGAACGCCGTCCGGCCCAAGAGAATTCCAGGTGAGCCGCATCCGGGTACGATCCCTTCTCCAACGGTTTTTGATTCGGCTGCTAATTATGAAAAGGATTATGCCGCCTTCGTTGACGACCTGATTAGAGAGTACAATTGGCATCTGCATCAAACGACGTGTTGGAAGTATCTGCGGAGGGGAGAATCCATGACCGACGCTAATTGTCGAATGGGTATGGATGGCGTCACTCGTCCGTTCACTTCGGTGGATCCCGTGACCTTCGCAATATCCCTTAGGCGCTTACATCCTTGGGTGTCGAATTACAACGATGTTGTCCTCTTTCTGCTGAAGTGTAATATGGACATAAAATTCGTTGGCTCAGGTGAAGCTGCAAAAGCGTTTTTGTATTATATTACCGACTATATAACGAAACCTGCTTTGACTGTACACGCTGGTTTGGCGGCATTGACACACGCGATAACCGTAACCAACACTAAATTCCCCGATATATCGGATGACTCCGTGTCCAGCGATGAAGGCACGTATGTTGGAGCCATGACGAGCACAGTAAATAGCATGATGGCGCACCAAGAAATTTCCCATCCTCAGGTGTTGAGTTATTTGATTGGAGGGGGCGATCATTATACATCAGATAAGTTCGCTGTGCTGTATTGGGGACCTGTCCTAGGCTTTGTGAATCGCTTCTTCCGTAATGATAAAATCGTAGCAGATGAAGTCGAATCTGCGGGCTATGGCTCATCTCGTGTGGAAACGGCATCTGAAGAAGAGACTTCTGTAGATGAGTCTGTGGAGGAAACATTGGCGTTGAGTTTATCTTTTGGGGAAGGAGTAATAACCGCGTCAAATCAATTGCTTGATTATATGCATCGGTGTGCTTCTCCTGGGTTTGACGCTCTGGGTCTGTACGACTTTATAAGCAGAGTTTCTAAGACAACGCGGCGGATTCCTCGCGGTTCAGTCACTCTCAGCGGTGGACAGGATGGTACTTGGCCTGGTCAGTTCTCTGAAATAGACCATCCACAGTTCAAGACTCATTTTCAGTTCGTCCATCGAGAGCGTCACATACCGGTGGTGTTAGGCCCCAAGATACATAGACAGGATAGAACGGATGAAGAGAGAGAGTTGTGGGCTCGTGATATTGTCGTACTTTTCAAGCCTTGGAGGACACCTGCGGATCTAAAGGATGTAAACGAGACTTGGTTGGATGCTGTGAAGGCCCTCTTACCTTCATTGTCTGACTGGAATAAGCGGGTAATTCGAAATATGAACGTGTTGAGTGAATGCCGAGACGCGAGAAAGGAGCATTCTCGTCATCGTAAGGGTGATGTTTCGACAGCCGAGATAGCATCAGAGCAGCTGGACGATCTCTTGGTCAGTGAACGTGTTGTCGCGGAGGAAGACAATCCGTACGGGGCTCTTGAGCATCGCGACGCGGATCGGAATGCGATACTGGATGAGACTGGTTACCGACCTGCTGGTGAGGAGATAGTCAAAGCTTTGGTTGGTGATCAGTCGTTGGCTGCGTTGCGTTTATGTCTCGTTGGTGGCTCGTCACACAGCTCTGTTTCAGTTGGGAGTATGCGGGAAGTAGGGAATGACGACCGTTTATTGTTGAAGACCTGTTCACAGACTATGAGTGCTTTAAAGAAAAGGCGGAGACCAGATAGTACCGCTGATAGTGAACGGCCAGCAAAGCGGACGAGACGTTCTTTTCCACCAGAAGCGACTGTGGGAACTTTGCTTCCAGGATCCGATATATTTCGGGGGGCCTTTAGCTCCGCAGATCATCGCGATATAGTGGACAATGTTTTGAGAAACGCTAATATATTTGATAATCCAGAGCAGTTACGAGTCATGAAGATTGTCACTAAACACGTTTTGGATGGAGGCGAGCAGCTTTTAATGTATGTCGCTGGTGTCGGCGGCACTGGGAAATCTCACCTGATTAAAACAATTGTTTCTCTTTTTGAGCAACTCGGAATTCGAGACGCATTGCAGATCGGGGCACCCACTGGTATAGCCGCGGTATTGATTGGTGGGTATACCCTGCATGCATTGACTATGAGTACTCCGCTCGGGAAGTCGAAAGATATGGATGGCTTGGCTGCGTTATGGAGAGGAGTCAAGTACTTGATCATTGACGAAATTTCCATGGTAGGGGCGACTATGCTCAGCGATCTTTCGTCCAGGTTGAAACAGGCCAAGGGTGACGACCCTGTTGCTCGTTTGCTCCCATTCGGTGGGCTGAACGTGATATTTTGCGGAGATTTTGGGCAATTGAAGCCGCCGCGGCAGCATTCCCTATATGCACATGAGCTTGTTAGCAACCCGTCTTTTGAACAAGGTAGAAACACGGATGGGGTGAAAGCTCTGAATGGTGCGTTCCTTTGGAGACAGGTAAATGTGGTAGTCGAGCTGAAGAAAAACCAGCGTCACGGTAAAGACCCTGAATATGCCCAGTTTCTGGATCGTATGCGTCGGGGAGAATGTCTCACTCGCTATCATCACGTCGAAAACGGTGGTCCGACCAACGATTTGGATTATCTTAGAACGAGAGAGTTGTCAGTTATTGCAGCTACTGATCCTCAATCTTTAGCCTTCTTCGACGAGGCTCCTGTCATCGTGGGAAGTAAGTCCGTGAGGGACGCAATAAATACCATGCTAATTACGTACCATGCGCGGCGAAAATGTGAAGAAGTCTTTTTGTATCATTCTGTTGATACTTCCAGGAGGGCGTCCCTCCCAGAAAAACTTCAGGATGCTACGTGGAAGTTACCCGCCGGGCAAACAAAGGATTATTTGGGACAGTTGCCGTTGTTTCCTGGCATGAAGGTGATGGTTCTGGAGAATGTTGCTTTTACGGTCGGTGTCGTGAATGGGGCCGAGGGGATAGTAAGAGACGTGAAGTACACAGTCGACGAGCATGGTAATCGTTTTGCATATATGGTTTGTGTACACATTCAGGGTTGTGGGATTCGTATTGATGGTCTAGATGATGATGTCGTGCCATTATTTCCTCAATCTGTGCAAGTAGATTATAAGGTTCGCGATCGAGAGGGTGGTGTGACTGTGCGCACCTTCACAAGGAAGCAGATTCCGATTATACCGGCATATGCCTATACCGACTTTAAGAGCCAAGGTCGTACCATGGAATATGTTATCGTCGATCTTGCCACCGCTCGTACACAAGGGGTTTACGTGATGCTTTCTCGTGTGAAGACCTTGAAAGGTCTTGCCATTTTGCGTTGGTTTCCTGCGACTAAGGTGTTTCAACGGATATCACAAGAGATGCGAACCGAGTTGGATCGTATTTCCGAGTTGGACTCTCTTACGAAGGCGAAATATGACGCTGGATACTTTGACCTTCGATTTCCTGCGTGGCGGGTTCAATGAGAATATCCATACTGCCCAGGGCAAGTGGTACGTTGGCGGACTTTTGGGGCGATGGGGGAGTATGGTTGGAGAGGCGCGGAGTCGGATGGCCGTTCGGTACTATGTAGTTGGTGCTTCTATATCGCATTTGGACTGAGTTTGCGCGATCTTTGAAAGTTCGCTCACCGGTAGCAATCTAGCAGACACCTTTTTACAGATACCCCTCCGAGTCGTAGGCAGCATGTGGCTGGATGCAAAGATTGAATATATATGCTCTTGTGTCGGTTTGGGTCGAGTACTTTTTCGTGGGATAGGAAATTGCAAGTTAGAAGTGAAGTTATTGTCGCGGACTAACTCATGCATCGCCTGAACATGGTTGTCGCGAAGAATGCGAGTTTGTGACTTTGAAGTATGCAATCAATGTACGCGGTCGGGGTGAGACTCCGACTCGGAGATTTCGGAAGTAGTTGCGAACACGTGATTCTACGTAACGTCAAGCTAATTCAGCGAGGCCTTGAGGCTGAGCGCTAGCGCTGAGCGCTAAGCTTGAGGCAGCACCTCACCAATCTGCACTCAGCGCTCCTTTAGCAGTCGTGCTACCTCAGACCGCAGCCCTCAGACCGCAGCACCCTAGCGGTTTCGGTCCTGTATCTCGCGATCCAGGATGGACCACTAGTATCCAGCGCAGTCAGATCTCATCCCGTCGCGTCCATCACGCCCCCGACGTCCCGAAGCCAGGTCTGTCACGTAGCTTTGTACATTTTATGCATGATGTACTTATCTGAACTTTTGGTACGGCTCATAGAGCATCAAACTATAGCGACGTGTGGGCCCACTTGAAATGACCCTCAGCGTGTGGGACATGAAGTGGACGAGAAATGCGCCGAACGTTGAAGATGTTTCCGTGGTCGTCTCCTCAGCTTCGTAGTATACCGATTACGCCCTCTGAAGGGTACTCTGGTGTTCTCATCCCGAACACCGCCGGCTGCAATTTTCTTGTGTTCCAGTGTCAGTTCCACTGAGGTCCTGGGCAATCGTCCCCGTGTTTCTGCATGAAACAATTCGTGGCCGGAGAAAATCTACACTGTTCATTCGGGGAGAATAATACTCAGTGGTCCGTTACATGCCGCTTTTGAGCTACCACGCCATTAACGGATATGCTAGGACACGACTACTCGTCGACTTACACAGGCTGAATATTGAAGGGCTGAGTGCATGTGCATTGTAGACAGCGCGTCGTCTGGATCTGGCTTCCTCTGAGGACCCCACCCTCGGCAGGACCGTTGTGCCCATCATCCCCATGTTTGGCGAGCCCGAATCCCAATGACCATAAGAAGTTTATCCTGATGTTCCACAACGCCAGCCATGCGTTCGCCGTTTATTCTGGATGCCCGAACCTCATCAGCCGCAGCAGCCTGATTGAGCTTGAGGGTCGCTACGAGGATACCATGGGCGATGAGGCGAAGAGAGGGCCGGCTGTTGATCATGCGGGTGGCTTAGGCCAAGCGGAGGTGATGTTAGACCGGGTTGTCAGTAGTTTTATCTGCTCTACCCTGTCTGTTATGCTGACTTTTCATCAGCGCTTCAAGACCCTTTTAAGCTGTGAGGTCCGCCTCAGGGCTGGACGTGGGACCTGTGCGATCCCGCTTCGCTTATTATGCATATCCCGCCGGGACGTGCGTACTCTTCGTTGACTGCCATATGGGTGGTTGCTAATTATCTCACAGCTTATTTTCCTCGAGAGATAACTCTCGACGTTGAACGGTCGTTCGATCCAGACGTTGATTACTTTTATCGCCGACGGATGGCTTTTAAGGACGTCGTTCGTGGGCCGACTTCGCCAATTGTAGGAGTAGCAATAGCTCACCGCCTGGATGCGCCGGCGCTTTCCCCGATGATTGGCGACTTCGAAGGCTCCCGGCGCCGCGTAATCAGCCGCTCTTTTGGTCGCGATCCAGCCCTCATCCGCCGCCATTCTTCTTCGGGGCCGTAGATTTGTCTGCGTCTCCAGTGCGATCTACGCTTTCTAGCGCAGTGGCGTTCTGACCGGAATAGACCGTGTGCCTTCGATTGACTTATAGCCTGTGTTGAGCCGGCAGCGTAAATGAATGCTTCACGGCGGTGGTAGCATTTTAGAGCATTAACAGCCACAGTAGCCTCGACGCGTGGTTGTACTTGCCTTGTCGGTTTCGTCCCCGGTCCCGTCCTATGTCACCCCTACCCTTCCTCTTCCGTTCTTGACGATGGTCTATTCGCGCGTCGTCCGTTGGTCGTACCTCTTGCTCCCAATCAAAGATGTCTCGGCGACGCAATGCCTCGAGTCTGTCGGGAAGGCAAGTCTGTCGCGGCTTGGATCCAATATTGGTTCTAGCTCGAATGTCGGGAGCAGCCTCGGATGCTGTAGCCACAGTCGCCCACTGACAAGCATTGCTTTGTCGTCACCCGAGCTGATCAATCATGTAACGGACCATTGGCTGACGTCGATCTCTACATTCTCGTCGGGACCCCCACGCAACGCTGTCCGCGCTCTCTGTGACGAACGCTCGATTCAAGGCATGAGCCGCTTGCGGCGGGTTCTCTCCAGCATCTCACCGACTCCGCTGCGATACGGGAGCCCTCTACTCTACTCCAGTCCCTTACGGTAATTCCGCCCGCGCCGTAATATGCGCCACCGCACGAACGCGTGCAGGCATCGCAGTTCCACATGGGCAGGGAAATAGGTCTGTGGGAACGGTGCTGTGTAGGCCGATGCTCGACCTACTGGCTGCGCTAGCGGTCGTGTGGAGCGAGAATGGAGAAACAAAGGAAGTGAAAGTTGGCGATTGTGACTGTTCCGGGCTGAGCGGCCCGATATGAAGCGCGCGCTAGCTGTCCAGAGGAAAAAAGCGGGTTGGGCACAATGAAGTACATATCAACACTCGGTCTACGACGCGATCCGTGCTCATGTGGGCCACGATACCTTGCCTACCATCACAAACACTTTGGGGCTAGCACTGGTCTTCTTGGTGCGAAGATTACTTTCTCTGACGAGGCGGGTGTGCTGCCTTATATGCAACAGTAACTTCGACTCGATGCCGCGGAAAAGGATGGCCCCCGTCAACAGCCGACAACGACCTTACGAGGAGTTGGAGGGCGGGGATAATGACGGGCGAGTACCTCAGGCTGCTCTATCACTACCGCCGGATGCGTACGGGAGGAAGAGAAAAGGACGCGTCACCGGTGCCTTTCAATGAAGTTACTACAGCTGCGGCGCGCCCAGGTGGACTTGTCGAAGCATTTTGTCTTTGCATGTTGCCGACAGCTCTGCTCGCGGGCAGAACAGGTGTCGGATGCATGTGCGCCGAGAAGCAGTGGTGCTGCAGACGACTACGGTCTTGGGCGTGCGCTTTCCTCTGGATGTTCGAGTGGTCTCACTCTCAGACAATGCCGTTCCTATTTGGCATTCGGTCGTTTATCGAGGGGCGCGAACGCGGGTCGATTAGCTGTTGATCGGCAAGGAGTGACTTCCGGTGGAATATTTTCGAGTTCACGCCCTGCCGTACTTCAGAACAAAGTCGGTATTACGCATATGGAAAGTGGATCATCTTTGGAGGGGCTGGCGAAGATGTAAGTTTTCGCCACACTCTTCCTTTCACCTCTTACCATTATTCAGAGTTTATACAATGCATCTGCATCCCTGTAGCCGGTGCGATCACTTTAATATATTCCTGCACTGGTCGATTCGATGGCCAGTTCTGTTCGTGTTGGGTGAACAGTCTATTCGTTCCGCCGTCCCGATTTCATCCTCCCGCTTCCGCTCTTTTCTCTGCCGAGCCTTTCGAATTCGTATCTTATGCTTGCCATATGCGTACCCGCTTCCTGCCAACCGTCCGTGCAACATCTAATGACGGTGACGCTATGTGTATGTGTCGCCCCAGCGCGCTTCGTTCGCTCTACCGACAATGCTGGATCGATAGTGTCCACTCATCTTTCTCTTGACAAAAATCCTGAAACGATTGCCCTCAATTCCACATCTAATCAGGACGATGCAGCTGGTGATGCAGTTCAATGAGGCAGATGGAGGCAAGACTTCGCGGACGTAGCGTCGTGGTGGCGGGGAACTAGGATGTTGAGTACGTTAATTGAATTCACCCCAAATCAATTGAAGTATATGGTGGGGGTTCCGCCAATGTAGGTGTCGAATTTTTTATTCCTGTCCAGTCATCCTTCTCCTGCTTCTCCGGATTCGACAACCGCATAGAGTCCACCGTCGGGCGAATCTTTAACAACTATCGTCCTGTCGCGTAAAGGAGACATTGGGTTTAGAGGTCTGACTCCGTGACGCGGCCAGTTCCAAAACCTCTCACGATGGTACCCCATGTGGTTGGTCCATCCTCTTTCTTTTTCGTCCAATTTGTTTTTTCTCGTGGAACTTTCACTCTTGTCCGTCGACTCGAGCAGCGCCTCCCTGGTCCCAATGTTACCAGTCCTCGACTACTTCCTACCATCTGCTACGGGTCCATCCTTCGAAGCAAACATCCCGTCTTCTGACGGCAAGGATAGCGAGCGCCACGCCTATTTGTCCGACTTCATCGACGCACCTTCACGAGATGATGTCTTCTGGGGATTTTCGGCTGACGCGACTGTCGGGTTCGAGTGGATAGATACGGTATGCGTGGGCTCCGAACGCCGCGCGGAACCTGACGCCGACGGCGCTGAGAAGAGGTTCAGCGTCGGTGGAGAGAACCACCGTTATAGCGACGAGGAAAACTTTCTTCACCTGAACAGCACCAGCTCCCATGGAATATCCGACTCGGGCAGAGTTGAGGAGAGCGGCGGGTCTGCTAGAACATATGGTGACTGGTTTGTCCCCAGTCAGGCTGCGAGTGGGAGCATGTGGGATCGGAAGCGGCTGACGCAGGATCTGGCGGATAATGATATGTCCACGAGGCACGACGCGGCGCGAATCCGTGGGAGGGTCGGCGCTGAAAAGCAGAGGCGTGCAGTAAGCACTGCCCAAGCTTTGCGGGTCGTCAGCGAGCATGCTGAAGCCAGAACGGAGACTGCCTCACATTCTACCGGCACACTGGGCGCTGTTTTCAATGGAGCTTTCTCGCCGGATGTATCGTCTGCGTTTTTTTGCGGAGACGACGTTGCTTTTGAAGACTATTCATCCATGGACACGAACTCCGGATGCCCACCGTTGCCCATACGTTCTGACGAGCTGAGTACGGGTATCAGTGACGAATTGAATGGTTATGGGGCGGATCGTCAGGCGCCGGTTGCGACACTATCCGAGCGCGCCATTTCTGACCCACTCAATATCTTCGATCCTGCGGGTAATCCTCGTGTGGGAACGTCTTCTCACTATTCGAAGCTTCCATCGCGCAGGAAACTCAGGATGCCGCTGCCTGTCCCTGTACCGAATCTCATCAAGAAGAGCCGTGGGCGCCACGTCTGTATGTCTCTCCACGACATCGATGAACGTGTTTTTGTGTGCCAGGTGGAGGGTTGCGGGAAGGGTTTCGTGCGCGGGGAACATCTCAGGCGCCATGTGCGTGGCATCCATACGAACGAGAAGCGTGCGTTTTTTCTTTTCTGTGCTGTTCGTGTTTCGTTGATTTTCGGTGCTTTAGCGCATGCTTGCCCATACAAGGGCTGTGGCAAGTCATACAGTCGCCGCGACAACCTCGCTCAGCATTCGCGCGTGCATCTTCCGCGTACTTGATCCAAGCATGCGATCCATTCCAAGGGCGTATGCCATTGCCTAGCATGGATTGAATCTGTCATCTACATACCACCGCATTGCCTCGAGGACTCCTGTTTTGGACGGGGCCTTCAGCGAACTGAATTAGGGTTGTTCTGTCAGTTGTCACCGTTGGTGTATGTCGTGTTCTTCTTATGCTCTTGGCCCTCCGTTCGTCCATCTTATACTATCATTTTTTAATTCTCTTTTGTCTCGTGGTTCTCCAGTCTCGGGATAATAACGCATCGTGTCAAGAAAAGAAAAAAATGGAGCGAACGCTGCTGAATACAACACAGGTAGTTTGCGACTCGTGGCCGAAGTTGCGTACGTCGAGATAATATAACGAAAGTATGATGGCATTGGCATTTGAGGAAAGATTGCGGGACAAGGGGATGAGCATATACGGGGGAGACATTGTTGTTAAAACAACATGGCTATGGAGTCATGACGGTCGGAACTCGGGTGCGGAATTTGATTAAAAATGGGCGAGGGGTACGATTGGAACGATTTCCTGCGATATTTTGGGGGCCTACTTTGTAGGTAGCTGGAATCGAGAGGTCCGTCGGTTTTCGATAAACAGTACTGCGTCGATTCCTGAATTGTTCGTGAAGCAGACCCCGTAGCCCTTGTTTCGCAGACTAGAACAGTTGGATTTGTAAAATAAGATGGTAGGGCGTCGGTGGTACTCTTACCCAGGACTTGGCGGGACGCGAGTCGCTGAGGCTTGCTTTTAGGATCCCGCTTCGATGACGATGTGGATTTTGCATTGGACCGGGAACGCGTAATGTGAGGATTATGCGGAGAGTAGTACAAGGGGTTTATTACGAGTGAGCTGTTGGATTGCATTGACCACTTAGCTACCCCTAATAGTCTTTTTAGTCTGAGCGCCTCGGTACTAAATTTGAGGGGGTTATTTGAGGAGGCGATAAGCGAGTGAGGGTGTCGTTTATGTGAGTAGTAGAGTTGCGAAGAGTATGCGGGTTTACACATAAGCGATAAAGCGAGTCGGCTCAGGTTCATGGGAACTTTACCGAAGCTTGGCAAGTGAACTGTTAAGGGTTTAGTACCAATGAGCGAGTGATGTTAGGTAGATGTGAATGAGTGCATGCTTTCGCTAGATCTCCCCTGCTATTGTTGGTGTCTTGTTCAGGTAATAAGATTTTTTAATAAATTTTGGATAATGTCAGAGTTGAAAGTGATGACACTGGTGCCAAACAGTACGTTGCCAAATAAACAATCGAGAAAGATACACCACCCCCACCCAGACACCGCCGACGTACCTCCCTCCCCCACTAAAAAGCCTAAGCCCAGTTGTGCGACGTTTGAAATTCCTGTAGTTCAAAATTGTTTCCCAACGCTGGGTATATCGATCCATCATCTATGGAAATCTTGGGCGCGTTGGTGAATGAATGATGTACACAATGATGATGATCCCTCACCCTGTTCACTGCGCCTGGTTCCTGATGAACGAGATCTGACTCAAATAGACCTTTCTGTAGGTATTCAGGTGGAAAGTACGGATCGTAGGCGTCGTTGAGGGTGTACGCAATATCGATCGGATCGAAAAGCCCACTTTCTTCGTACATCGAATGAGCGTCCATCGTAGTTTCATGGCGGACTGGATTCGTTGGAGGGTATACGCTCAATGGCTCTAGGGGTGGGTACAGTTTGTGCCATTCGGGCGCAGATGAAGGGTATGGTTGCAGGTATGGAATAGGTGAATTGTTAAAGTCGTGCGATTGGGCGTCGGGAGGGTCTTGGGCGTATATTCCCTGAGTCCATCTGTCGTTTGGTGGGTGGCCCAGCAATAGGTATCTGGTGAGGTGGTAAGGTTTCGTAAGGTAGGCGTAAGATTATCCATTACTTAGGGTCGATGACATTAAGGGCATATCCTTTCGATTCGGTCGAAGTTGACGTGTCATCCCTATATGTGCCGGTTGAGAGATTGGTGTCCGTCTCATTAGGCTAAGTACCTTGTAGAGATCTCCACGGTGTTTTCGATTGCGGATGCGTCTCTGTGTTGTTAATTTAGCAGACCGGATTTGATTGAAGTGCAGATCCACATTATCGATCGCAACCAATCGTCGACGGTAGCATTTGCCTGATTACTGCCTTTGAGAAGGAGTTCGACTTCTAGCATGTCTTGGAGGTTTGTATCTGCCGGTGGTAACATACGAGCCTCTGTCATGGCGTGGTTGGTATCAGTGTCGATGACGGTGTTTGGGTGGTGGCTGGTTTGCGAGATTTGTTCGAGAGGACGTATAGTCGACATCGCACGCTGTGAGTCAAGTCGTGGGGTTGGGTCTAGTACCGTTCTGGAGACGGGCCAGTTGTTGCGGACGATCGGTGAGTTCGCCGTGGAAAAGCTCGAGGTGTAAGTTGCGGAGGTGGCCGCTTCCGAAATCGCGCCAGGGGCAGGTTGTTCATGAGTCGTCGGGGCCGATCCTTCAATTGTGCTGACAGTGCAGGTAACGGGTGTTGGTGACGGGGAGGATTCCTCTCCATCGGTGAATTCGTATTCTTCGGTGTCATCGATGTCTTCCCAGTCCGAGTCGGTTTCCTTCGTATGCCGTGAAATTTCATGGCCGTCTGAGGAACTGTACGTTTGCATTGACATGTAGGATTGTGCTGGACGGTAGCGCAATTTGTCGTTTGGAATGTAATCGTCGCCTTCGGAGTGCATGTAAAAGCACTGGATATAGTTAGAAGAACGTGTGTGTATGTTTATTGTTCGGTACGCACACTTTGACCAGCATCAACACACCGACGGCAGCTGGGTGAGATTTCGTCGCACTGGCATCAATGTATTCGTTAGTGATGCTGGGTTGACTCAATGGAACTCTTACTTCAATGTTAAACATTACACAGGGTCCGCAGGCGAAGCGTCGTCTTGCCTGTATATTCTCCCTGATCTTGTGTATGACGGTGACCATGTCTTTCTGTGTGGCTGCACCGTAGCTCTTGCAGTGGCGGCATACGGACCGCGACCCTCGCTGTGGGACGATTAGTTGAGCGAGTCAGTTTCAGTTAAGCACCACCCACTTTTTTCTTCAAGTGCCTCATCGAGTGGATTCACAAGTTGGGTCGTCAGTTATGAGGTTGGGTTGATATTCGATTCAAGTATAGATCTCGAACCGGCAGAGGTATAAAGGTACGGCTGGGCATTCTCTTGGCGCTTAAGCGACATAGTGTGTCGCGTAGGTCGTGCACACGGAAAGATGGGGAAGCCTCTGTTCTTTTCTTCTCTTTTGGCTGGTGGTCGCTCATAACCAAGAGGAAAGGAGTCTAGCAGCTAGAAGAAGGATGGTTTCATGTACATTGGCGAGACATCATGTCGCTTAGCGTTGGTGATATTTGGGACATGTGTCTGGCTGTCTGGCTCTGGATTTCGACTTCCAAGTCTTCCTACTGGAGGATAGAAATGAGAGTCATATTATGTTTCGAAGAATCGATGTGAATATTGCGATAACGCTTCCGAGAAGCCTGTAGAATGGGGTGGACGCTGCCGCCGTCAATACAGTTGTTGTTTCGAAGAACGAGAATGGGGTAGGAAGAGCATTATTGTCATTTGTTTGTTCTCGTGAGATTCCGGTGAAAGATTGCCGAAGTCCGACGAGCCGTGTGTGATTCCCTCTGATTCCCTGTAATTCCCAGCTTGCGGATCGGGATGATTTAACTCCTGCGCCAGCGCTTAGGCTCGCTTAGGAAGTGCTAAATAACAAATAACATCTTTCTATTTGGCACCTCAGCCAAGCTGATGAGATAGCGGTTAGATTCAACTTAGATAAGATTTCACTCACTCTTTGACTGCCATCCCCCGGTATTTTCAAGGTCAAAAAAAAAAAAAAGCTTCCATAGCTGGAAATGTGTCTTTCCCGGGAACATTTGTCCTCTTGTTTTCCTAATTTTTTTCTAGAACTTTTGAAAGGCTTTGCGGCCGTTGATGCACCGGAATTGGGAAAAGGTGGTTATTCTCCCACGACGAGGCGCCGAGGACGGGGGGGGGAAGCGGTGCGATGCACATGCATGCATTGAGGCACAACAAAAGAAAATTCGAATTTTTGGAGCGGCACAACACCACCCGGAACCCATCCCGCTCAATCTCGCCTCACGCGCCACCACCCGACAAATCGACCACCATCACATATGTATTGATTACAAAATCGGGAGCACTCGGTTTTTTTATTACCCTAATCATGAAGTTGGCGTGATTGGGAGGTTACTTCCGTTGGAAGTCGGACTTGAGTTGTCGCGACGTTCTTCAGGGGAAGGGGAAAAAAATAACATATCATCTGACATCAACGCGTGCGTTTACATGACTACACTGGGTTAGGAATGGGCTAGGAATGGGCTAGTCGACTTCTTCTCCGACCAATTCCTTAATCGTGGGCTCGCTTCGAACGTACCTGCACATGGCGCACGGCGGGTCGCACACTGGGTGGTAGTGTCAGCTTCGCAAAGGATGTTATTAGATGGCTTACGATCGACTGCATCCGTATCCGCATCGATCGGCAGGTCAACAGGAAGCGGTCTCTTGATATCGTTGGGGGAGCTGGGGGAATACGTCCGGTGTAGGTCGCCTATTTCTCTTTTCAATTCTATGGTTTCAGCCTCCAGTTCAGGGTGCGAGGATATCCACTGTCTAACGGCTTGCGAGATTTCGTCCGCGATACGACGCAGAGCTGCTGCACCTTTGAGAAGGTCGGTGTATCGTTGGTCGGTTGCGTGCGACGAAGCTTGATTGCGGCTGGACTCGCTGCTGGCGGGAGTGATAGATTCAAGCTCGGGCATGGAATCGTCCGTCGAGCCGCTGCTGTTTGTGACCAACGCAAGGCTATGCATGGAGTCGAAGCTGTCCATGCTTGCTGGGGTTGTGCATCTCGGAATCTCAGGGTACCATTTATTAGCGTAATCGGGAGGGGTGTCTGTCGATGCTTACTGGGGTTGTAGATCTCGGAATCTCGGGGTACCATATATTAGCGTAATCGGGAGGGGCGTCTGTGAACGGGCCGGTGACAGAATTGAGTGCATTAGGTTCGCGGGATGGAGTCTGAAGTGAAGATGAAGGCAGCCAAGGAGCGCCATCTGAGTCCACAATCTTGTCCTCGTTGAGTAGGTTGGTGAATTCTAGACGCGTTAGTCATTTATAGTTTTGAGGTGCAAACCACTCACCACTCCTCGCAAGGTACTGTAGGAAGCACCCGTTGTCGGTGGGGGGTACTGAAACGGTGTTTGTCGGTGCATTTGCACCGACGCTCTCATACTCGTTCTGCTGCATGAATTGGTGTGGGGTGTCTAAAGTGGTCGCACGTTTGGTCATAGTGAAGGAGCTATCTCGATTTTCTTCGACAGACATGTTGAGAGTCAAGCGGCGAAACGGTGCTGTCAAGTCGGCCGGGATTGTAAAATCTTTGCTTGCGTTCATATCTGCCGTGTTAATATCGTCGAAAGAACTGCTCTGGTTGGACGCTGGCAAGTACGGATGAGGTGGCACGTACTAAGACATCATGTTAACTGCCATGTTAGCCTGGAAACCGGCCTCGTTTGCGGCAACAGTAGTACTTGTGTATGTTGAAAGGTTCTGGTCGGTCACCATTGGAATAACGAGTGCGGAATGAGCGGTTTGCGTCGATGTGTTGACGGTCTTCGGTTGGGTGCATTTTATACTGATGGCTCGATTACCTAATATATGCGTTTGGCTTCCGTTAAGCGATATAGCTTCTCGCTTAGCTCAAAACTTGATCAAGGTTGAATCGAGGTCGACGTCGGTCGGCAGTGTTTTTCAACAGGCAAACGGTTGTTTCTCTCGCTTAGTTTGCCTTCTGACTTATATAAGGTGAGCCTGTGCTGAAAGTCTCTTTCTATTGCTCTGTTCTTCCACCTCCGAGTCAATGTACAGAGTCGGCGTGGTCAGCCCGCGAATGTATGTCTGCTTGTTCTGTGTGTTAGGTCTTTGATTATTTCGCGAATTTTCAGTCGCATGGGTTATATACAAGGCGGTTCTCCGATTTTGACACTGCCAAACGAGCTTCTCCTGGACATATTCAACCGACTTCCTCGGCTTGATCAGACATCCGTGCTCAGAGTGTCTTCGGACTTTCACTCCATCGCAGCCAGGTCAATATATACCGATGTTCGCATTTTTGGTTTGGCTGCTAGAAAATTTTGTGTCACTTTGGCCACCAGATCGTGTTTCTCGGTCGTTTATTCGGGACACTTGAAGAGGTTGCGATATACGGTGACATCACCTACGGAGTCCTTTCTCACATATCCCGTCTTGTGCCAGGCGCTTTTGACCGCGAATGGACTGGTTGCCCTCGCTCTTGACTTGTATCCTGGCCAGACAGAACCACTCTTGCTTTGTTTCCAGCGGTATGGATTAACTCGTAGGACGGATCTAACGGCGTCTGTATTGTTGGACAAGCATCGTGGTAATCATCGACCATCCTCCGTCCCAACGCTTCCTGCTCTTCGGGGTCTGAAGATAAGGGGGGATCCCTCTGTTGCAGCGCTTGTTCTGCATCGACCGATTGAAGAGCTAGTGTTTTCTACCTCGCTGGATTACAACACATTGAGCGAGTTGTGCTGTAACATCGTTCTCGGTGGGCGGGGTCATGTCCTGAGCACACTCGTTGTTAGGCTCGGTGCTAATCTCGTGGCCGCTGATGTTGTCGAGGCTTTGGCAGAGGTTTTGCCGAACCTGGAGCAGTTGTCTATTGATCAAGTCGGGCTGCAACCAATGGTGAGTTGGATTTGTTTATGTGTTATCATCTCGAAACCAGCGGTTTCTTCAGTCTGTTTTGAACCAAGTGGTTTCCCCATGGCATCTCTTTCCCAAAATTCGACGGTTGACCCTCAACGTGTTGTCGGGTTGGCGAGGAGATACAGATGAGAGCGTGAATTTTTTCGAGACAGATATGGCCGTCTGGTTGGCGGATCATGTCCGTGATTCGCGTTTGGTACGTCTTTGTGTTGGACGCACGGTGTGGACCTTAGACAGCGTTGCGGACGCCTGGATCTTTGCTAAAAGGCAGGGGTCCATTCTTAAATTGTCGGCATTAACCATTCGTATGTGATCGCACCGGCGTTCCTAAGCTCGACCGGCCGTGTAACACTACGTGCCTACCTACCCGTTTATATTTATATATGTGGATGTGCTCAAATCGTTCAGTTATACTATTGCCTACCAGTATCAGTACTACATGCGTTACTGTGCTGGATACCGACCTACCTCTTAGTTCAGGAACCCATACTCTTGTATTCTAGGATGTAATATAACGCCGATTGAAAGCATGACCAGTATTTCAGTTCAATAAAAGTTCCTGGTTTCAGTATGTAACAGGTTCTGCACTTGTCGGCTTCGCATGGACCTATCGAGAGAAATTTGGATGTCTCTCGTCCAGTTTAACCATGATGTACTCACCGGTGAGTCCGAATCGTGTAAAAGAGCTCCTTCGGTTCGATAAAACGTCTGCATTTACTTGGACGTTTGCTTGCATGGGCCCGGTTGGTGAGGCCATCGTATGTGGGCTGCCACACAATCTCGAGTCGCTATTTAAGGCGCCGGGATGTTGATTCGTAAGCGCATCGTTCTGTAATAGTCAATACGTGCGATCGGTTCCTGTTAAGCGAAACCGCCTGTCGCTTACATTGAGATTTGAATGTTTCATGTGGAAACTCTGAATAGCCCCTTGTGTCTTCCACCTTTGAACGCGGGTTCTGGTCGGGTTGTTGTGTTGCACATCGAAAACAGGAAAATAAAGTCCCTGGCGATCGTTTAGTAGCTGGTAGTTTCGGATGTGGGTGTCAAACAGAGATGGCTGTGACGTTTCACGTTGGGTTTGAAAGAGGAGATTGCGATAGGTGCATAGGTGCGTCCTTCATGATGGGCGCGGCCGGTTGTTCAACATCAGAGAGGCGTCCTTTTATGTGGCCATGGGATGCTCGCCTTCTTCGTCCTGAAGTCCCGCATCGCAATGAGGTGGGTGCAAGCGACCGGCGAAGCTGACGAGGAAGACATGGGTGCATGCGCGACCAGGGAGGTTTCGCATTGCTGTTGCTCAACGTCCATGTCTTGCTACCCATCGTCGTCAGCGTATGCGAGGATGTCCAGCCGCGAACGTCCACGAGGGTTTCGAAGGAGGAGGAGGTTTGGCGATTGAAATGAAGGATGGAAGGAATATGACCAGTGCGAAGAATCAGGTAAGAAAAGGATGTTACTGACGTCGACAGAGGCGATGTCGATGGAGACTAGGAAGACGAGGATGAGGGGAGATGCGGTGTAAGTGAGTGTTGCAAAGTCGGTGCGCGAGAACAGGCAGGATATGAGATTGGGTGGTGTAGGAGGATAACATACGGCCTTTCCATGACACAAAAGATTGAGCTGGGGCAAAATCCGCTCGTGGCGGACGCTTCCCAAAATTTCCATTGTTTGCTCCGCAATACGGAGCCCTCAAGTCTGGCCCAATTCCTTGCAATAATTTTCGCCAGCGCCGGAATATCCGCCACCGCACGAAAGCGTGCAGACACTGCAATTCAGCGTTGGCAGAGAAACGAGCCTTTGGGAAGTGCGGTGTACGTCGATGGTCGACCTATAGTCTGGATTTAGGGGTTGCACGGAGCGAGAATGGGGAGACAAACGTAAGGAAATTTCCATGAGAGGCGGCTGCTCCGGGCCGATTGGTGCGACTCGAAGTGCTTATCTGAAGCTCGGAGGGAGAAACACAATTTGGGTACGATTTGGGTGGTCGTGTGGCGGATTTGTGACGCCTTTTACCGAAAGTAAGCCTGTAGCCGCTCCACGCACCAAAGGTAGAACGAAGAAGGAGAAACCTGTTTCGAAACGAATCTGAAAAAGTGGCTCGCCTGTCGCTGTAACGCGGCCGCGAGAGGACTCCGGAGACGCATTGTTTTCTTCTCCTTGATGGTGGAGGAGGCGTTGGTGGATGGAACAGTTGTTTTTAGTACTTGTTTTTATGGGACGAGAAGGATGTACTTCGTACAGTGCGTGCGAGGACGAGTTCTTCAAATAACGACGTGTCGGTGTCGTGGCCATGCTCAAAAACGAGAGGGAGACGTCCAGCATCTGTGCCCAGTTTTAGTTGAAAGACCTGGCGTCTTGAGCTGCGCACGGGCGTTTCAGCAGCACTCGTTGCAGCGGCCCAGCTTAGTTTGCCTCTGTTAGTACCGGATGTCATAGCTGACGTGACCATATTTGTCTACGTCCATGCGCGTCTCGCGAGTGCTTCGTGCCTCCGTGAGCGTCTCCACCGCGCTCTCTACGTGTCGGACCAAGCAGCAAACCTGCCGTGCGCGATGCAATGCCGAGATATCTGTCTCGGTCAATATGCCGATGTCTTCCAAGTTCAAGGAAAATGGATATTTTTCTTTGATCCGGATTCCGAGCTATGCCTGCGACTTGTGTGAGTCCGGAGAGGGACATGGGGTTGTGTCGCAGTGCATTTTCGTAGGCCGACAGGGCATGCTCGAGATCACCCATCTGCTCTGCGACGCGACCTGAACGGAAAAGGGGCCGGATGTGTACTGTAAACGCATGGCTGTCTGCTCGTGTCTGGGTTTGCCACAAATGTAGTCTTCAATATAGCTCAACAGACTGGGCTATCGAAGCCGCGAAGCTGCTGGATGGACGTCCATGGTTGCCGGTTATTGGTAGGATAAATTTGGGATCTGGTTCGCTCGCCATTTGTTACTATTATTTATCGAGTACACTGATTCAACTTGGATCCAACTGGTAGACCGTGAAGACGAAAAGAAATCTTGGTATTGAGAACACAGTCTTCTTAGTGCACATACTCTATCTATCCACATACTCTAGGTGAAGGGTATCTCGACATCAAGCACGGCACGAACACGACCAAACTCTCGGAGCCATCTGGACAGTGAATTTAGCGCAAGGTTGAACGGCGCGACACACTTTAAGTACTTACAAGCCTAGCAGCACGTCGGCGTAGTGGTCTTCTTTGGGGGTTATGTGTCCAATGAAGTCTTCACCTGGTCGAAGTTTCACCATTACAATGTTGCCGGGCCACACAACGTTGAATCTCTTCAAAATGCGCTGGTTAATTGGTGCCATGTATCTTCCGTTGTCGAAATATATGCGCCAAGCTACAGGTAATGGCTGTCTGGTTCCAGGTATGCGGCTGATGCGCATACTGTAACATCCGTTTGGATGGAACAGGGCTAGGTCGAGATCGAGGAAACCAGAGCCAGTCCCGCGATTGCCTGCGTAAAGGGTCACCGCCTTTTTGCTGGCTGAAGGCGAACAGCGAAATCGTCTATTGCCTCGTACCTGAAGTACGATTTGAGGTAATGATGAAGTACACGTCTACACGAAACCTACTAGTTTCGCCATTGCGGATGACGTCTCGACCATACGGGCGGTAACGGGTCTTTGCAAAACGGGCCCGTCATAGAATCGGTCATGCTTGGTGAAATGTGGGGTGAGCCGTGAATGCTATGCTGAAAGTTAACTGCGCCCTTACATATTCCAAGCCTTTGAGTCGGGGGCGGTAGTTGAACATGGTTTGCCGGGTGAGTGAATGTAAGCCTTGACGCGTTAACTGGTATATAACAGGTAGGAACGTCACCTCTCCATTGGGAATCCCTTTTTTCAGATTGTGTGTAACTCGAGAAATCCGCGATAGAGACCAAATACAGAGGTTTACGTTTGGCTTTTGCCGGCAATGGGAAGGTCCGATAATGTCAGTTTAGGCGACTTGCGTCGTCGTTTGGTGCTCCGTTCGGAGGAGTGCGCAGATAGGCCTAGTGTGCTCTTCTTTTTTTTCACCGAAGATTCTTACATGTACAAGGTACCTTCTCTTTCCTGGATGTGTCGCATGGGTCCGTCATCGGAGTGCCATGAAGGTCCGATAATGTCAGTTTAGGCGACTTGCGTCGTCGTTTAGTGCTCCGTTCGGAGGAGCGCGCAGATAGGCCTAGTGTGCTCTTCTTTTTTTCACCGAATATTCTTACATGCACAAGGTACCTTCTCTTTCCTGGATGTGTCGCATGGGTCCATCATCGGAATGCCATCGGAGTCTGGCTTCAGCGCCGTTGCTTCACTCCGTCGTAACGCGGGAAACTTTTAAGATAGAAGGCAACAGGTATGATTATTCGGTGCAGGAAAAGCAGTTTTCGGAACCCATGGAACGTTCGCAGATTTCCAATAATCCTTGAGATCGCCTAGATGGCTGGGAGATCTTCAGAGGTTGTCGTCCATTAGCATTTTTGATGATAGAGTGGTAAATCGCCTCAGGGCACGCTATCATATTTTTGTTCTCATCTATGTCCCGCAACAGAATTCAGGCGAGCATGTCTAGTGGGATTGTAAGTCGGCGGCGATTAATATTCTTACAATGCCAGGATTCTGGTAAGCATCTTGAATTATCTTCTATTTTGGTCTATACGGGGTTTTGTCGATGGAAGACCTTTGCGTAGAGATAAGGATTTTTTTTTTTCGGGATCTTATTTTGTTTTGTTTAGAGGTAAGTAATCGCTTTGTGACGGGGGATGGGCTAGCTATTCATGTTCGATAGATCTGCTGTTGTGTATGGGTCGCTCAGCCATTCCGACTGGGATGTGCAGCGAATGAGCTAAACGGGTAGATAATATCAGATCCGGGTTAGCAAACGACCGTCTAAAATGGCGTATATGTGGAACATACTGTTCTCGACGTTTTCCTCGGCGTCGAAGGCGTCGAGTTCGAGGCGAAAATGATGGATATTTCATATTCCGCCGACGCTGATATATCGGTTGCGGAAAGGTAGGGCTAAAAGAATTCGGTCCGCCACGTGAACGGAGTAAGTGACGATAACACCTGACTAGGTTGCTGCGCTAGCATAGAGAGACTGTACGGGAAAGGTAGGCTGAATGAGCTTTCATCGTGGAAAGTGTCGTCCACGATAACAGTCCTCTTGGAGTCTATATCTGGCAGGATGTCGGGCAATGGTGGGCATGCCAAGATCAATGTAACACACGGGAAAAGGCGGAAAATGGCGGGGTGACCGTCTACATCACCAAGGCTTCTGGAAGTACCAGAACGGGAAAGTAACTGGCCGTGGCGTTCTGATATATTTTCTATTGGGAGGGGACATCCTATCAGGGAGGGCCGAAGCGTCCCTTGTTTCCAGGAGAGGGATCTTTGCACGTATGACCAGAAATTAGAATGCAAACGAATATCAGCATGAGATCATCTATCAGGTGGCACGTCGGCCATAAACAGTTCCCATAAGATGCCGACATCGGCAGCTCTTCATGAGTATGTATGCGCCTTCCGGCCGGCGGTCTCGACGAAGTCCACCGAGAAGAGCCGACAAGCCGTTTCGGTTACTGAGCCAAAGTCTAGATTCGGCTTCTAGTTGATGGATACGATTAATCAATATCTCGACATCGATGATGTCGTATCCATTGGAGGAGCTGGGGGAGGAATGTTTATTGAATAAAAGATAGTAATAGATGGAATAAAATCGTTAACGTGTCCATTCGACGAGCTATCTCACGTTCAGAAGGAAAATCCGCGAGTTGTGGACCAGGCTCTGTGTTGTACATCGACGCGGAATCTGACTCATGGATATGTATATTGACGCACCTCCAAATAAACGGTTCGCTGACTCTGAGATACGAACCGTGTCTTGTTACGCCACTTTTCCAGTCCAAAACGTCGAAAGCAGGACCGTTGAACTTGGGGTATTGACTCAGCGGTTCATCTATTGTATGGAGATGTCAGAAGAATCGTCTGGTGTCAGGGGAAAGAATGCTCACTACTCCAGACGCACGGAATACACCAGCACATGGAGTCTCCGAGCCATCGACGACCAACCTCCGCCTCTTGGTCCACTCGAGTCGTCGACCCAACTAATTTTAACGGGCCGAAGTCTCCACTGTAGACGTCGATCCAGGTTCTTTCTGAATGGATGATTTCGTCCCCATCCTCGCGTCTCTCCTGGCACGAAATGAACGATTTCCGTTTGATGAAGGTGCTACGAGCGAATATTGCTACTGCGTGTGTAGCAGATATAAAACTCATTAATGACGCTGTTCGATGGTTATTGATGATAAGTGCAAGCAGGAATATGTGCGACTTACTAGAATGCATGGAAAATACGTGTCTGTGTAACTCGCACCGGACGAGATGTACAACAACAATCCTTAATGATCTACCTCGACCCGTCTTCACGAACTTGAATATGCTGCTTCTATGCTGGTCCTGCGTCGAGCTCCTGTCGCCTTCGACGGTGATTCTACTCGTCGGAATAGTCGAAGCCTCGAGGATCGCGACGAAGTCGAAAGACTGTGCTCGATGGGCCGGGCTGCTTCGAAATTTGTATCCGTTCGAGCATAAAAACCTCCCCACAGCGGAAAGTCCACTGTAGCCCACACACACGTCGATGGATGCGGTATCGACCAGATTCCTATCAAAAAACTGGACCACACTCGGTCCGATAAACAGGGCGGGGCCGACCTCGAGGAGACGCAGTGCCTCAGTGGGATTCGAAAACCACCGAGATAAAAAGTCTGGAATGTTCCACACAGCGGTCTGATAGAAACGTACAACGTTGAGTAGACGAAAGCTGACTGTGCTTAGCGCAAAAATGGTGGCAGGGTCCCAATGCTTGAAGAAAAGAACGAGGAAGACCATGTCGCCGCGCAACAGTGTCGTTTCCAATAGGGATAATGAATGGTGTGACGATGGCATGAGCGAGAAAGGCGAAGGATTTGTTCTCGGAGGTAGGAAAGACCTCGCAAACCCTGTAAAATTACCTCAGCCTCTTGACTCCAGGTCCAATACTCACGATCGCGGAAAAAACCAGTCGTCCTTCCGGTGCGGCAGTAATAGTTTTGGCTCCATTTGGTATTCTTCAAGGGGCTGCGGAAGGCTGCAAGTGTAGGTGTTCGAAAGGGGTACTTGAGAGCACGCGATCCAACGGCATCAGCATCTGATATAAATAAAGCAACACAATTCTTGTTTGCCGAGATGAAGTATCGGCTATTCCGACCCGGGATGAATTGTCGCTTATAGATGTGGCTTTTTCCGTGGACATTGGCTTCGGGGTCGTTCATGGTATTTGGTATTTAAGGTGACCTCTGATAATGCAAGGCCACCAACGTATCCGGCATCTTCCTTTCGATGCTGGTAGAGAAACGCAGTAAGCATCTCATTTTGATAAGCTCTGGTTTAGGACGCTGATACGTAGATAGATGGGTATTTACACCGTGTTGCAGGTCGTGGCCATTATAGCTGATAATACTTTAGGTCTTTCGAGGCATTCTCGAGGCAGAAGGCATGCGTTCAGACAATTGCTCGATGACTACTTATATCTGATACGCATAAGCTTGGGACACACATTATAACCGTGAGTGTTCTGTGTTCGCCACCAGATATCATCATTAAATGCGCGCTACATCACAGTCGAGTTTCGGTGTCGATCCGAAGCAAGTGAACGTTGAAAGGTACGTATTCGTTTGCGTCTTTTTCGATGTGGCATTCTGACGAGGAATGCAGGCTGTTAAGTGACATCGAGTCGAAACTACATGATGGGATAAAGACTAGTCGATTGGATGTGAGACCATCTGTGGCCGCTTCTTAGCTTTCTAACTGGATGTCAGGAGTTAGCCGTTGAGGCTGCTGTCAGAGCGATGGTCATCAATCCGGTATACGTGTGGATAGCAGGCCACATAGAGATTGATAACATGCATAAGAGCATACCTTCGTCGTTTTCGGTATCGGTTAAGAGCATGCGTGAAGGTACAACTTCCACGGTGTCTTCTGGTACAATTCCGCTGAACATAGGGACAGGAAACAGACGGCTCAGTCCAGAATTCTTGGACGTGGTTGACAAACATTCCAAAGTCCTCGATGCTGCAATAGTACACTTGCGTGATTACAGTTTGCCCTAGTATGTGTTTGAACGATCTGTCTGCATTATGCCTCTGACACTAAGTGGTGTTCAGTCACAACATCAGAGACTATCAGATCCATTTCCTCGGCCGGAGCGACACGCAGGTTGTGGAACGGATACAGCATATGTATATGCGCATGGCGGTATCCATCCACCTGGGTGACATACCCAACGTATTGGCCACCTACGAGTTGTTGTCCAGCAGGCGGGTCATGCATGACTCTTTTCTACCCATGTATGCCGGCACCGTCGATCGGTTCTTCAGCTCGTCCTTTTCGATGTCCCTGTCAAATTGCGATGTTGAAGAGGTCTATGCCGCCGTTGGCAAGGCCGTGTTTATCGCAAAGCGGGGTGCGACTGTGGGAATCTCTGCTCAGGCGTTGCCGTGCAGCGGAAGGTCTGTGTATTCAATCCGGTATCCAACTTCTAGTACGATTTGATTTTGTAGGAATACTTGTGATCATTCAGCGCACAACATCGGTTTGTGGCCCTTTCTGAAGTATGCGGAAGCGACTCTCGCACTAGCTCGGAACCCTAGCGACAGGCGGACGGACATGCTAAATGTATGCGTTGCTGCATGGCATATCGACATCAGAAGTTTTATGGAATTCAATAATCTCCACCAACACGTTCTGTCAGACTCGAAGAGTATCACACTTACATGCTCCATACCCGATATATTGTGAGTGCGATGCAGGCCCAAATTGCTCTGGTTGACGTTCGCACAGTATGGGCCGTGTCGACGACGACGGATACTGGACTCTGTTTTGTCCTAGAGATGTTCCCGATTTGTTGAAGTTGAGCGGTCCAGACTTCGACCTGGCGTACGTCCGGTACGAAGCCTCTTCTGTTCCCTCGGTAAGAATACGAGCAAAAGAGCTTTGGGGGATGATAACTCGCTCTCTCGTTCTTACTGGCGGACCCTCGATTGTCTTTCAAGATTCTGTGAATGGTATACTTATTTGTGAATGTAATCGTTGCCGTGCTGAATCTGCTACAGGAAAGAGTAATATCACCGACACTTATTCGGCTTGTCAAGCTGACTTGCGTACTGGGATGATCGACACCCTCGGAGACGAGGACGAGCTGTATCCTCGCAACCACGCATCGCTGGCGCTTCCGCTATTCATCACGCACGATAACCAATTCGATTATTCTCAGCTGCACAGCGTCGTCAAGAACACCGTATACAATCTCAACAAAGTGCTTGACACTGCTGTGCCCCATTTATCTGGCATCCTCGACACCAACAAGGAGTTTATGGCTATCACAATCGGCATGCACGGTCTTGCAGATGTCTTTACCGCGATGCGCCTTCCTTACGACTCGTTGGAGGCGTCTGAAATCAACGTGCAAATAGCGGAAACAATGTATCACGCTGCTCTGGATGCTAGTTGCGAGCTCGCTGAGAAATTTGGACCATACGAGGCATTTTATCGATCTCCGCTGGCCGATGGCATCATGCAATATGATTTCTGGGGTGTCGAACCATCGAGCATGTACGACTGGGCTGCCTTGAAGGCCCGTATCAGGGCTTCGGGCGTCAGAAACTCCTCGCTGATAGCTATTGGACGCTTGACTGATGCTAACAGGTCTTCTGGGTTTACCGACTCCACTGGGCCTGTGATTAGGTAAGGTCGCAACACCTTGATAAGTTAACATCCTTACCGACTGACTTCAGTAATCTCATTGAAGAGAGCGTCGTGTGCCCTTGGCTCGTACAGGAACTGGTTAAACTCAATTTATGGGACGATGAAATGCATGACCAGATAATTTCTGCAAGAGGTTCATTTTTGCGCCTACAAATCTTCCTATACGTTAATAGTCCTCTGTAGGGTCCGTTCAGCAAATTCGGTCTATACCTTCGAATGTGAAGGCCATATATCGGACGGCTTGGGAGATCGAACCTGAGAATATAATCAAAATGGCACTCGGACGTGCACCATTTGTGTGCAACAGTCAAAGCATCGATCTCCATCTTGAATCGCCCAATGTAGATCATCTCGTACGTGGCTGGCCTGCTTAGATTGCTTAGATTTTCAACCACTGACTCGTTGATAGGGCGAGCTGCTTATTCGTGCATGGTCCTATGGCCTCAAGTCTGGAGTGCATAGGGTTTTCACTCGTTTCTCTGCGCACAGCGACTCTGGCACGAGCTACGACAGCTCCGATCGGGAAATGTCGTTTGATGATATCATTTTATCGAGTAGCAGTTCGTAAGAACTTCTTCAGACATCTCATCTTCCCTTTCTTTGTGGCACTGTATCGTAGTTTTTTGTTGCTTGTTTTTTTTTTGAATTGAATTGAATCTGCAGCATTATTTGACTGTGTATTTTTTAAATGACTTTGCCGTCTTCAGCACTGCCTGAAATCGCCGTCAGCACTCTGCACTTTCGTCGGCGACCTCCTCCATTCACCATTGACCACATCGACACTCGAAGTATCGTTCGTCCTATAGTAGAACGTCGCGAACTTAGTGGGCTTGATGTCGCCCAGGCCTATCTTCATGCGTCTTCAAGTTGTCTGTGGTCGATGTGCGAGTGCTTAGTCTTTGAACTATTCAAGCTCAAGCCCTGCTTCGTTTTCGCGCTGCTTAGCTTATCACTACCGCCCCGCTTCCGCTATCGACCTATCGTTGAACCTGCATCCGCCAGCAGTCGAACTAGCGGGCAGACGGTGTCTTGCCACTCTCGTGTATTTTCTTCCCCACCTTAGGCCTGCACATCCATACACTCCGTCAACTCTTTCAAGCCGTGATCGTTCCCCACATGCAATACGCCCTACATGTCTGTCCGGTACGGATCCGCCGCTCCGGCGCGGTGCTTTCGGTCCTGTACAACAGCCATGGACATTTTCGACTTCCCCGCCAGGTACCCTACCTGTCTACGTCCGCCTTGACCGCTCCGCGTTCAATGCAGCGGTTCCTCTTGTCGCCCTTGCCCCATCATACCCCTGCCGTTGAATCCCCGCCACCGATCCACATCCGCCACCTCTTAATCATGTTCCCTCTCGTCCGAAGAGGCTTTGAGTTCACCCACCTCTCACCTTGAAGTGCAGGCACTGCTCGCCTCAACCACTACTCGCATTGTGCCATCGAATAATACGACAACGAAGGAAATGCAAGGGGTGGTGGGGAGTGGAGACGACGCGAAGACTGCCTGCGGCTTTCTCAGCCCTATTAGACGTGATCTTTGATGTCGTTGCGTTTCAAGGGGAACTGACTTATTTTTATAGACAATTTTTGCTTTATTGGGGAAACTCGGTTCTTTGTTCGTTTGGACCACCTTCATTGCATGCGAAACACCATGAGGAGAGCGAAAAAAGGGTATACTGTTTGTCTCCCAGTTGAATGAGAATGAAAAGTTGAAAACGAACTGCTTTAATGAAATTTTTTAAATTGGGATAAAGTCGCACTGATCCGATGTCGGCAATCACCAATTACATTGCAAACCGAAACCAAATCGGCGCCCACAACTAGTGTCATAAGCCACTTGACCCCTTTACCCATATGCATATGTGTCTAGATGGGCAAGGTAGGCGTCGTCTTCCGGGACGCTCGTAGTGGATGAGATGAAGGAGAAACGGCACAGTGCGCCGGTCGTGCTCTATGCACGGTATCTATGTGTATATATCGGTGCGAACACCGTCGTGCAGCGCACGCAAATAGTGAGAGAGTGGAGGGGGAGTCTTGGTGTGTGTGCGGGGCCGACTGGGCTTTGCGGGCTAGGCGCGGGAAAAGCCTGGAAACGGGGCGCGGGAACGGCCAAACCCGTACGCAAAGGCCACCGAGGGTCTGGGTGAACGAGACCCAAAAGCAGCCACGAGCCTAAGCGAGTATGAGAAAAGGAAGTGGGTGGGTGGGCGCAAAAAGACGCGTGTGAGAGGACGATGAGAGCTGCGAAGAGACTTTCGAGTACGCGGTGCTCAGAGGCGAAGCGAGAGCGCAGATGAAGCGGTGTAGATTAGATGCTAGGCTAATCTAATCTACACAAGGGTGACGTGCTACGAGCTGGTCATCTGCCGCTGCCTTGCCTTCCACTCAGGCCGGCTCGCAAGCTCGCCGACCTGAGCTCGCAAGCAGCTACTTCCCGACAAGGCTTGAACTATGAGGAGCCGATGCGTCATCCAACGTCAGCTGAGTTCCCACGGTTCAAGAAGAAAGGGAGGTAATTTAGTGGGGAGGTTACTTAGCGGCGCACTCTCTATATAAATTAGCTCGTGGATTGTCGCTCGGGGAAAGTTCGGGAAAAAAATACCTTTGTTGCAGAAGGGACTAAAAAGCGATAACTTGCGATTACAACGTTAACAACGTCTCGATGTTCAGTGTTGAATCTGATGCAGGAATTAATTTTCAGATTTCTGGAAGGTTAAGAAGGGACTGGGGAAGTTATCTGTGAGGAGAACGTCCCTGCACCTCGTACGTAATTCAACCAGGTGGTTCGGGCTTTTCAGTGCTCTGTGAGCGTTCAGTGTTAGTGCTACTAAAGAAGCAAAGTCCCAGAGCGCCCTGAATCTATCTTCTTCTGGAATGATCCGCGTTGATTCACAAAGTTTGTTTAGTGTCGTACAGATTTGCAGGGTGGCGACTTCCAAAAGTACTCTGCAGAGGTGAGGGCACTGCTAGCACGCCACAACAAAGGTGTGGGCAAACACTCCAAAAAAAAAAAAAAAAAAAAGACTTCCAAAAGTACAGCAAGTTGAACACGCTCCGAAAATTGCTAAAAAAGGCGAATTGGCGGCCCGAGTGTTCACCAAAGCCAAACCGTCTTCGTTCAAGTTCTTCTGCAAGTCTGTGTTGTGTTGCTTGAAGAAACCGATTCAGCGCAAGCGCTTCGGCAGGAACTGGGAATTTAATTAACCAAGAACTCCCTGGACTTCTGGCTATCCAAATTTAGGAACTTGCTGCCAGGACTCCATTTTTACGGTAAAGTTGCAACAATTGATTTGCGATGTCTGGGCATATGGAAGCCTCCGTGACCGCATATTATCAGGAGGAATTACCCTTAATCGAGCCATCACGTCCATCTGGCGCGGTGGCCAGCCTTAACTCCACGCAGCGGTCGAACATATAAGTGGTGTGTCTTTTTTCTGTGCTTGTCTTTTATTCCCGACCTCAACTCTTCACACTCCTTACAATTTGTCAGCGATGATACCCTCTATCGACGCAACGTACGGCGTATGGCTCGTGTCGCTGGTGTTGGTGAGTAATTTTTCAACTCCATTCTCTTCCTTCAAGTTATCTGATATCCCACTCTTAGGAAACCATGTCGCTGTTTTTCCCTGTTTCAATTTCATTCTTCGCTGACCCGGGCTGTGAACAGATTGTACGGCGCCGGGATGCTTCAGGTTTGGATGTATTTTTCCGCCAGTCCCACCGATCCAGTCTCTATCAAGTGGACCGTGAGTGATACGAACTTTCTTTGTATGCGCTGACCAAGAACACCTTCAGGTCTCAATCGTCGCGTGCGTTTTTCCTCTTCTCCCCAGTCTCACTGATTTGTTCGTCTTCAAGCGTGTTAGAGACCGTCCAAGTTATCTTTTTTTCGGTGTCGTCGTACTCTCGTTTTGTGAAATTATTCGGGGTCCTTCAAACTAACCTCATCTGGTAAGTCAAGTCACTGTCCATACCCCCCGCAATTTTTTAATGGATGATTACTTCAGGGCCGACTCAGTATGTTCTATTATTGTTGCAGACATCCAATCTGAACACTATTATTTTCTCACAGTTGCAATTGCTCTGCGCAGTACGTCCAACCACTTGTTTATTGCCGTCTTGCTGAATCTTCGTCAGTATCTGTCTGCTTTTGTTGTCCAACTGTATTCCCTTTTCGAATCTCCGTCGCCATACCACTGACCTGCTCGAACTCAGCTTTTTTGCCAACCGAATCATCAAATGTAAGTTCGTTCTGTTTTATACATCAACAGCCTTTCATGAACTACATTATAGTAACCAAGGGTCGCGGAAAATTCAGCCTCAAAGCCTTCGGGATATATGTAATCGTGCGTCACTCACTGTTCACCCACTAATTCGCATGTCGCTAACATGTTGCAGCTGGCGTTGGCCTTTATCGAAATATGTAAGCCATTTCAACTTTTGCCCGTCGAAAGCTCGCCAACCTCATCAAATTCGTAGTGGCGGGGATTGCCCAGGTTGCTTGGACGTGCGTCGTGCTGTTTTTTTTTTTCTCACTGTCGCACACCTGTCACCCACGCATCATCTCAGATACCAGATTCGGTCATTTCTTAAGCTAGACCGGACTAAGGTTCACGTCATATGTAGCTTAAAACTTGCTGAACTCCTTGATAGATCACTACAACCATTCAATCGGGGGCATCCTTTGCATGCGACGTCCTTATCACCACTTACCTGTGTTTGTTTTTGAAGAACCAAAAGGGGGAGATGATGAAGTAAGTTCAGATGTTCTCTCATTCATCGACTTGCTTATAACTCACTAACCTGCAGAACAAATCACATGGTCGACGCGCTCATCTACGACGCCATCAACCGCGGTACCCTCACTGCGATGTCGTCCTTTGTCACGTTGGTTCTGGTAACGAATCCACTGTTGAATAAATAAACATACCATTGGCTGACATCATTTCCAAGTTCCTGGTGCTGCCCAACACGTTTTGGTTCTTCCTCGGCCTGGCTCCCAGCAGCAAACGTAAGTAATATCTCGCGTCCTCGTATCCACATGCTCACATTCCTCAGTGTACATGAACAGTATGCTAGCCACGTACGTCGGCATTTTTCTTTCGTGAACAATACCCAACTTCGTTGCAGGCTCAACACGCGCCAGCGCATCCGGAACAAGATTGACGCCGGGGACAAAGGCTGGAACTCGATAGGAAATTCTATTCCTCTAAGCACCCTCCAAATCGGGAACAAAGACGCCAGCGGCCAAAGCCAAAGCATCCCGTCCATCGCTGCGGTTGATTTAGAGACGGGCTCCGTACGTTCTTTCTTTAGATATCTTCACATATATATGTATTGGTTCTATTTTTTTCCCGTCAAGGTCGACATGTGCAGGAAGAGGGAGGAGTATCCAACATCAGGTGTCTAGGTGGGAGGGGATGGTAATCAAAGGAGAATTTTTGTTCTATTGTATATGTATCATAGGCGTCCTTTAGTAAAAGAGCGCGACCGCCTATTTTTCTGTTCAATATGGACACCTGCAGTCACTTCCTTCATATGAGATGGGGGCGTACTTACGCGACGCGTTGTTTGGCAGCAGAGTGGTAATCAAACTGATGCCAATCTTCCCTTGAATCTCGATCGACCACAAACAAATACCACGTCTTTTTTCAGCGAAATGGATGGGTTCGGCCGCCTTTCTTCTTGGTTCCGGTTGAAACCCACAACCGCGCCGATAAGATGTGCTCGACCTGGATTCTCGTGGTAATGCAGTGATGCGGTACGTGGACGTGGGGTATGGCACGAACTGGGTACGCACATGTGTGCTGTCCGTTCTTCCACCGCGCTGATGACGCCGCTTTCAAGGTTCCGCTCACATGATGCCCGACCTGCCGAAATGGGCGACCTCGCTCATGTGAAGGAGTACGTCGAGAGCCGCCTTGTTCCGTAGCGACGGGTTCGAGAATCTACTTGAACCACGTTAAGCGTACGCTGAACGGGATGAAACACTTTTGCGCAGAGTGCCACGACTTGTGGTATCGCGAAGTCGGGGTCCTCAACCTAAATCGCAACAGTTGATGCAAAATCAGGTACTTTTACGTCTTCGAAATTCACCACAAGCTTCATGAGTCGGTAGAGCTCTTGCCGCGCGACTATATAGCGAATGGCAGGAATACTACTTTCACCGGTCTCGCCGAGACATATCCCGCTCACCCTCCATCGGCCTCCTGCACGTGTCTGTCCCAGTGCTGTCTCAGCAGCCTCCGGCCACCCGTACCGCGCCCTACTGATATGTCCAACGCGCAGCCCCTCGCAAGAAGGTCGGCTCCACCGGTACTCATGTCGGTTCGTGACAACTCCCTACGACGACGCCATTCTCGCGACCCAACCTACTGCCAGCTTGATTACCGACCTCCATCCCGCCACCGTCATATGCAGATGTTTCTGCGGGCTTTGGTTTGACCTCCGACGACATGCATTGGATTCACTATGTTTAACGCGACCGGGTGGACGTAGACACGAACGAGATGTAGCTATGCAAACAACAACGACTACTTAATCTCATCGACTGGACAGGACCGATGTAAAATAAAATATAAAAACCCATGTTGAAAGGCCAAAAAATGAAAGTATTGGCTTGGGCTCGATTCGAACGAGTGTCATCACAAGCATAATCTGCTTACGTTTTTCAGAACCTCCTGGATTCCCGGATTATGCTACAGTCCCCAACAGATCGCCTACAATCCTCTGCAGCCATATTGGATGAGATGTATACTCCGAACCTTTATCGCAATCAAGGGAAAGCCGTTATAAACTAACAAGTCTTTGTAACGGGATCTTTCCGTCAGCATTGTGTACCCGGTTACTCTACTACTCAAGCTCTCAGCTCTTCCCCTTTGACGTATACTTTTGAAAGACCTTCAATAGCGTATCTTGGCCGGAACATGCCTCCTCGTCTTGTGCAAGGTAAGATATATTTTCCAGGGTTTATCTAAAGACTGATTCACTTTTCAAGGTCAGTCACATCGCATTCTCCTGGTCGCGCCTCGTCTCTCACCAACTGTTCTATGAAATTTAGCTCGCGTGAGTTTTCTTTCTTGTTTTACTTGATCCAGATTCGACTGTTCACTTAGGCGGGTCTTGCCACAGCCGGACAACATATCACCACTGTGAAAATCATCAAAATTCATTCCTTTCTGCCACTTAACGCGACAATGGCAGGTCGGAGTCAAGCGCCCCGGCTTTGCCTCCGGTGGCCAGCCCGTGTCCATCTTCGTCAACTCGTTTGTGACCACCGTCCCCTCATCGATCATTCACCACTATGAGCGCGTTTTTCTCTTCTGTCTTTGCTCATTTTCGTTGACCTTCGAATGTAGTGTGGTCATCTCGCCCTCCGAAAAAAACCTCCCGGCTCGCATGACCGTGGACCTCATCCGCCGCCTCCAATTCGATGTCGCGCCACAGATGTGCGAATTTCTGTTCTTCACTTTTTTTTCGCTCAACTTGTTTCTTCCAGCTTCACTCCTCGCTGCGTGTACGACGGTCGCAAGAACATCTTCTCCATCCGTAAGCTCCCTTTCGACACTGGCTCCTCCCAGGAATTCGACGTGACTCTTGCCGACTCGACCACCAGCGGAAAGGGCCCGAAGGTCTACAAGATCAAGCTGACCCACGTCGCCGAGATCAACCCAGAGTAAGGAAGACCTTTGTTTTCTTTTCGACACCTCTAACGCCCTCTCTCTGCCCAGGGTCTTGAAGCGCTTCATCGAGGGCGACCAGTCGCATGATAACACCGTCTTGACCGCGATCACCGTTCGTTCATTCTCCTCCTCAGTTATTCGTCTCTCATCTTCCCGTCTAGGCTCTCAATGTGGTCATTCGCATGGAACCCACCCTCAACTATCCCTGTGAGTTCCATCATCCAGCATCATTACTGCGACTAATCAGCTTTACGCAGTCAACGTCCGTCCGTTCTTCACCAATCGCGAGACAAAGGACATCGGGGCAGGGTTGGAATTGTGGGTGAGTTATCCCTTTTTCTGTCCCATTTTTCCCGCGTCGCTGATACTGTCCGCTTTCAGCGCGGTTATTTCCAGTCTATTCGTCCCGCGATGGGCAAGATGCTCATTAACGTCGACATCTCTACGGGTACCATGTACAAGAACGGGCCTCTCCTTCGCCTCTGCCTCGAATACATCTGCAAGAACGACCCGAACGCCCTGTCGCCCAAGCGTGGCTTCCCCGACCGGGAACGACTCCGCCTGCAGCGCTTCGTCAGTGGCATTCGCGTCTTGACCACCCACGCTGGGCCTGGTGGAGAAGTCCGAATCCCTCGCGTTATCAGGAAGCTCAGCACCGCCGGTGCCAGCTCCCTCACTTTCCAGATGCGCGAGGGAACGACCATAACCGTCGCCGACTATTTCCAGAGCACGCAGAACAAGCCACTTCAGTTCCCTGACGTGATTTGTTGCGAGGTAGGATCCGGCGCTTTGATTCCTTTGGGTGCGTTATGTTCCTCTCAGCGTTTTACTGTGTCAGGACTGGCTGTCTTCCTTTCAGAGCTGTGCATGGTGTCTCCTGGCCAGGTGGGTTTCTTCCCGTGTCACAAGTGTCCATTCTAACATTCGTTTCAGCTGATGCGGAAACAAGTGGTCCGCGTTGTTGCTTCTTTTTTCCTGTTTGTCCTGCTTACGCTCGTACAGCCCCCCGAGAAGACCAAGGATTTGTACCTCTTTTTTCCCCGCTCCCAAGGACAATCGATACTCATGTCTTACTCCAGGCTCGACTTTGCGACAAAGAAACCCGCCGACCGCCTTCGCAGTATCGTCAACGGTTTGGGTGTCCTCGCTTACGGGCAGTCCGAATATGTACGTCAGTTCGGTATGACGGTCGACCATGCCGCTGGGCCGCTCACGGTCCAGGCGAGAGTCTTGAAACCTCCGATGTTGAAGTATGGCGCCGGTTCGCGCCAGATGACGATCGTTCGTGCCTGTTGCTTGCTCCGCTCTTCTGCTGATATTTCCTAGACTCCCCACGATGGCGCTTGGAATATGGTCGACAAAAAGTTCTTCAAGCCTGTTTCCATTGATCGTTGGGTTGTTGTGATATACGAGCAGAAGGTGACCTTTCTCAGCTGAAGTTTCTCTGCCAGCCTGACTGCCTTCACCAGCGTCGTTTCAACGAAGGCGCTGCGCAGGACATGATCAATGGTCTGGTAGGAAGCTGTCGCGACGTCGGCATCAAGGTTGCGTCCATTCCATTCATCTTCTGGGAAAACGGTCAAGGCCGAATCGCGGACCAACTCAAGGCTACCGGCGCCGTTTGCGCTCAGAAGATGAAGGCTGGCCCCAACCTGATGGTAGTGATTTTGCCCGAGGGGTACGATTGTTTTCTGCATCTATTCGACATTTGCTTACACTCTTCCAGAGGGAACGATATCTACACTAGCGTTAAGCACTTTGGCGACATCACGGTCCGTCTTGTTGCCGTTTTTGTTTAATAGTATCAACTGACATAATCACAGATGGGCGTCGCGACACAGTGCCTTAAGTCGAGTAAATGCTTCCGGGCTAAGCCGCAGTACTATGCAAATGTCTGCCTCAAGATCAACGTCAAGCTAGGAGGAATCAACATGATCCCGGACCCTTCGTCCGTGTCCGTCTTGACGGACCCGCAGAACCCCACCATTATCATGGGTTTGTCTCTTGCATTGAATATTACCGTCTGATTCTCACGTCGTCACAGGCGGTTCGTTCCTGTCTTTTACTTCTTTTCTACTACTAACAACCGTGTTCGAATCAACTCAGCCGATGTTCATTCATTGTCTTGTTATTGCCGCGTCCTCTGATATTTCTTTGCAGGTCATCCACCCCGCTCCTGGTTCCGACGGGCGTCCTTCTTTCGCAGCCCTCGTCGCGAACGTCGACTCGGACATGGCGAAGTACATCGCGGCAAGCCGTGTCCAGACATCTCGCCAGGAGATGATCGAGGAACTCGAGGGCATGAGCAAGCATATTATCCAGATGTATTCGAGGTGATTTCCATACTCACTTCGTCATCCGTCATCTTACTGATGTTGCAGTAGGTACCACCAAATGGTGGAGAAAAAGGCAGCTGGGGCCTCCGCCCCGAAGCGCATTGTCTTCTACCGTGGTATGTTGCTTCTACATGTTGCTTTTATTTAACTCGACTTTTTGCGTCAGACGGTGTTTCGGAGGGACAATTCAAGCAGGTTTTGGAGCAAGGTTAGCGTGCATCCTTTCTGTTCTTGCGCGACTACTGACCCTGTCGCAGAGCTTCCGCTTATCAAGAGTATGACAGTCAATATTTTATCCGTATATGTGCTCATTCGTTCTTCCAGAGGCTTGTGCTTCCCTCAAAATTAATCCCAAGGTTACCATCGTCGTCGTCGGAAAGCGCCACCATGTGCGCCTTTTCCCGCAGAGCGAGCGCGATGCAGACCGCAGCGGTAACTGTCGCGCGGGTACCGTCGTTGACAGGGACATATCCCACCCGACTGAGTTTGACTTCTACCTTCAAGCCCATGGCGGTATTTTGGGCAAGTGAGTAGCAGTCGATTTATTCGCAATGCTAAGCTTCTGCTTTCATTTACAGGTACTAGTTGTCCTGTGCACTATAGTGTTCTTTATGATGCAAGCCATTATCTTTCTACTCCTTCTCGTCGCTGACGTGAATTTGCGTAGGAAAACAAGTTCAGCGCGGATGCTTTGCAGTCCCTGTCCTTTGCCTTGTGTCACGTTTACGCTCGTTCGACGCGCTCTGTGTCCATCCCGGCTCCCGTGTACTGTTCGTCATCTTTTTCTTGTCTTCTGCTTTCGTTAATCATCATCAGACGCGGACATTGTCTGCTCTCGGGCGAAAAACCATTATGATCCTCATGGCATTGTCGACTTCTCCGACTCAGCGACACAGGTCGACGATGGACAAGCTGCCAGCATAGTCGAAGCTTTCAGACGTGGATTCAAGCCTTTGCACCAATCGCAATCTACTTTGATGTATTTCTTGGTTTGTTCCTTCCTTTCTGTATGTTCGCTATCTGACTTGTTCTCTCAAGTGATTTTGGTCATCTACTCCTGCGGAAGTTAAAAAATGTATTTTGATTGCTTCGATTGTGCTGAGTGCGCGTTCGACTTGACCCCCCAACCTCCCCCCCCTCCCCCCCCCCCCAGGTGATCGGCCTTGTGAAATGCTTCCATCGTGCTGAGTGCGCGTTCGACGATTGTTACCTAGCTTATCTCAGAGGAGTGTTGCTGAACTTGACATTTCTCAGAAAAAACAATATAATACCAAAAATGTACTATCCCTGCAATGGCAGTCTCAGATCACTTTTCACGACTTTTCCCATATCCGTTACGTTCTCCAATCGATCGGTACCAAGCAACCACTTTAAGATGCGCTCGAACCTGAAAGAGAAAAAACGTCAACGAACCGTAAACATGAAAGAAGACCCAGTTCACCTTATCCGATCTGAAATTGAGTACTCGTAACCCATCGCCGGATACCGCCCTGGACAATGCCACGTAGACTTGACCTAAGCATATTGAGAATCGGAAGCGAGAATGTGAATCACCATACCGCTTTCGAAAACCCTATTCAGGTTTATTGTTAGACGCTCCAAGGTCTTACCCTGAGCTTTGTGAATACTCATAGCCCATGCCAGGATCAGTGGGAACTAGAGGAAGTCAGCGGGTAGAGAAAGTTGAATGGACACGAACTTGTAGACGAGTTGCCTGGTTCCGCCCAGAAGGAAGCGGAACGGTAAAGAGGTTTGGTTGAACGACAAGTATCCGAGTACCACCCACCACCAGGCAAAGAAAATGTAACCTGTGGAAATACTTCTTCCTGCGAGGTAAGTTCCTTCAGCAAGGCAGAAAACGTGGTTTCGTCCGCCGATTCTCGACGCACAAAACCCGTTACAATACCAACACTTCCGTTGACAAGATCACGATCTAAATTCTTGACCAACATAACCTACCACCGATAATGAGGATCAGACCAGACGCTACGCAAGGGGCTTACCTAAGCACGGGACCATGAAATTGGCTGAATGAATCTTTTTTTACTTAGGACGTGGAATGTGAGAAGATCAACAGCACCAGCTTCATTGGGAGGGAAAAATGATCGACCATGAAATTGGCTGTTTTTGCTTGGGACGTGGAATGTAAGAACGTCGGCAATCACCGCGCACCTGCAAACCGAAACCAAATCGGCACCCACAACTCATAATTCGCTGGACCCCTTTGACCAGATGACTCTAGCGCACAACTTGGTATCTGTCTGCCATCATGGCGGATGCAGCAGCGTTAAAGACTGGACCTACAGCCAGCCTTCTTCAGTTCGAGTATGACACGTTAATGATGCGATTGCAAGAGTCGCCTTGCGATGGTCGACGCTGGAACAAAGTGGTGGCCATCGCGGAGTCCATTGGCGACTCCAATCTCATTCTACAAACTTATCGCGCTTTATTCAAGCAATACCCGGACAGCGCCACCACGCAAGGAGCATTCGTGGGATGCTTGATAAAAAATCCAGCCTTTTTCAGGGAGGCGGAAGAGCTCTTCGAACAACTCCTGCCCAAGTCACCGTTCGTCCTGCTGTGGGATCATTATCTCGAATACGTCCGACGCGTAAATGTGGACCCATCAACACGCTGGGTTGTATTGCGCGTCGCGTACGAGCGGGCCCTCAAGCACATCGGCCATGATCGAGACAGTGGCCACATCTGGGCCGGATATATCAAAATCCTCGGCGACGTAGGTATAGAAGGGCAGGATACGCTCCGCAGAGCGTATCATCATGCTGTCAAGATTCCTCTTGACAACGTCCGAGATCTCTGGTCCGACCTCCGTGTCTTCGAAATGCAGCTCTGCAAGAACACCGCGGACGATGTAATGGCGACACTTTCGCCAGCATATAACAGGGCATGTGCCGTGTTGGAAAAGCTATCAGCTTGGTACCAGGGGCTGGATGTATCTTCCGTCGACAACAAACTGGCCCTGTCTACCCTTCCAACTTTCTCTCTCCAGGACCGTGCCCTTATTGGTCGTTGGAAGCGGTACATCAAATGGGAGGAGGAGAATCCCCTCGGATTAGAGGGAAATAATCACCAAACCTTCCTTGTACGTGTTCAGCAAGCGTACTCGAAGGCTGTCGTTTGCATGCGATACTGCCCCGAAATATGGTGAGATTCGTAACCGACACCTTCGTTGTTTACCCACACGTTCAGGTTTATGGCATATACCTGGACGCGTTCGATGCGCACCAGTGGCAGCGCACTGGATATTCTCACCGCCGGACTAAACATAAATCCTGATAGGTGCGCTTGAACCTGTGTGTGTTATTACATGTCGCGATTATTTCCAAAGTTTTGTCCTTACGTACGCCTATGCTGCGCACCTGGAAAAGGAAGAGTCGTCATCGGATTTCGCAGAAGTGCACGCGATATATGGGCGCTTTATCGAGGCGCTTCAAGGAAGCATCGCTCGCCTGTCCTGCCTCACTGCCGAGTCTGCTGCTTCGTCGGGAACTGGCTCTGGCATTACCCCATCTTCTGTCAAAACCGGCGATACCGAGCTCTCAGAGCGCAAGAAGCTGTATTCTAATGTCTGGATTAATTATATTCGTTTTGCGCACCGCGCGCAAGGCCGCCAAAGCTTTCGCAGTGTGTTTGGCAAGGCGCGCCAGGCTGAATTTGTTGGATGGGAAGTTTACGACGCCGCTGGTACGCACTCAAACTATTTCGTCCTATTTGTATTCATTCTGGGGTCAGCTATGATGGAATATCACTGCTACCCCGACGATGGACGTGAAGTTGCCATCCGAATTTTCGAGAGAGGGATGAATAAGTTCAAGGGAGACGTAGCTTACATTCTCAAATATCTGGGTTTTTTGATCAGCATTAACGATGAGAACAGTAAGATTCACAATTGTATCCTCGCATTATTGCTCAATACTGTGTCACAGATGCACATTCTCTATTTGAGACCGTTATCGGGACATTTGAAGCCCAAGAGGCTTTACCTATATGGGAGCGCTGGTATCGTTTTCGGTCCCAGTACGATGCCATGGAGACCGTTTTGAAGCTTGAAGATCGCATGGCGAAGATTTACCCTGATGGCAAGTACCAATTTATCCCGTGTATCCCGTGTATTTTGCGTCGATCCATGGCTCGAGGGAAGAAGGGAGTGGATTGTGTTGACGTGGTCCCGAATTGGAACGGCGCGCTGAAGCTCAACTCAACTTGTGGTCGTTCTTTCCCTTTGTCTGCCCTAAAGTTTGATTTTGTTTCTGACATGCAGATTGTCAGTGCAGACGGTCATATCAAGCGTTTTGGTCAGCGACACGCTTATGATTTCATCGATGCCATTGCGTATCATGACCTTGGTTTAAACAAGATGCTGAAACTCGCACCTATAATCGCACTCCCCCATTCAAACAATTCAACGGCGAATTCGACTATTCAATCCAGGCCGAATCCCGGCAAACGTTCACTTTCCCCGCCGTACCAGGTGCATGGAAGCGAGTACAGACGAGTTCGGCCTCCCGGCAAAGAGCAAGTCAAACGACAAGGATTAACATCTCAGTCGACACGGCCCCACACCCGAGAGAGGGGGGCATACCAACCGACGTACCGGATCTTGTCTGACAAGCATGAAGAAAAACCTGCTGTGTTGCCACCTGTACTCGATTGGTTTATCAGGGAACTACCTCCTCGCTCGACATTTGATGGTGCGTTCACAACTCATTCATCTGTTATTAACGGGATGAATATTTCGAAGGACCGGTGTTCGATGCGGACAGTCTAATGGATAAGTTACGAAGCGCCATCATAGCCAGCTCGAAAGCATACTCCCGGACACCTTCTCCGAGACCTTGTGCGTGGCCCAAACCAGTCGTCTCAACGAGCATATTCAGACTTTTACAGGGCAAATACATCTTCCTGGTCCGAACTCAAGGTCTAATGGGACGGCGGATCACCGGCCCAGTATATCCAACGAATGATATGAACTGTACAGGCGACACCCTACATCAGTGTAGACATGACAGTTTTCTGGAAAACGTACATACGATGCTATGCTGCAAACTCAACCCGTTTGAGCTGTAGCCATAGATTTTCACCGCGTAGTGACAGCATGGATTAGAACGGAGGAGGCGGTCCATTGGGGTGCTAATCTACGCATGTGAAACGAAGTGTGAATTGTGCGTGCTACGGCCAGTCTGTAAAATAAACTGTGAAATGCCAGTGTTTATGCTGCTACGTGGATCAATGATCTTCTAGCAGCTTTTGCGCGCATTCTTGGTTAATGGTGAGTACCGAAGAATGCACAGACATAGCACTCACTTCCAAACGCCGGATTCTGCGATGCGCAAGAACGAATCTGCAACGGTCACGTTGGAGCGCCAGTTAAAAACATCGAATCGGACGTCTTGTTCAATGTTCCCGTACACTGTATCACAATTGGGGGTGGCTATTTTTTGTAACGTGAGGTGTGGTTGAAGATGAAATATTGTGGCTGACCAGGAAGTTTGATTGTCCAGCAGTGACGATCGTGAGTGGACCTTTTCCCCAACTGTATATCTTTGTGATCTCCTCTCGATCGCCTACGGATAATTCGGTACCCCCGGTCTTTGTATTTGCTCTTCCACTGCTCGGCGCGATCCGGAGATTCCAACTTTGAACGGCATACGTAACTCTTTCGAAGTAGGAATGATGAAACGGGGAAAATGGATACTATCGCATCGGATAGCATGTAGTTCATGACCACAGCTGTGAATGGCATGGATTTAAATTAAATGTTTGTATGCTTGTGTCCTGAAGTGAAACACGCTCACTTGAGTGGAAATCGAATAGGATATGGTTGATAGGGTTGATGTCGACTACGATTAGTTGGATTTTCTGGACGTGAATCACCGTATCTGAGGCTATGTAGCGTGAGTAGTTGAAAACTCCTTTTATCGCCCCGGCTGGCGAGTCTTGACCCGTTATCATCTTCGCGGAAAGCTGATGGGCGTCCCATACAACTCTGTATACGTTTGGAGTGGATGAGATGTACTTGTATCCTTGTTCTATTAGCCAGACACCCATATCGACGAGTCCGCCGACGCGCAGAAAGATATCGATGTCACTTTCCGGATATCTCGTCCGGTCTAGAAACTGCATTATCTGAGAACCGGAGACGACAGCACCACATTTCTTTAAGAGAACTCGGAACGTGGCTGCACTGTCTCTGAACCATGGTTGGAAGAAGGTGTCTATGTCCCAGACGAGCGTCTTGTAATGTCGTATTACGTTGAAAATAACGTTGGACAATAAACTGCACGTTATTATGTCTCTAGGGTCCAGGTAGGAGAATATGTGCACGAGGAGGTGATCTGGTATGGTCAAAATGGTCGCCTCAAAGGCGGATATCCTTGGGCTCCCGAGCGACATGCGATTGTGCGTGAAAAGGAGAGGTTACATACCAGCATTATTTGCTGGGTACTTGAACAGATCGAAGTCAATGAATCGATTGAAAAGATCGGCTACGATTGCCGACACGGATTTTCGCTTCCCGCTTCCGAGCGATCCGGATTTAGGCGACTCACTGTCTCAACGTCACGTGAACCTTAGGGCACATATATAAGGTGATTGACGTTGAACTTGTTGTCGACGCTATCTACAGGTTATGACTGACGCGGAATTGACACTCGACGTCCTTTTGCCGTGGAAGCGCAAGCATTTTCGTGCGTACGAGCTTCCTTGGGCCAAAGCTGCCGCGTCCTTGAATACCGATAATCCACTGATTGAAGCAAAACCGCCTCCACCTAGGAAAGGTTCGACATGGAGGGTTAGCGCTCTGCTAATCAATGCCTGGATACTAAAGTATCCGGGTCTTCAGTGTTGAACGTTTTACCTCCGTTTAGATAAAATCACCTTATTTGGTCATTGTGGTTCTCACGTTTGTGGTGTCGGTTCGAACCCCGGCAGAGGGTTTTTTTTCTTCTGTTTGTATTTCTGTACAGGACCATGGAGAAATAAATCTGATATACACATTAAGTGTACCAGCCGTATTTGACTGGAATATTCCTCAGATTCAGAAAGATCCTCATCAGAATAATTATCAGGTTGAACCGATCGGCTAGTTTCCTTTCCTGAATGGGTCATGTGTCAGTACGTGTCCACAGGGCTCGTGTTTTTTTGGACAAGACTTTTGTTCTTCTAGTTGTTGAAAAAAATACTATTCATGGTAACCACTTTTTAACCACGACATCCGTGGTGGATGGACAGAAATCAACTGTCCTCAGTTGAGAAATAGAATTTTTCCAGCCTAACTGTGAGTTACATTCATCCTACACCTGAAGCCCATCCATTTTTCCTTTCCTCGTAGTTGCTATCTTGGATTCAGCAAGTATTCTTTTGGGAAACACACTCGAATCCAGATCCGCAACTCGTGGTTCTCACAAGCCATGTAATCAAAGCCGTCGTGCTGTTTTTCTTTTCGTGCCAGCTTCCATCTCCCAGTTATCACTCTGCTGAACTCGACCCAGTTGCCGCAGGAGATTTGTCGAATGGGTATGGAAATTGCCTTAAAAAGCTGCTAAAGCTGCTCGTATTTGGAGTCTCTGGCTGTGGTAAAGGTGAACTGTTCATGCCCGTCTACAGTTCTCGGTTGTTTAAAATTATGATGGGCTATTTCTAGCAGAAGAGGGTTGCTGGAAGCCATCTGCCCGTCGAATAGTGGATCATATTGTGGATGCTGGTCTGTCCATCCTTTCTCTTCCACACTGTCTGGACGAAGTTGTGGATCTAAAAATCCCTTCAGCCACATCTTAACTGGAGCATTCTAATTCCTACGATTTTGCTCTGAAGCAAGACTATAAGCTTGGTTCCCTTCTCGCCCCATCCTGCTAGTTGCGATTGGCCACGTATATGGCCGCCCGTTCTGGAGGAATTATTGATTGTAATGTTTTTGTGCCCTTGTACTACTATCCCCCCCCGCCGGACCGGACAAACCGAGTACTCGGACAAAGTGTAATTTCTCGGTCATTTCTTAACCGTTTTGCCTGAAATTTTGCATGCACATTCCTTGGAATCTCATTTATTCATAACAGCCATGAAAACAACCAGAGGTATGCCAGAAATGTGCCCTTAATTCGAAACAATCCAGCGGGGATGGCTATTTTAGGCAATTGGCATATCTGCAGTACTTCCCAGGGATACAGAGGTCTCCAATTGGGGTCTAACTAGTGTAGAACATTGCAATAAACATTGTCACAGATTTTAGTGATAAACGAATGCCAGGTTCTGTCGCAATTTTAGAAACAATGGTAATTTTGGAACTGGGGCTGACATAGGCTACAAAATGCATCTGTATTGTATGGCGAGAACCTTATGAAATAATATATTTTTAGCATAAATAATCTACACCCATCCACTCAGCTTCTTTGCCTGACACTGTACTGGGATGCCCAATAAAGTCTGGATAAATATAGCACTGGAGAAAATAGACAGGAATAAGTCTTTGCTGGAGGTGGTTTTGAGCGTAAATTTAGCATCGGGTGGTTGATTGAGATATGTAGAACGGGCTCACAAGAATTTACAAGAATCTGTCATGGATTGAGCGAACAGTAACGAAAACAAGGCTGAATCGGCCATCACCGGGAACTCGGACAACGGAAAGAATGGCACCGTTTGACGGGATCCGGGCCGTTTCCCTCGAACCAAGATGTGATTCTAAGGTAACAGAAGGATTTCTATCGATCTATGTACTCAGTTTCATGGCAATCACCACAGATGAAAAGATATGAGCTATTTTCTCTTAGATGTCCGAGTACTAGGGGGGGATAGTACTCTCTGCCTTTTCCTTCCAATTAACACATTTCGATTCTTCAGGCTCCTCCTTTACTTGTCCTGCTCCATTGGTTTTGTGACTCAAAAAGAAAAGGGTTTTGCAGTCAAGTTCCCCTCACAAGGTATTCTTTAATTGCAATCCGTACCAATTCTTTCTTTGATACATTTTCCAGGTTCCGCCTCCAGGCTTATTCGTCTCTTCCTTGAAGGTGTTGTTGATGCCATGTGTCAGTTATCAACGTGGCGTTAGACCCTTTCGTGTGCCTTAGTCAATCCCGAACATCCAACCCCAGTTACAAAAACGAAATGAAACAGATACCGTTCTCTTGGACAGGGTCGAAGCACGAGGAGAGCGGTGGACACTGGCAGAGTGGTCTTTATAGGGATGTTGGAAGGATTGAATATTGCTTATTTCCGAGAGCATTGACTGAGATTGAACGAGTTTAGTCAACATTATAGTAATTTATACCCAGCTGCTCGAGCTCGTGTGGGTGGTGGTCTATTATTTGCTTTTCATTGTGCTGAGAATGCCTGGATACCTAAAATAAGTGTTGCCCCTGTCATCTAAAAAGGTCTAACTATCCGGGGTATCCAGGCTCCGCCCGGCAGGGCCATATCCAACGTATCATATATGGCTGTCAGCCTACCGACCCGCAAAAGGCAATATTAGATGCCGTAAGGCGCGGATGCAGTTTGTTTAGGGCCGGCGTGTGGCGGGATTGCAAACATACACGTTCTCAGCCTCGCCGCTCTTCCGCTACGTGCTTGCTGGCTTGTTTCTGGTCTCTGTTTTTGCACGATTCTGCTACACGGGAACTTCGATTGGAATCTGGCAGGCCTATAGGGACACAGCATCAGTTGGCAGCAGTGGTACGCATCTACCCGCGGCCACGCACCGACTGCGACGCGGAACTTGGGATTTGCGAACGACGACGGCTATCCTTTGTTTACGGCCACTTGCGCTTTCTCTGTCTGTCTGGGTATCGTAACGCGCGCCAGGCAGCCTCAATTCGTGCATAGTCGACGGAAGATTAGATTGGGTGGTATCGACTCGGAATCGGCGGCAGACTGGCTTCAGGCGACGAAGAAACTGACGAGGAAGATACGGACACGGACACTGACGCGGAACCGGCATGGGCCAGCCCGTCTCCAAAGAGGCGAAAGAGTCGCGCGACTCGCGCGCGCGGTCGGACGCTATCGACAAGCAGATTGCGGACGACTCGAAGCGGTACAAGAAGGAGTGCAAGATTTTGCTGTTGGGGAGTGGTGAGTGTTTCGCGTCTTCTCGTTCTATTATTTTCGTCCGTTTCTCGGCGGGATGCGGGCGGGGTGCGCGTCGTCGACGTACACAGATGCGGATGCGGGCAGGGAGGGGCGGTGACCCGGTGCATTGCGGCCGTTGGCAGAACGCGCGCCGATGACTGCTTGCGCGCGGCAGTTGATTTGAAGAGGGCATGCGACGCGACGCGACCCATGTGTCGGCTTCGGTCGCGATGGATGAGACGTAACAGAGTGGGCGTATACACACGAAGCAGGGGTCGTCTCTCGGCGTCCAGCTCACTGTATTGGCTCGTCTCGCGTTCTATCCATGCGAACGCTCAACAACTGTCCACCCCCACATCCATTGGGGTCATCTATCTTACTCTGCGCTTCCACATCCTTCACTCGTCCTCCGCCGCCCCTCCCGCTCCACTTGTACCTCCACTTTTCTTCCGCTTCGACCTTTTCCCCCCATGTACTCCTCCTCCCCCTCCTCCTCCCCCTCCTCCTCTCTTTCTCTTAATCAATAACACCACTAACTCTTAAGTAATCACCGCTAACTCCTCCCTCTCAGGCGAATCCGGCAAATCCACAATCGTCAAACAGATGAAGATCATCCACCAGCGCGGCTTCGACGAGCGCGAGCGCGCCGAGTACCGCACGACCATCTACAAGAACGTCCTAGACAGCGCGGATACGCTGGCGCGCGTCGTGCGGCGGGTGGGGGTGGATAAGTTTGGGGTCGGCGGAGGTGTCAGCGTTAATGGGGGCGGAAGCGGCGAGAAGTACGGGGGCGCAGAGAAGTACGGAGTCAGCCCACTGGACGCCTCGTTCGCACAAGCAGACGGTCGGAGACCCTCGCACGCGTCAGACTTGTTTGGTCCCGATCGCCGGCCCTCACATGCGTCCGAGTCGCTTTCCCCGCATCAACACCCGCAAGCAACCGCCCAAGACCTGCGCACCTACGCCGAGCTCGTCCTCCGCGCCTTCCCCGCGCGTGGCATCGTCGGCGTGCACGGGGAGGACGACCTCGACTCCTTCTCCTTCAGTACGGACGAAACGAGCGGCGGAGGCGTGGGCGGGATCGAGCGGGGCGCGGTCGAGGTGGGCGTGGACCCCGTGCCGTTCACGCGTGCGGACGAGCGCGAGCGGGAGGCGTATGCGGGGGACAGGGTGGGGTATGAGGCGCCGACGCGGTACGACGCCTCTGCGAAGTTCGAGTCGCGGTACGACTCCAGCGGCGGTCTCGGGGGGAGGTACGATATGTCGATGTCGGCCGGAGGGCGGGCGCGGTATGAGTCGTACGACGAGGCTGCGGGGACCCGGTATGAGCCGACGAGTGGGCGGGGGATCCAGACGGGGAGGGTGTCGGCGAGGCCGAATACGGCTGAGGCGAGTCCAGGTGTGTTTATTCATTCGTTCTACTTCGTTCTCGTTTTTTTGGCACTGTTCAGGAGGAATACTGCGTTCGCGCTACCAGAGGCGCGCTTTTGCGTTCCTTGACGCCTTCATCTCTCCTGCTCTCTACTCCTCCACTCTTCCTAACGCTGACATCGCTCTCTTTTCCCTCTAGGAGCAGCCGACGCCTCCGTCCTCGCACAGACGCACGCGGTGCTCACGCCGGCGCTGGCGGACGCGATCTGGCACGTCGCGCGCGCGCCGGCGGTGGAGCGCATGGTCGACGAGCACCCGGCGGAGTTTTATCTGATGGATAGCGCGGGGTAGTGAGTGGCCTTTTCTCATGCTTTTTCGATTTTTTACTTCGACGAGTCTACTCCGCTGCGATGTGACTCCGTCTAATTCCCACCCGCTGCTCGTGCTCTTCCATCTATCTAGCCATCCTCCTCATCCATCCACTTATCCTCTCCCGCGCCTCCTTCAAACCCTTCCTCGATGCGTTCCCATCCTTCCACTGCCGTCCCGCGTCCCAGCGTCCTCCTCCTTCTTCCCCTCACTACCTCTCCTTCACTCTCCCCAATCTACCTACTGCAAACGAACGAAAACTAACCTCTCCCAACAGCTTCTTCTCCCAGATCCACCGCATCGCCGCCCCGACGTACATGCCCTCCGAGGAGGACGTCCTGCGCGCGCGCGCGAAGAGCACGGCGATCATCGAGACGCGGTTTTGGATGGGGGATTTGTCGTGAGTGTTGTTTGTTTGTTTGAGTCACGGAGGAAAGGAGGGGTGGGGAGGTGCCGGATTTTGAGGATTGCACGAGGGGCGAGTGTAAAGGCACGGCGGACGGTGGCAGCAACGGGACAGGGCCGGATCCGGGTCTGCGGGACGGATGGACGGACGTGTCTGTCGGAAGCCTGCGCCGTGGGGTGTGCGACGCGATGCGCATGGAGTAGGCGAACGTACGTGTCCCCGGCGACGTCAGTCCAGTACGGCCGTTGAGGGGTCGTCAGCGGGGCGGGGCTCGCATCGCTCCAGGCGCATGCCGCACCTTTCTCCCTTCTCTCCTCCTTGTCTTGATGAGCTGACACTGAGACCCGCTTCTCCAGGATCCATATGTTCGACGTCGGCGGGCAGCGCTCGGAGCGGAAGAAGTGGATTCATTGTTTCGAGAGGTGCGTTTCTCTCCTTGCGTTATTTCTCTTTCCCTGTCTTCTATCCCTGCCGGGTCCATTTCGTTCGAGCTGCGCGATGCGACGCGGGGGGAGGGTAATGGGAAACGAGCGTTTGCGCCGAGATGGGAGGCTGATGTGCGGACATGGGTGCTTAGGCCTCGCCCGTAGCGGACGTTGGGGGAGTGGACGGCGAGTGCGCGGATATAGGCTGCATTCAGTGCGAAGGAACAGCCCGGCTGAATTGCTTGTGACTCGGCGGTTTCCGCCCACGAGCCGGTTCTTGGATGCGACAATGGGGAGCCGATAAGCTCGATTCAGTGCTGGGATACGCTGGCGTCTGTGTCCTCCCGCCATGGGCCGCCTGCTCCCTCTCTTGCCGCGCACTTGATTCGATGATGCCTGCACGATTTCCTTTTTGGGATTTCGGATTTTTCATCGGTCGTGCTCTTGCCTCTTGCTACGCGAATGTCTTCGTCCATCCTCTCTCGCTGCCGCGGGTGTATTTTTGGTCGTTGCTGGCGCGTGTTTCTGCCTCCTCTTTCCCGTACGTATTATCGAGACTCATGCAGGACTCGCGACTTGCTCGCCGTCTTTGCGAGATCGCTACCCTTCTATTCTTACCTTCGCTTTCGTTTCGCTCTCCACTTACTGAAATTGCTAACATCTTCAACAGCGTAACCAGCATCATATTCTGCACGGCGCTGAGCGAGTACGACCAGGTGCTCGAGGAGGAAAGGAGGGTGGTGCGTATCTCTGTTTCTTTCCTTCTCGTTTCCCCATCATCCCACTGCCCTCCGTGGACTAGTGGAGGCGGAACGATGTGCGGGGTGGAGTCTAAGGACATGCGTGCTGGGCGCGAATGGGAGGCGGTGGTGTGCACGAAGACGTGTCCGAGCTTGGACTACCCCAAGGCGGGGCGCTGCTTGTGCTCGTGCTCGAGCACGTCGGGGCGCGTGTGTCGTCGTCCATATGGTCGTCTGGCGGGCGTCGGAATCCCAGAGCGGGGGACTTCTCGTTCGTGGATGGTGGCACGTCCGGGGACGGCGAACGACGACCATCTAACCACGCCGTGGTCTGCGCACGGCAGTGTGCATGTCCTGAGATGACTTCATACCTGATGACACTCGAGCGCCCCCGTATCTTCGCTGCGAACAAGTCTTCGCCCGCGTCGTCGTGGGCCTGACCTTCTCGCACTCTTTCCCTCTCCTTCCTCCCTTCTTCATCCTATATCTTCCTGATACTAATCGTCCCACAGAACCGCATGCGCGAGTCGCTCTACCTCTTTGAAAGTGTCATCAACAGCCGCTGGTTCCTCCGCACGAGTGTCATCCTGTTCCTGAACAAGATCGACGTGTTTAAGAGGAAGCTGCCGAAGGTGTGTGTCTAGACATTTAGCTCGCTTCCATCTGGTTCGCGCGTTACGTTGTCGAGGATTTTGTACCGGATGATGAGAGGCACGACGCAACGTCGAGTGGCGTATGACAATGTCGGGTAATGTACGACGTGATCCCCACCATGTTGTCCTCGGCGAGCTCGAACTTCTTGCGCGCGGGGGCCGGAACGTGCGAGCTGCTGAAGTCGATGCACAGATCGTCCTCCTCCCTCACTTCGTCTTTAGACCTCTCTTTAAATTCAAACGCAAATGGATTGAATCTCAATACTGACAACGCCCAGATCCCCCTCGGCCGATTCTTCCCCGAGTATGCGGGCGGCAATGATCTGCAGAAGGCAGCCAAGTACATCCTATGGAAGTTCATGCAGGAGAACCGCGCAAAGCTGACGGTGTACCCGCAGTGAGTGATTCTCCTGCGTTCTTTCTTGTTTCTTTCTCTTCATTTCCTGGGGCGCGGGACTCGAGCAGCGCGGAGTCACACATTCCACCTCCTCCCTTCTTCCTTCGTCTACTTTTCTGCAACTAGGGCCGGCAGCGTGCTCGCACCCTCCTCCTCTCGCTTTATGTTTCCTACCCGTACTGACACTACTACTACCCAGCGTCACCCAAGCGACCAACACGAAGAACATCCGACTTGTGTTCGCGGCAGTCAAGGAAACGATCCTGCAGAACGCGCTCAAGGACTCGGGGATCTTATGACACCGGAGGTGGGCGGGGAGGAGAGTACGAGTTTAATGGACGATATATCAGAAGGACAGTCGGCGATGTGCGGGAAGGACAGTCGAAGAAATTGGGCATAAGGGCCCAGGACGATCGACGCCGCGGCAAGGCGGTGGACGACTCACTATGGTTGCGTCAAGGCGATGGCGACTTACTATGAACCTTGCGGCGTTCCAGCCACGTCAACGATGGGCGTGCTACCCAAGCCATTCGACCTGCTATGCAGCGTTGGGCGCGTTGATCACCGCCTTCGTGTCCTTCATGACCGTCCTCATCTTCCTCATGTCAGCGTGATGACGGAGCTGGTGCTCGACAACGCTGGGATGGACGCTGTTGCTGCGATTGGCACCGGGGCGCTCCTCTCTTTGACTGCGCAGGGGCTGGATGCTTTTGGATCTATCGGGGACGGGGACGGGACTATACCCGCGTATCCTTATAATTTTTTTACCGCTTTTCACTCTACAATTTACGCTCTACATATTCATACCGCCTTGCCTATTTTTATTTTACATGCTTGCCTATATCTCACTCGTCTCACTTGTACTTTACTTCCATTGTTCTGGTACTTCTAGCTTATATCGCGTCTCATTTGTGTATGGTTTTTGTATTTTATCTCGCTCTGGGTGTACACGTCTTCACACGTATGGATGTGGAAGTTCCTCTGACTTCTGGTAGCGCGTGCTGTTACTGGGAAGCGCCATTTTTCCGGTCGTGTTATCGCAGCTCGAGTCTAAGGCAATGGGCAGTCGGGGGACACCCGAAAAAAATACACAGGTCGCGTGAATGAATTGTGTCTCAGAAATTGGTCATTCCATTTCTTGTTGACAGTGTTCAAGCTGCCTTCAACTTCAGGGCTGACTTCGATGCATATCTAGATCTATGCATGTAGCTGGCGTACTTACAGCCAGAATCAGGGCATCGCGCGATCAATGTTGATCTACCAGCCGTCGCAAACACCGGCTATGAAATGTGGTCCGTGCGCAAGTCGGCGATATAAAAAGATGCATCCATCTTCTGTGCAACTCATACTTACCTTGATGGCATAGGAGGCCCCCGGTCACTACCCATTAGGTCGGTCCGCCAGTTTCTCAAAATTTCCGCTGATTTACCTTACAATTTTGGTCTTTCAGAGCGGTGATTTACCTTACGGCGGCCCGAGTTTTGGCCTAAAATCACGTGTATTTGTGATTTTTCCTCTGCAACTGCTCCAGTTGCAGGTACCGGATGTCGGCGGTTTTCGTGCGTTCCGATGTTGAATTGCGAGGTGCGCGAAAAGGAAATTTCATCTTGTAAGTTGGTCTGTCCACCAAAGTTCAAAAAAAAAATCTCGGGCTCCGCCCGATTTACCTTCCGATGGACCGACCTCGCTGGTGGATACACTGATTTACCTTACCAGACGGACCGAAAAACACCAAATTTTGGAGCTTGATTTACCTTACGCCGGACCGACATAATGGGTAGTGACCGGGGGCCTGGCATAGGCCCCTTCACCTCCCTGCATCAGCCACTTGACATTTTGATTGCCGCGTTGAGGCGTTTTCACGCGTTTTGCGTTGTTGATGGATTATCGTCGACGACGGTGAGCTCGACATTGTGCTTAAAAATCTGTGAGGGTATGTTGGGATGGGATCCAGGAATAGAGGCTTTACCTTTATAATAACAGATTTCAGTTCTGATAAACTGCCGCGTCACGGCAACATCAGATTTGGTCGGCGTTGTGGCTTTTTCGGCCCCACGTTCCGGAGTTTTGCCGTTGTCGCGTTGTTGGGTCGCGTTGTGGCGTTTTGACGGGCCGTTGTCGTGTTGTACAACACCTGACAACGCGCCAATCGAAATGTCAAAAGTCTGATGTGGGTTTGTGGGCCGTGGGATCACTCCATAGCACGGCGACCCTGTCCATACAGAGTGCGCCTGCGGCTTGTATGGGCTTAGGCTCATGCACCGTCTCAATATTTCCCAGTCCTACCACGGCCACTCGGCTGGGTAGGCCATTTTTTTCGATGTTTTCGGTGGCTAACCCTAACCTTAATTACACTTGCAATATGTCGCTTTGACCACCCCTGTCTCTTTTGGGAAAGATTTATTATGCAACGTCTTATCAGGGTTTCCCAAAGTCTGCTCCCTTTCAGTCTATACTAAGTTGCCCATCCACCAGTTTATAGACATTTGGAGCGCACACCTGGAATCCGCTTCGGTTATGTGCTAAGCCCGCTCCAAAGGAAAAGCCGCTCTCACGTCAGCTGAGACCTTCCGCCGGCGAATTGGGGGATATCGTGTGATCTCAACCTCACTAATTCACACGAATGGAAGGGTCAGACTCCCATCAACACTTCTTGCCCTCTTCCTCCATGGCTGAGGCACTCAGACTCGTTGCCGACATTCTGGAGCTCATTTCCACTGCACAGACGAATCACAGGCACATCTATGATGGACTCCCTGAGACGATGCAGCTGCTCTCGGTGATTGATGACCTCAAGTGTTTGGCAAAAGACCTCCAAGCCCACTTAGCAGACAATCCATCTGATGGAGGAGGCGCAGAAATGGAGAAGGCCCTCGCCGAGGTCAACTTTACGACAAAGCGGTTCATAGAAAAGCTACGACTATCTTCTAGCGGTCACACTCAGTGGACGGAATCACAAACCGTGCATTATCTCAATGAATTCAAGCAATTCTGCTCATTGTTAAATGTTTGGTTAGTGAGATTCTTATTCAATTAATGGGCACATTCCGATCCGATGGCTACATAGGGATATACAACGACGTCACGCTAACGAAGCAGCTCTTCAGGTTGCATCATCGAAGGGCTGTCAAGATATTGTTCAGCAACTTATTCAGAAAGGCGTTGATGTAAATGCACAAGGAGGATACTACGGAAATGCTCTTCAGGCTGCCTGCTCCGGTGGCCATCTGGATATTGCCAGACTCCTGATTTCCAACGGCGCTGATGTTAACATGCAAGGGAATCCTGACGGGGATCCTCTTCAGGTAGCCTCATCCCGGGGCCATCATGACATTGTACAACTACTCATTCACAATGGCGCCGATATAAATGCACAAGGGGAAGATGGGAATGCTCTTCATGGTGCATCATTGGACGGCTACCAGGATATTGCTCAACTCCTCATTCACATGGGTGCCGATGTTAATGCACAAGGAGGAAAATATGGAAATGCTCTTCAGGCTGCATCATACGCGGGTCATCAAAATATTGTCCAACTACTCATTGAGAACGGTGCTCAGGTTGATGTAAAAGGGGGACACTATGGAACTGCTCTACAAGCGGCATCATACGGCGGCCACATAAAAATTGTTCAGCTGCTCATTGAAAACTTTGCAGATGTCAATTGGCAAGGGGGATGCTATGGGAGTGCTTTGCAGGCTGCATCGTACGGAGGGTACCTGGACATTATTCAGCTGCTTATCGGGAATCGTGCGAACATCAATGAACAGGGAGGAGTGTTTGGGAATGCACTTCAGGTTGCAGCAGGTGGTGGCAGCGAGAATATTGTAGAGCTGCTCGTCAACAACGGTGCCGATGTTAATGCCAAAGGGGGGATCTACGGAAATGCCCTTCAGGTTTCAGCGTCAAACGGTCATTACAGCATTGCCCGGTTGCTCATTTACCACGGTGCCGATGTTAATTCGCATGGGGGACCCTACGGAAATGCTTTCCGAGCTGCGGAGTTGCATCGCCATCAGGATATCATTCAGTTGCTCATCGATGCCGGTGCTGGTCTTGTGAAGGACGACCCGCACCCTGATGAATCTGTTAATATAGTGCCAAACACTCCAGAGACACCCCAGTCTCCAGATCCGGAGATTTTGACATATGTAATCTTTTCGCATCCTTCGGTTGATCAGCCCTCAAGACCTCTGTATGTGCTCAATTTACATTTCTACAAGAGAGAATATTAACTTACTTGAGTAGTGCTCCAGCAGCAGTCTCACCGGAAGATATACAGATGTTGGAGACTGAACACTCTGAGGGTGGCAGTACTTGCTCAGTGCATTCACCCGACGAAGCTGTGATATGGATCGAGACGCACTACAATGATGCGCTCCTTAAGGCAATACGAGATCAAGACCTCGGAGGACCTCTGGCGGCGATGCTATCTCCAGATGTGGCAGCGTTAGTTTTATTTGGATCAATCCTGGATGGCTGGGTCGTCAAGGTTGCAAAATTGCTCTCTGATATTTCGGGCTTCACAGTTATGATCCGACCTCTTGCTGACAACCCTGTGAGAAGGTGGACCGCTGCTACAACCGATGAACCGAACGACCACACCGAAGATTTCGTCGAGACGGAATCGGAATTCAGTCCTGATGGTCATGGCACAAGTGAAGCCGAGGACAACAAAGAAGGAATCAGCAGCGAGGAAGACACAGAAAGCGATACAGGCAATCCCAGCATCCAGGATGGAGTCTTTCGTCTTCGTGGAAGCGCAGGAAACGGTGGGGAGGAATATATACCGAAACACAGTCCGATGCATAACTTGGATACTGCTTTGGACCTCTATCAGGAGCTGCACACCAAGCAACAAAATTTCATTGGACGAGTGGCCACATTGTGCAAAATACAGGTATGATTTATTTATGGTTGATTCTGTTCTAAGATTTCCTACAGTTCACCGTCCAGTCACCGTTTAATGACAAATATAACAATGGTTATCGTCCCCAAGCCATATCTCGAATACGATTCCGGGTGATCAGCGACAGCAGAGTTGTGCTTCCGGATCGATCATACAGTAGCATTGGGTTCATTGTTCCTGACTCTTTTATCACTGAGGGCCAATCGTAGGCCGACTTGATAAATTTCTATGGCATTCCTAATTTCATTCTAATCCAGATTACCAACTGATACTTTCGTGGAGCCCAATCAAACAACAAAAACAATAAAAACGAAGGCCCGGGAGCTGAAATTCAGTCTTGGTGTTACCGGGGGGATAAATCCCACTGGTTCAGTAGGAGTGACAGGCGGCGGAACGAATACCAACACAAAGGAGAGGCAAGATGATCGTGTAAGCCTGATCGACCTAAATTCTCTCCCTAAATTTGTTTAACGTATCCTCAAGGTCAAACCAAAATGGATTGTTGATTATGAGTCAGTCCCACGAGGCCGACCCTCGTATTGGCAGGAAAATGTTGCTTACAGACCCAATCATGATGCAAACGAAGAACAGCCACCGATGCATGTTGAATTTTCGATGGGAGTAAATTTTGAGCCTGTGAGGTCCCCTTCTTCCTTTTCAACATTACTCTTATCCATTCGTCTAGCCTAATCCTGACTGTCCCATATCCTTCATAATCCGAAACCAAACAATGTTGTGGGTGTGCAACAAAGATCTGAAGGCCAAGGGCCAAGGGATAGTTGTCCTTACTTCCGTTCGTCGGCGATGTTCTTGCCCTTCGGCCAGAGATTAACTGACGAAAATCACCAGTCATACATCCCAGATATCGAGACTCCTGATGTACTGCTTATTTCCGAGGATCAGAAGGTGGAACTTTTGGGGAATTCCTTGACGAGTATGTGTATTCAACGTGCAAGTGTACCTCCAACTGACCCTGGTCCAGATATCCCTGCCACAGACACCACACCACCCAAATATGCTGCAAAGGTATCATTGTCGCTTGGCACCCTACCGGGAAAAGAGAAACCCAGTCTCTTCAAGAAGATATCAAACAGGTTCGCCGTGAACGCTCTAACTCGTCGTAAGGACGAACCGCCAGACGATCGGATCCTGCAATTACCGATGCACGAATTCAAGGCACGGGGCTGGGATGCTCGAACCGAAGAGTGGAGGATGCCGGTCTACCCATCTTTGGATAGTTCTCTTCGGAGCGCTGTTCGTGAATCCACGCCCGCTTCTTGGGAATTGACAGTCAACAATCTACACGTACCCAGTGAGACAAAATCAAAGGGAAAACAGCGCGATCCAGGTAAGCTGTTGACGCCAAATGGGAGGTCCCGGTATTCAACGCTCAATTGGGATGCAGACCCGGAAATTCTCATCAAGGTCGAGACCGTGCCCGATAAATCGATCGGCGATGCTTCCTCTGAGGGCTTTGAAACACCATCCTTCACGAGTGAGGGGACAACAGCTTTGTCTGTCCAGACTGGGACCATGGGGCCTGTATCGGCCTCAACGTCGAGTTCTTTCACGTCCGCAGAAACTCATGCTCTCGCCGCTCACGCCGGCACTTCAGGCTCGGGAAAAAATTGAACGCTTTGTATCCGATTCTTTGCCTTTTCCTCGCGCCTATATCGGTTCGTTGAGCTGGAAACACCACTGGGATAGTTGGTACATACACCACTACCTAGATTCTTCCAATATTGGGCGAGGAACAAAATAATACCGCTTTGAGACGAGAATGTACACAAAAAGAAGCTGGAATGTGAGATGATCAACCAATGGACCACGAATTTAGCTCGAAAAAAATTGGTTGGCGTCTCCTCCCATAATAAATCGCACTACCATGAAATGGATACATTCTCTTAAGACTGTACAGTGGAACTGTTTTGAAAACCTCGTGTCCCTCGAATTAATCAAGCCTGTCGGCGGATATCAATTAGAGGTGCGGATCCGCATGGGAGATGCCAATCCTGACCAACTCTATGCCAATCCTGCCAATCCTGATGGACATGCGGCTGACTGTCGCACGTCATGGATTCCCAACGGGACTTGAGGGGCTCATTGTCGGAGAAAAAAAAACCCCCCATTTCGAAACCGCAAGTTGTAAGAAGTGATTTTTCTTCTTGTCCTCTTTGTTCTTCATAGTAAGCTTTGAAAGCCCGTTGGCAGGAATCAAACCTGGCTCAGAATTGAACATTTGAACCATACACGTAATTTCAACACCACGCGGAATCAGCCGCCTAAATCCATTTGGATGCAGATCCATTTCGGCGGATGCAGATCTCCCGACGGCGATCTTTTTTCCTTACCGCCATCTCTTTCTTTCCGTGCCACTCACCATCTCTCTTTCTTGCGCTTACCATCCCTCATTCTTGCACTCATCATGGCCTACAACTCAAACAATAACTCGAGTCCCCATCCACGGGAACAAATGGCTCTCCCGAGCATCCGCGAAATGTTTCCAGAATATATCAGCTCGCATCCCATAGGAATGGAGTTTGCTCCCCGTTTTGTACCACCAGCACCGCCACAGCCTCAACAGCATTACCGTGATCCAGTATCCTCGGTGTCTCTGACGCACATCGCCTCGAGCCACCCGAGGAGCACCATTCCAAATATCACGCACTACCGTGCTTGCTCGACAGGCGCGGAATCGTCACCTGCCGAAATCGGCGCGGCTGAGGAGGTGGAAGATGGTGATTCCGAGACCGGTGGGAGATGCGATCTAAAGAGGCATGTCTGTGTGACGTGCGGGAAGGGCTTTAATCGTCCGAGCAGCTTGCAGATTCATGCCAATACACATAGCGGCGCGCAGCGTGAGTTTTCTCATTCAATACGATTCCTGGCCAACCCAGCAGTGGAATAATTCCAAGCGCGCTGTTGGTATTCTCATCCTTTTGCGTATTGGTTCTTCTTGTCTTATTCGTTCAATCTCAAGTCAACTCACGCTCTTATTCCTATTTCACAGCATTCCTCTGTCCATATCCTGCCTGCGGCCGATCTTTCAACGTCAACTCCAACATGCGGCGCCACTTCCGCAACCACGGTGTCCCGCTTTCGCCCTCTGTGTCGCCACACTCTCTCAGGGCATTTAGGGTCAACTCTCCCGTTCAAGTGCACTTGCCTCTTGCCTCCACCTCCTCCGCACCTGCACATACTTTCAGGGCGTTTAACGCTCACGCGTCCGAGGATTCAAACTACCAACTCTATTCCCCTGCGTCCGCTTCCACCTCACCCCACTCACCTACTTCCTCCCCGTCGCCAGTGCCGGCTCCGAGCGCTTACCAGCCGCGTTCAGCATCGTCATTGAGCTCGCGCCATGATTCATCGCTGAGCTCGAACCATTACTCCCCTCCGTCCGAATATTCGCGCTACGCTCTATCTCCAGTTTCGCAGGAGTCGTGGATGAGCGCGACGAGCCCGCAAGGTGGAATTGCAATGTCCAGGAGCCAGATAGGTTACTCGGAGAGCGACGTGCGCAGCGAGAGGCTGTAGCTCATTCATCTTGTTCTATGTTCAACTCCTCTTACGGCTCATAGCTCATTCATCGCGTCGCCTCCTTGTATCCATATCTTGTCGCACCCTGTAGTCTAATATTCCGTACTTTAGGTACTCAGCTCATAGCTCTTGAACCAGTCGTAGTTCTGTAAGAGCTGCGATGAAGCTTTGACAGCCGCACCTGAATCGAGTGACTTATACTCGAACCTGTAGAAGGCTACAGCATATTCTCGAGGAAACTACGGTTGAATAAAATTACCATGGACGTTTTGAAACATCTCTTGAAAGACCTTGCCATCTTCGATAGCAAAGTCCTGTTGGGGCGTGGCGCACACCTGCACTCCATGGTCCGTTGCACATTGCAAACTGATAAGCAGAAGAATCCCGTTCGATTCGGGCACGGGGCATCGTTACTCCTCGAGGCTTTTCTTTTTCCTATTCTCTTCGCATTTTCCTTCCTTGTATGGCCATCCGTTTCTGAATTTCCAGCCAATTTGAGTCACCCAAGGACGCAGCCGCTCAGCAATAAAAAGGTCCCCGCCCTCCACCTGATGTCATTTAGGTGTTCGGAATACAAGATAGAAGTCCTGTGGTGCTTGCTGCAGGCCTGCGCTTAGTGCAACTGAACTCAAGGAGTAGCCACGCAGGAAGCCCTGTTTGATTCGCGGACAGAATATATCACGGTGAAGTTGGCATTTTTCTTTTGTACTTTCATTGGACAGGTCCATTGTTAATAGATGTTTTCAATCCTTAGAAATGGCTTTATGACGGCCCATTTCGCAGACATATCCAGGGTACGGACATAGCAGTTGAGTAATTGCTTCAATTATGTGCATGAACTTCCGTCCCGCGAGAGATTGACTTACAGCGCAGGGGTTGAGCAGCCATGGATGTGCTACCAGAGATGCTACATGTCCTGCCCCGGAATTGAACGGGGCCCTCCTGCCTTAGATTCCCGGACACACGATAAAGGAGTGCAGGTGTGCGCCTCGTACCGCCAGGACCTATTCCTCCTTACTACAAGGCTGTTGAGGAACGGGAGAAGTGGAGCAAAAGCCTTCAACAAGGATGTGCCTTGAATCAGAGGTACCCAAACATCGCGTTGGTTTGATATATACGGTACGAGAATCATGTTCCCCGGAAGAGTGAAGAGAACATATTCAGGGGGTAAAAAACCACTGCAAGGGCAACGCTATGTCCTGTTCCCGAGTCGAACGGGGCCTGCTCTGGAAAATTCCACCATCGCTACTATGCATGGAGCCTAGGTGTGCACCACGCACCCAGGACCTATTCCTTCTCGACACTCGCTTCTGTTGGCGAGATTTTTCTTCCATGTATGGAAGCGCAGGGATCGACGGATGGTTGAATTTAAATTTAAAGGCCGATTTCTAAAATTGAAGGCCGAAACACCCATACTATGTATGCGGTATTGATTCCATCTTAGCCGATATGACAGGCTGAAAGCAGCTTCAGATGGAAAAAAAGGGATTACCTGTTGCTCCATGGCCCGCCCCCGAATCGAACGGAGTGCTTCTGCTTATCATTGCCAGTCCTCGGAGTATTCCATTGATGGACTGCAGATGTGCACCACGCACCAACAGGACCTATTCCTCCTGGTCCTTTAGTGACTCGAATTGGCTCATCAACTGCAGGTGGAATGGGAGGTCGTCGAATGGCAGGTCCAGCTACGTCGACTGGTTCACACATCGGAATTGGAAAATTTAGGGTCCGGCCGTACTGCGACAATCTGAGTTTATGTGAGTATCAGGCGTAATAAAGGCTTTTCCAAGAATTTTAGTGGTGAAAGGCGTCGATTGAAAAGAAAAATACAAACTAAACCATGTCCCGTCTCCGAATCGAACAGGGCTTCCTGCTTGACTACTCCCCGTATTCGATTGTACTAAGCACAGGCGCGCACACGCACCATAGGACTTCCGATCATCGATCTCAACCACACCTAAATGATATCAGGTGCGCGGTGCGAATCCGAATACTAGCCCTCTGCAACTCACTCGTCAGAAGATTTTGTCTGTGTAAGTTCTAGCTATAGCAAAGTTTCCGTTCTGGGGCAGAGCATCTGCGAATACGCACAGCATAGCACCTGTGTTACGACAGACCTCCAGTGTTTCGAGCAGGGAGTGGTCCCTTGACGGCGGATATACGGTATCCTTCAAGGATCGTCTAAGAACGCGTCCACCCAGCGGTGAGAGTATTGGGCGAGAACCCTAGTATTGGGCGAGAACTCTGAGCGCGTAGACGTGCTTCCCATCCGGCGCGATTACCGTTAACAGCACGGTACCACCATCCCGTATTATGCCTTCCATGTAACCGCCGGCGTTACTTCGCGAGGATAATGAACTTCCTTCGGTGTGGCGAGCGAGAGTATTTGAGCAAGATTGGAGCTGACAGTCGGCGGATCGGCGCAAGTACACCGCGACACACGTCCTAGTATCGCTGGAAGGTGGCCATGTCAGTCTCCAGTGTATTCAGTGATAATTGGGGCCGTGGAATCTCGGCGTCGTATCTGGAGAGTTCGAATGCCGAGAAGGCGACAACGGAGCGCACAGGACGGGAAAGGCCTCTCCGAATCGAGATTGGAAGGAGAGCGACCGCGGCACGCAGGTCGAGGAGTTGGGGTTTATGTGTCAGACCCTAGTGAGACTGAGGAACGGGCTTCTGGTCGCTGCAAACCAGGTGGAATCCATGGTGGTGGTGGCGGAGGAACGCAATAGCGCTGATGCATAATACGATCACTGCAACACTCGCCTTTTGCCTCTCGCCACGCGATTGCCCCGACCGTCTTTTATGCTGATTCTCAATAACATCCTGCCTGTTCTCCTCACACTAGTCCTCGGACCCATCAAGTCTTCCCCAGACGATCGACACTCCAAAACGACTGCGACGAGTTCTCATCCAAATTCATACGTACTATCAAGAAACCATCTCGTCAGTCCAACTTGATACGCACCAAAGCCCTCAGGCCGCGGAACTTTCCATCGGGCGTGCTGCTCTACGTACGCAGCCTCACAACTCCCACAAGCTTAGATTGAAAGAATTGTCCAGCGTTCTTGGGCTCCCAGGGAGATTGAACGAGATATTTCGCAACAAACCGGAACTCTTACGCACGTAGGTATCACATCTCGAACCCAGTTCAACCATTCAATCAACGCGGAAAAGCGCTCTCTACTTGCGGTCGTTCAGTACGCCCAACCACCGACGCCACAATGTGTGATCTCCAATGTGTCTAGCTGAAACATTTGTGAGGTCTATTCATCGCTGCACCACTGCGTTGGGTCTTACTGCACTCTAACTGGATTGTCGGTGTGCAAGTTGGATTCGCCACGAATAAAGTTCAGTCTCTCACAAAACAATGAAGTCGGGTGCAGATGAATCAATAACGGTTACTGGCACCGACTCCGGAGCTTCCTTTCACATCATGGCCCACTTGTAGTCTTGTACAACAAGAAATCATGCTCCACCACCGAAAAAAAAATCAGTGACACAATATTCGGACGCGGAGAGTCGAACCCCGTCTATCTACCGACTGCTGGTGTTTAAATATCCAAGAGAGAAGCAGAAGTGCTCCACGCACGACATCCAAGTCAACAGTAGATTTTTGTACCCCGAGTCATTCAGGCGGCCGTTTCACCCTCCTTATGCCACTGTCAAACGAACTCAGCGTTTCCATCCCCGGATCCAGTGCAGAAACGCAAACACTTACCGGTCCTGGATGACACTCCCCGCCATCCCAGAGCCATATCCCCTCCGGCTCCCCCAGCACAAATCTCGCCAGATGCATCCCACTACCATTCTCCACCCGCTCAATAAACCACTTCACCACCCAGTGTCTTGTAACATATTTGAACCAGAGGTAGTACCTCCACACGTACGCGGTGAGCACGCGGGGGTTCACGTATATCTTCTGGAGCGCGAATTGGCGCCGGAGGTCGTAGGGCAGGTTGAACGACTCGGAGGAAAAGCATTCGCCGAGTGCAAGGGCGGAGGCGCGGAAGCGGAGCGCGGGGGTGGTGGCGGGGGTGAGATTTTGGCTCTGTGTGAGTACGAATGCGGGGTGCGTCGCCGGGAGCGGGTGCTCAAGCGGGGAGATGGAGAGCGCGTAGGATGTGTTGATGGGGCGGAGGCCGGGCGAGAGGAACGGCGCAGCGCGTATGCTCACAATGCCGTTCCAGCACGTAAACACTGGCGCGGGCTCGTCGGACATGACCGCACGCAAGCCGCTGTCGTCGAAGAAGTACGGCCACACCGTTGAGGGGATTTGCCCCAGGCGGTCCCGGATAGTCCAGATGTCATAGAGCCTGTTAGCACAGTCAGTTTTATGGCAGTTCAACTTTTCATGATCAACAATTTCAACTGCGCCGTAAAGTAAAACATGACGGGACACGCACCCCCACTGCTGGAAATCCAATCCGCAGGCCATGTCGTAGTCTCCATCCCGTGTGTTCAGCAACTCAACAATAGACTCCGCCTCGACGAACACATCGTTGCTGAACAAAACCCGATCATACCCGCCGCCGTCGACCAGCGGCTCCAGCACGCGGTTCCGCAACGCCGCGAGGTACTCGATGCGCGGCGGGGCGGTGTCCATCGACTTCGGACGTCGTATCGCCGTGTCTTGGATGAGAATGCGCTGTGGCACTTCCAGCGTGTTGAGGGTGCGGGAAAATTGTCGGAGCAGGGCGGGCGTGGCGTCGGTGCTGTAGGATTCGAGGATGGAGATGAAGACGTTGTCCTATGTGTTTTGAGACGAGATCAGGACGCGATAGAGAGGAAACCGGACGGTAGACAATCTGTTTGTGTAGGGAGAGATTACGCGAATACCAGAAGAGAGTATACGAGTGAGGAAAACTATGCGAAGGTGGGAGAGGAGTCCTGTAGCGGAATGGGAAGGAATAATAACTCACAGGCCCAAGATAATGTATGAGCTTCGTGACCTCCCTCGTCCAGTACGGTAGGACCGCAGCATTGTTGTAGAACATCGCCGCGATGAAGACCTTTTCTGTGTATGGAATTCAAATCAGCACATTAAATTCCAGTCAAGGCATGTAGCGTCTTGGAAATTGAAGGCGAAACTCCAATTCAACCATGTAGTCGCTTATGAGAATGCTTGCATGAGAATAAGAATTCAACAAGCGCAACGCACCTCCATTCCCATACCCGTCCCTCCGCGGTTGCCTCCTCGCGAGGTCTACAACACCTTTGAATCGATGGTCGCCGGGGAGTGCGTATGTGCAAAGCATGTAAAAGCCGAGAAGCCCGAGGGTGAGGTAGCCCAGCCAGAGTCGCGTCCATTTCGGTGGTGGGCGATCCTGATCATCGTCCGCTGCTGATACCGTAGCGTAGTGCGAACTGCGGTACTTCGAGTCATGTTCGGATGCGGCCTCCAAATTGTAGGTATCCCTCAGCGGCGCGTACCTCCATCGCTCTCCTCGCGCACGGGACCCCAGATAGCTACTGAGCGGCGTACGCGCCGTCGACAGCAGATGCAACGCGCACATAGCGAAGCCCCAGGTGGGCACCGTCACCAGCGCCGACACGTAGAGCGTGCGAGCATGCGGAAAGGCTGCGGAGAAGTCGCGCACAAGGGAGATCAGGATGGCGGCGTGCACCGCAGCGAAGAGGAGGAGGAATAGCAGGAGCGGGAGTGTGAAGTGGATGTGGCGGAAGAAGAGACTCAAGGTTCGGGATGGGAGGTGCCGGGTGGAGACTAGCAGTGGGAAGGCCCACCAGCGCAAGAGCCGCCGGGTTAGAACGCTGGCATTTCCGACAGTACGGTCGAGCATGTGTAGGTGCTCGAGGAAAAAAGAATCTTGACCCACTCATATCCGCAGTGCGGACGGAAGTAAAATGATCCGTAACTTGAACCCAACCATATCCTCACGGGAAATTTGCTTACCGAGCATCAGTGCAAATACTTGGCAAATACACCCCCTTCCTTCCTTCCTTCCGATGGTTTCAAACATAAGCTTCCTGGTCGTCATGGTGACTTTAAGCTCTTACGACAACGTATATTGCGATCTTCTTGTACCAGCATCAAATGAACTGAGGGTGTAACGATATGTTAGTTTTGAATCCACCCGGAGTGAGTCCCGCAAAAGTTTTCACAAACTCAATCCAGCTGGAACGAAAACTCGTCATGGGTAATGGACTAGCCCGGGAGGGCCGGTGAGGTCGTACGGGGTCGCGAGTACGGATAGCGGTGGCTCTAGTCAAGCCGTGATACCTACACGTGTCTGTCTACTGTAGTAATCCGACCGTAAGTTCAAGTGACGGGTGACAGACCTCTGTGAATTGAACTTCTGGAGGTCGGTGACGGTGACATGGAACTTTTCTCGCCCAAATAGGCCGAAAAAGCCCCTGAAAATCGCTCCGGCATTCGCCGGACTTCCTTTTAAGGGAATTGTTGATGGTATCTATCAGCGTGAACTTGTTATTCGGTGAACTATGTCAGTGACGCGTGACACCCCGTGAACCTACGGTCGGATTAGTACAGTACTGCCAAACATGGACATACATAGTGTAGGGGGCAGAATTATCTTGAGGCAATCAAGCCGGGCAGATTGGAGGATTGGCAGGCAGAATTGCGGCAGAATCTGGCAGAATCGGCACATCAATTTTTGCATTTTCTTCCAAGCAGCTGGCAATAGGTCCAGACTTGGCTCAAATTCTTGGTTCAAAGTGTATAAACTCATTGTCTGGACTCTGATGCTAGTTCTTGCTGACTTCAAGCTCCATTGGCCACGCTTGGTGTTTGCCAAGCACAATTATCATCTCTGCCCACTGTCGGACTGGTTCTCACATGGTGTCACTGTATCAAATGCAGTGATTTTTTGGTGGATAAGCTGGATCTAGATTGGTAAAATGTCGAAAGTCCGCTGAAAACCTCCCAAATTCAACACAAATCCACAAAAAAACAATGTTTGTGGCATATTTCTGCCGGATTCTGCCAGACACCATCAAATTAAGCCATTCTGCCAGCCATTCTGCCTGGCTGAATGGCAGAATGGCAGACTTCTGCCAACAACACTGTCACATACGACGCGTACGTGTACATACCGGGCCGATCGGGTACCAGTGGCCCAAGGCCACTGGTACAGTAAACAAAAGCCCGTCATCTCGTTAAAGAAACGAAGTATCAAGCAGATAGACGGAACAAAGGAACGGGCCACTGGACCCTTTTCGTAAATGAATAATTCACGCATTGACAAATCGCCGGTTGGCTGTCCGACGTTACTGCACGTTTTTCCACGGTTCCGAAAGGATTACGAAGGGATGCATCTCTAGAGTACCCATCATCCGGATGACTGCAAGGCTCTTAATTATAAGTCGAATGAGAACCTGCCGGCCTCCGCTCGGTTCAATTCGGTTTCCCCTACCGCGATGAAGGCAGGGCGGGAACTTGTGATTGTTGCTTGTTCAAGGATCCTTGGAATGATATTCGATTTGCGGACGCGCCTCCTGGTTGGAAATTTGCATGTTTGAATCTATTCTGTATCCCGAGGCACTGACGCGCAAAGCCTAGGGGAAACAAAAAGCAGAAAGAAAAAAAAACTGAAAACTCCGGAGCCATAGAGCGAGCCCGAGTCGAACGGGTAGAGCTGCATGTACGAGAGAACCACCTTGACTATTGGTTGCAGTTGCGAACCATTTCGCACTTTGTCCTTCATGCAGTGAGGTTACTGTATGGGTCCTAATGGATGAGGAAGTGATCGACCTCGGTATACTGTATTTTTTCATTCAAATCGATAGGGGGACCAATTTCTGACCTGGGGAGTCGAACCGCGATGCTCTGCTGTGAGCGTAAGAGGAAACCGGCAAGGCATTCCTTGCAGACGTGCACGAGGTCTGATTAATTGCTGTGAAGCGGGGCTTGAGAGGTGGGACGACTGAGCTATCGAAGTGTAGAATGAATTCGAACGACTTACAATTTAGAATGGAATTCAAACGCTCATGGAGCACAGTGAAATCAAGCCCTGGTGTAGCTGAGGCTCCACCTCAACAAAGCTGGGACGTACATCGTTTCTTTCAATTGTCAACCAAGTTGAGGGCCAGGATGCCAAGGCAAAAAGAAAAGATCTCTTCAACCGCTGAAAAAAAGTATGCTTAGTTTCTCAACTGGGACGCAGGGAGTGGAACCCTGTCATTCCACCGAATATTGCGATTCCCGTTAACCTAGGTGGATGTACTCCGTGCACGACATCTGAATAATACACTGCAAGCATAGGAAAGGATGAATCAGGAATACAAATAGGGGAAGTCAGAGTGAACGAAACTCCGTTGATTCTGCTTCGAAACTGACTTTGAAACTGATTCGATTTTGAGTCCAGTTTCGATCAAGAATCAACCTTTTGAGTTTCGAAACAGTTTCGCTGTTCCTCCTCCAGAGGAGGAACTCGTACAGAATCGACTCGAGAATCGATCCTCTCAAAACTGATTCACCCTAAAAGCGAGAATCACCACAGAATGGAAAGCGAATCACACAACAGAATTGGTGGGGTCCAAGTTTGGAGCGATTCTTGATCGAAACAACTGAGAATCGGATCAGTTTCGACAGCATTTCTGAAGCAGAATCGGCCGACTTGTGTTTACTCTGACTTCCCCTAATAGCAGCAGATATATAGGAGAACTCACCTAGCTAACCGCCAAAGATCTCAGCGCATCTGGAACAATTAACCCATAGAGGAGCTTTGATGCATCAGTCGGTTTGGAAAAAAAAAGTGACTGTAAAGATCAAGTTCAGCTGCGGGGAACGGAACCCCGTTATTTGGCTGCGGTGGGACTTTCAAATACTACTTGGGGGTGAGGCCGTGGCTTCGCCCGGCAGAACTTCGTACTTATGTTCTTACTACCTAGTCCCTTGGAGCCATGCATGTGAATAAAATAAATAAATAACCAGTGTAACAATGGCCCTCAACCAGGAATCTATACCAGTCATTCATTAAGGGAGGAGTTGACTTCATAGAGTTAACTTCATATCACATCATCTACTAGCAAAAAAATGAACACTGAACTCACAAGTAATTCGAACAACTAAGCTGCCCACCACTGAGAATACTTTCTAGTCAGGCCAAAGTTGGGCAGATATAATCTAGAGGCCCACAATTCAATTATACTACACCATTTGAAAGGTAAAGTTCAGGTATTTGAGAGCAATGTGAGAGTGCTATGATTCATTCCACCTCATCTATTGTTAGGCTGGTCTAGGATGGTCCATTTGCAATTTTAACCAAATTCTAACACAAAAATGACCATCTGGAGAAGAAAAATCAGAGTCACAGACATATAATTTCAAAGCACAACAGGATTCATTTTTTTCTAAGTTCCAAGATGTGAAAAGATATGCATGTTATTACCTGACGCACAATATAATTACGACTTCGTATTTATAGAGATGAACACATGAGTTCTCTGTGTTCTGCTACTAAGAACGGAATACTGCAATGTAACCAACCCTCCTATTTCTACTACAGTCATGTTCAATTTCCTAAGATTTCCTTAGTTTTCCCGTTCTGTTGAGGTATCAGAGACTTAGTTTGTGTTGATTTGTTGGTTATTGGCTTATCAAGGTAGCCAGGCTTTCCAATTAATGCCCATAAAAGTGACTCACAAGCCAGCACTTCAGGCACACATATATAGGTACCCCATAGGGGTAGTCTGGTACTAATGGAATGACTACCCTCTAGGGGTTCAGATTTGGCAGGGGCACCCAGACTCGGTGGGTGCACCCACCGGCACCCAAAAATCTGGGTGCACCCAGGAAATGTTGTGCTGGGCGCACCCAGCGGCTGGTCCATGGGTGCACCCAGATTGTCACACTGTCACACCCGGCAGGGCAGGATTTTTTTGGGATTTTGCGCCAGTGCAGGGCCCATTTGCTGGTGTTTTGGCACACTGAATGTAGCTATGCTGACCTACGATGGCCCGCGCGCAGCGCGGGCAGAAAAATCCGGTTTTTTTTGGCCGTATGGGGGCCCTGTGGGGGCCCGTTTTGGGCTGCATGCGGGCCAAAAAAAGCAAATTTGGCTCACATTTTGACCTACCCTGCCGTGGTGTGGAAAAGTAAAATCGGGTTCCAGGGCCTTTTCTGGGCGGTTTGTTTTGCACCCAGGGGGGAAAGGGCAACTTGACACACAGGACAGGTTGTTGAATCTCGTTTTTGTTTTTTCTTTCCAGCTCTGGATAGCTGGATACTCTGTCATTCCTTTATACACAATTTCATTTGTGGATAGTTAATAACACATTCCCGTTTGTAGTCAGTTGAGTAGAGTGAGGTTCAGCTGGGGGAAAAAAATCTGCTAGTACGACAAAAAACTTGGTAACATGTACACCACCCACAGAGCAACATGTACCCACCGAACACTCTGGAAGTATCCACGGAACATCTGGGTGCACCCACGGAAGACATCTGGATGCACCCACACAAGATATCTGAACGCACCCACAGACGATCTGGGTGCACCCATGGAAGACATCTGAATACACCCACAGACCATCTGGGTGCACCCACGGAAGACATCTGAACGCACCCACGGACCATCTGGGTGCACCCACGCAAGACATCTGAATACACCCACGGACCATCTGGGTGCACCCACGCAAGACATCTGAACACACCCACAGACGATCTGGGTGCACCCATGGAAGACATCTGAATACACCCACAGACCATCTGGGTGCACCCACGGAAGACATCTGAACGCACCCACGGACCATCTGGGTGCACCCACGGAAGACATCTGGGTGCACCCACAGACCATCTTGGTGCACCCTCATTTGGTTAAGGTATCTGGACAGAGTCATTCATATTTACTTCTGCGGACTACATTATAATCATAAGAGTCATTAGAATTTATGAGAACCCATGCAATTTTTTTTTCAGTTGTTTTTGTAAGGCAAACCAGAAAACTCCGTATAGGGACGGTAGCGGTTGTTGTATAATATTTACTTACGGCACAGTAAGTATTGGGACTCCGGAGTCCTCTTATTTTTCCCTGTAAATTCATACATTGAGTATTGATTATTTGCATACTCTCCTTGCCTTTTCACAATGACTTCGCAGGTGAACTCGGAGGTTTAAATAAGCAGCACACAATCTCAGGAGTCAGACCAAACTCGATCAATCCCCGACTCGGAGGTGAGTGCCGGAACTGCCATTCGTGTATGATGCTGCAAACTCTTCATCGGTTGATTATGATCACAATTTCATGACGGGATGGGGCAATGAAGTCCAATTACTATACAGTGGTCTTCTGATTCTCTTAATGTTCTCCATTGATTCCGCAATGGAAACAATGGGTAAGTGCCTCGTGTCCGACGGCCGGAAAACAATGAAATTCCGGTCCATTGTTCCACCGATCTCAGAACAATGATAGCAAACACAGCATATTACAACATTGTGCGAGCTCGGAGTTCCAAATTTCCTGCTTCCCGCCACTTCTCTCCTGGTCTGTGCCACCACTCCCTGTGTCTCTGCCACCTCGTCTCACCTCCTCTCTACCCTCGATTGGCCTTTCGGACGGACACAGCATGCTGACCAATGATCCACAGTGCCCACAGGCAATCCTTCCCGTTCCCGTGGTGTGGCATGGGCACAATGCTACGGAAGTGAATATGGGCGACATACTCTTCCCCCAATTTACCGCACCACCTTAACATCACTTACACCCGGTGTTTAGTTCGCATATTTGCTCCAGCATCCTCCATCGGATCCACAGTGTTTTCGGAACAGCTTATTCCATGGCTTGATGTATGCCTCTCTTAAGTGAGTTCGTGCCATATCAAGTCTTCGCATCCACCTGGTAACTCGCTGTACAGCACCTTCATGTCCTCCGACTTGTTCAACTCTTATACCACGGGCCGGTTACACTGCACCGTTGTCATTGCAACCTTTGCACAAGGCTATTATCAGCTTCATCCAGTATGTTGCATACCTCTGTCATCGATGTCTTGTTAACCATCAAATTCTAATTTCCAGTTCAACAATCTGTTCAGAGTGTGTCTGGTGTGTTCCCGAGTTCAATCAAAATGCTGACATACTCATACACCCGAAAGATCTTTTCTGTCCCATTGCTCTGCGCTCTCGCCGATTTGGTGCGCTTTCCATTGCTGGCTGACTATCCAGTTTGACTTGGAGACCTTCGGGACGGGGAGACTATCGTCAATTTTACAGCTGTTTGCATAATTGATGACAGTCAGGACGAAAAAAAAGAAAGAAAGAGAAACTTGATGCAAAGCTGTTTTGTTCATTTCTCATTCAATTCTCGTCCGTTTGGGCTGAAAATGAGGGCAATCACGAGGGCTCTTTGAGGCGATTATGCCCATACCATACTCGCCTCCCAATTCAAAGTTTCAAGATGGGTCATTTTTGGGGTGTAATTGATGAATTTCCCCCATCTTGAATCTTGTACGGTCTGTCTCTCACCCATGTCTGGATGGTTTGTCTTGAAATCAAGTGCATATGGGAATCCCATAGCTCCTCCACCTATCCATGTACATATTGCTATGTCTGTCCTCCATATCTGTGTGCACTTTGTGAATATATCAGCTGGCTTTCCATAGGACAGGGTAAAGCCCACCAACGTACTCATGTAGGGCACACCAATGTGAGTGATAACCATAGTCAGCGGCACAAGAAAGGGTTCTTCATATCTGGGATTTCCATATGCACCCAGTTCTATGCAATTCTGGAAGGGAATGAGGGTGAAAAACATTTCTTTTCCCAGATTCCCATAATTGGACTGAGATCCTTTCAATTTTGAAATACATCTTTCTCAATCATCTTTGGATGGAATTGGATGAAATCACATGTATATGAGAATCCCAGATGTAGAGATTCCACTGATGGATTATGCGCTATAAACTTTCTTGCTAATTTCACGCAATGGGTTAATATGTTGGTGGGCTTTACCCTGCCCACCAAAAGCCTGCCAACATATTCATACAATGCACACTTCTGTGGAGAGAAATCATACCGACAAGTGTATTGACAAATGGAGGAAGCATGGGATTCATATATAATTTCAATTTTGAGGCAAACCGTTCAGAAATGGGTGAGAAATGTCCAGTACAAGATCCAGGATGCGTGAAATTTCATCAATTACACCCAAAAAATGACCCACCTCAAAACTTTCAATTGGGAGGTGAGTAGGGTATAGAAATGAAGGTCCTGAGAAGCCTTTCCGATTGCCTTTACTCTCAGCCCAAACAGATGAGATTCGGAGGAGAAATGAGCAAAACAAGTTTTGCATAAATTTTTTCTTTCTTTCTTTTTTTTCTTCGGACTATCATCAATTTTGCAAAGAGCTGTAATAGAATCAGATGTTTTACCAAATTTTGTACCGGCTTCAATAAAATCCTTCTCGCATACCGTGAAGCGGCCAGTCCCAACGGACGGGATAACTATTTTCATCCATACCTTTGCTATAAAACTTTGTAGTGAGCTGGAATTCTTCCGGTTCAGGTTGTTCTGAATATCGTTCCAAATCTGCCACCGCTAAACTTGTACAATTTTAATGTTTAATCATGGTTCTGTACCCGACAAGGTGTGTCTACTTCCATTCGATTTCCTAACCCTCTACTGACTCCGTCTTCTTAGAGTCGAACAACTGAGTTCAATTCGTGCCCCTCACCACTCAATATTGCGATTTCAAACCCTCAGTGCAGCGATTTCGGTCAGCTTGGTCCACTCGGTGCGTCTCCTCGTTTCAATTTTCCTCACCCGCAAACATTTTTCTGACTTCCCGCAAGGCATGCAGCAGTCGCAATTTGATTATGGTGACTCAACCTACAATTCAATTTCAAAAGGTCCAAGAATCTCAATCTCTGCACTCGAATTCCATCCTCGGCGGCTGCTTTGTGCTCGCCATCCAAGCTGCATCAGACCGGTACTCCGTGATTCAATCTCCTTTACTCATTTCTACGGTCCTGTTTCTGCGTTTCAGCGTGGTGTATTTCTGCGCCTTCTCAGTCGGGATCTCATCGCGTCGACACCTCGAATCGGCTCATTGTGTATTGGCTTCTTCACCTCTACTTATTCATGTCTTTCCTGTACTTGTTCACGGGTTCCGAATACTTGTTTATGCTGTCCATAAACATGAGAGTCTGCTCCCTTTCGGTAAGTGCCAATTCCATGACTCTGGTTAACCGAATCAAACTTACGACGGCAAATGGGACACTATCGGTGCGACTGCATGAGTGAATCTACGTCTTTGAAGTGAATGAATCCGGGGAAACATGCAATTGAGCGCACTTACTAGATGGTACTCTTCATTTCCTGAAAGTTTATCTAACTGTTCACCTTCAGTGTATTGCAGCTATAGGAACGAAAGACTTTCCAGACCTGAAAAGACTGGAAGTGATCGGCATAGTTGGTTCATTTCCTCCACTTATGCTCAGCCTCTGCAATCGAATCAAAATTTGGGTGCAACATACCTTATCGTCATCCTGAACAAGCATTCAGATTTCAGCGTGGCGTAAGGAGAAATAGAAGATACAACGAAAATTCTCTCGGTTTCACTGGTTGAACATTTCAAGTTTTTCAGTGAAAAAATTGGTGAAAAGTAGTTTGAGTTTTACAGAAATTTTTCACTGAAAAAAGTAGGTGAAAAACTTAGAAGTTTTTTAAAGATTTTCACTTTTAAGGTGAAAAATTCAAAACAAAGTTAGAAAGTGGTTAAAAAGTTTTAAATTTTTCACCTACTTTTTCAGTGAAAAATTTCTGTAAAACTCAAACTACTTTTCACCAATTCTTTCACCGAAAAACTTGAAATGTTCAACCAGTGTTTTAGACCCGACGCCGATGCGGTTCACAGTGACCCTCTGCAAAGCCGCAGAGGTCTCGGATGGATTGCTACGTACTTATACGCACAAGAGAGTAATACATACAAAAGGAGGTAAGTAAACGTAGCGTAGGAACGCAATAATAACAGCGCGCAAATGAGTCAAGATGAAGGGAGAGCAGTATACAAGAGTCCGAGTGAGTCGAGTCCATGAGGAGGGTGAGTCGGGATGAGAGGAATGGTCGGCAGGGTTGAGCTTCTGGCTCAGCGCTCATACAGCCAAAAGGCAGTGCAGCGGTGATTCGGTTGATAATCCAACAACTTCGTGGACGGAATCAAGATCGAAATGAACAGCTGGTTAAATATGGTGAATCTCAATTGTGATAGCCTGTGAAATGCTCTATGTGTATTTCACCAACCAATATTCACTTGACAACTATCATCCATGCCAACGAGATGTTCCAGCACTGCCCGCAATTCGAGTTCAGTCACCGATGTATTTAATAATACCGTACCGAGGAAAATGAACTCTATGGTACAATAAACACAGTAGTTGTGAAGTTGTGTAAGTATTACAATTTGGCGAGACACAATAAATTTAAATCCACTCACTAACATGGGGATATGGACAGCGATTTTTTGCAACCTGCGGCAGCGTTACACCACCCCGAGTACTTGCTTGGTTGCGTGATGAGCGTGAGCGACACTGAAGGAATGTTCGCACAGTAAATCAAGGGATCGTCGTGTGTAGTACTGCCCCGTGCCAGCCGAGAAGGTGAATCGCAGATTACAATTCAAGGAATGCGGAGTAAGGAGCTGTGAGCGAGGGTTCTGATTATATTGACTGGTTGAAGCTGAGGAGTTGAAGCTCCCGCGTTTGCGCATCAAGTTGGCGTGAACAGGGTTTGAGGCATAGTTTAGCAAGTGGATTGATTGAGACGGCGAACTGAATGAGATGCGGGCCATTGGGATGGCATAGATGAGATCAGTGGTGAGGTTACTCAGGACGCAGGTGCAGGCTGTAACCGGGAAGAACGTAAGTACTGCATGCAGGTGAAGTATGTAGATATGTCAAGGATATTGGCTTCGGGTTGCTTCCCGATTTTTGGGTCTGTAATCTTACAGCTTATTGCGATTCCACGTCGGAACAGCTTGTCCTTGACGCCAACAGTTTAATTCAGCAGGTACCTCAGTGCCTCGATGGAGGCTTACTCTCAGAAATTTCTTGCAGGACATCGTTGAGCCTGTCGTTGCATTTTACTCAACGTTGCACAGGAAGGATAAGCAGAAAAACCATGAGAGAATATGCAGAACATATGGGAAACATATTTACAATAAGTTTCAGATATCTGAGAGGGGCAAAATGGAACCTGATACAAAGAAAGTCTTGAACAAAGCAGGAACAAAGAATATTTTTCAAATATGTTTTGCATATTCCACCCAACAGTGGGCAACAGTCATCTGAAAGATATTGTAGATATGTTTCCCATATGCTTTCAATATTATGGCTTTGATTGTTTGCTTATCGTCCTTGTGTTGCATATTTTCCAATACGAGCTAAGTCGCAATTTAGGTGCCAATAGACTCAATTCCGAAGAGAAATCTAGCCGATTATAGTATATGAACCTCTTTTTTCATCAATGAACAGTGAAGTCTGTGCCGAAAGAATTTAAATGGCGATAGTCTCCCCGTTCCCGAGGGTCAACAAGTAATAGAGAAAGGGAGTGTCAGAATATCGGAGAAAAGCATTAAACAGGCAGTGGGTTGGAAAGGCTGGTATTGAATTGATACAGAAATAAAACAGAATGCTCACCAGCTTGGTGGCATGCACACAGATATATTGCAGGCGGTGCTGAGTGGCATCCGATCATCGAGCTGACGATGAGTGAAAATTGTGGTGGCTGATATGATCATTGGGGAAGAAACGCACCGTATCTCGTGAGTCAAATTCAACACGCCGCAGGTCATGCAAAAGCCTAACTGAAATGTTCCGGTGTAGAAGACGAGGAAGGTGGTATGAGTGGCATGTGTGAGGCAGAGAGGCGATATAATTCAACTCACGTCAGAGGTGATTGCCTTCGCATGAATGAGTAATGGCGACCACATGTCAGCCTGTTAGATTGTACACTCAGGGAATCCCAGTGATGGATACCTGTCGAGACAAACTGGGAGACCCATCATCAAGATGCATTCAGGAAATTGGTACCTACCAGCTCTGAGGGCTGCAATGCAATCCTGGGAGCAAAGTAGAGAGAAAGCGGGAGGATTGATCGGTGGGACGGTTCCGGAATGAGAGAGAGCGGAAGGAGAGGGGGAGTAGCGGAATGCGGGACTGAGTCATTGTGACGTGAAGTGTCAAGGGAGCCGGGAAGGTAGCGGCAGGAAGGTAGCGGCAGGGAAGGGAAGGAGTTCAAACTCCGACAATTTTCTGTCACCGATTCGGCATTGTACAAACAATCAATGCATCCATCTCATTGTGCTGACTGGCCACGGACGGCATAGTTCCCAATTGCGAGTCAATTGACAATGGAGGGGTAATGGCTCTTTTTTTTTTCTAATTGTTCTTCGGGTAATTGTTCTTCTTTTGCGCGTAATCCGCCGCATGACAATGTCGGAACGGTGGCAAATACGAATATAGGGTAAATTTCTAAATTCGGACCAACTTGCCATAGTTGATCGTGCCGGATTGTTTTCATTATTTCCATTTCATCACGGAATCAATGAAGGGCAATAGAACAGGAAGAAGGTAATACCGCTGCAGTAATTGGAACTGACTGCCCGATTCCCTTCCTGAAATGGAACAAAAGGGAGTGGCATGACATATGTCAGTTCCGCTGTGTACGGGAATCGGTCAAGTTTATTTGGGCTGTCGAGGTCATCAGCAGGGATTGCAAAAGATGAGTAGACTCCATGGAAAGAATCAGAACTCAGTTTATGGATCTTCGGGAGGGGGGGGGGGGGGGGGGCATAAGAAAACTCCCGCCACAGGTAAATATGCCATAACAACTGCTACTGTCCCGATATGGAGTGTTTTCACTGTAAGGCCTTGTTTGGTCTTGTAAGGCCATAATAGGATCTGAGCTTCCAATGGCATTATCTGAGGAGAGTCCTCTTGTAAGACGCAAGGATCTTGTAAGATTTTCGGCTTACAAGAGCTTGCAAGGCCGCCAGTTTTTTGTGACGAAAAATTACTTTGCGCTCAGATTATTATTCTTATCCTTATCTTATCTACTGTCCACCCGTTGTTGATTTTTTTATGTTGTTGTTGTTACCCTATTACAGTCAAACGGGAGGCTTTTTAGTGAGTCGAACTAGCGACTTTAGCTTTGATTCTTTTTTGTGGTATAACGCAGCATAACCAGTATGCCAGGCAGTCTTTATAGAATACATCTGTGGGTTTCTTATGTCTTGTCAGATTGGTTAATCAAGATTTCCCGGCGGTCACGATATGTAGCTGTTTAGCCTTGATCAAATATATTAGCCTTGTTTGCTCAATTCACAGACCATCAGAGACAGCGCCCAGCTATCAAACAGGACACGAACTCGTTTGAACGTACCCCATCTATGGTAAAGTGACACTTATATCATTTTTTTCGGCAACTTAAAAAATGGCAAACACCCGAGTGTGCAGAGTCGTCGAAATCAACCCTGAATAAAACAGCTGTAAAATATGTAAAGTGAAGTATATACAGACCAGAGAGCCGTGTGCTTACATCCTTACTACTGCTTTGAAGAAGTTAGTTTGTACCCGTCCTGCAAAGTGCATCACTTGAGCATGCTGAGTGGGATTTGAACAATGCCCATGACCTGGCATCATTTGACCACATCTTGGTCTGCAGCAGGGTTAAATCATTTGCAAGTTAAACGACCCTCTTCAGGAATATCCAGTAATTGAAGATCTTGAGGGTTACTGAGGTCCTCGCGCACAACTCGCAATTGCAACGTAGAGGTACGTATGACATGTATTTAGCTCCCGAAGTCAGACCGTCAGTTAAAAGACACACAGAGATGCATACAACACTCACCAGATTCAAACACCCCGTGCCCCGACCGCTGCATCGAAATCCTGTGTCAGCCCGTCAAACATTGAAGGAGAGAGCATCGACACGGTAGTTCACATGTTGCGTTGGTTTCTGCTGTGCCGCCGTGCAATTTGTGATCTGAATTTCGCAAGCTGCGAGGATCGTCTTTGTCCTGCAATCATGACCCATTGTGTTAGTGGTATGCGCTACATGGCTTTCATACACATGGCAGGTCGTGAGCTCGATGCCAGATTGTGTGCACTAGAATCTACTGAGTCGCTGATAAGCCGTGTAAATCTGCACGCATGGAATTTTGCAATTTTGCTTTGTTTCATTGGCGTCCACGCACTCTCAGAGAAGCTATCATGAGCTCCGAATGAGTAGCTTCTAGTTGCATAGCATGGGTCAAGTCCAGGACTCATTATGGCGGTACCTCCACACTTGGGGCTAATATAATGCTTATCGGGATAAGACTTAAAATCATAACAGTACCCGAAATCTCATACGGATGAGCTGTTTGCTAGACTAGGATCAAGGAGATATAAAATACGCATGCAGGCGTACCGAGGATGGTCTAAATCCACCACTTTGACTTTTGTGGGCCTAAGTGCCAACTGGAGACGCGACGCGACAGATCATGTGACCGTGCTGGTCTAGAACAGGCAATGACGGACTTGTCGGATATTCCGGATCCGAGACTCCATAAGGCAATTCTGCCGAGTCACTCTTCCGCGTGGGACCCGATCACTCGGATAACCTCGTGACATATCAGAAATATCAACCTTAGTTTGGTATGCCCTCTTTAGGTTCATCCGAAAGCCAGCAACAACACGATTCAAATAAGTGGCTTATCCCGATAAGGGTACTTGACCGTGTACCAGGCGAAGAAGATTCGAGCTCGTTCAGAGATCAAGACTCCGAGCATCTCCACATGCGAGATTGATATTTGTGGAAGGAAATGAGTCAATGGCCCATGCCTCAGCCAATAGGACGCTTGATACAGATCTGCTTATTCATTGCTTAGTTTTGGTAGACCAATTGCGTTCATGTAAGCAGTATTGTAGGTGTATATAAGGACCAGAGTAGAGTAGTTTTAAGCTAGTTAGCTGCGCCCTGATCCGGCCAGTATCTCATTTTGCCATTGGTTGTAGGGGAGGCAGCTTTAAAGTTAGGAAGTGCTTGTCCCTCACCCTCTTGTGGAATAAACTTGATTGGATTGACTTGACTGTGTGAATTGGATTTTCGGTTAATAAGACGAAGTAACAGTAGTCTCGAGAGCACCTCAAACTCTCAGTTACGGGATTCATAAGACGAATTAACAGTAGTCTTCAGAGGCACCTCAAACCTCGACCTATAAACCTATAAAACCCACTTTTGCCGGTCACTAGATCGTTATATTATACAAACCCGTCCCTTACCGCAATAACATTGTGTTTACTCGGCCTACAAGCCAAGTTTTCGATTAAACTCGTTATCGGGATAAGACCAAAAAGACCGAATCAGACATTTTGAGGGATCTATTCTCTGTTCTGGGATCTAATACTTGATCCGCACCCCCGAACACCCCGGTTCTCTCACATTAAGAGGAGTAGTTGTTGGTTGGTTAGTGGTTTAGTTGGTGTTTTGTGTGTTGGTTTTCCAGCAGCTTGCATTAGCTTTTCTATTAGATCATTCACGCGTACCCGAGAGTCACCGTTTCATCGCAATATAATTCAACGCGTTCAATGTGTATTAGCAAGCTCGTTTCGGTATATGCAATTGACCTCATGCAGCACTTTGAATTAGTTTCATGTGGAGATGAAACCTGTCGAGGGATGGCCAGAGTCGCACCGCTTTGCACCGAATGTGTGAACTCACGATCTACCGGCGAAAGTCCATTTCTCAACTTCTTGATTGCCGCGCGAAGGGAAGATGGTTGGTTGACGCCGGATACGGAGTTGAGTCTGAGCTGCTCCTGCTCCGACTATGCGCACTGGGGACGTACCACATCCACCGACCGTCTCTGCTTGGCGCTGTTGATTTTGCTGTCTTACTGTAGTACAAGCAGGGACTGGGGAATAAATATCCTTCGGACCACTGCATCGAGCACAGAAGTGAACGAGTCTCGGTGAAGAAAGCAGGGCAGCGAATCGGGAAGAATAAAAATGATGTTGTGCTTGTCAAGGCAAGGGCGGTGCACAGTGGTTTGGATGAGAGAGAGGGAGATGCTCAGTCGGACACAGAGTTGTGCCAGCCATTCCTCACCCAATCGTTTTGGCACTGTAAAGCTGGACCTTTTCGGAGGTGCGTACCCATTTCAGGGCGCACACTAAAGTTCGTGCCAAAGGATCATCTTTGACAGGCTGCACATTCAGACCCAAATGCCGTGTTGTTGTTGAGTGCGGGAGAAGGTGGAAGTGCGACCGCGTAGAGCGTGATTGCAGCGACCCCGGGCCAGGTGTTGACCGCCGTAAGTGGAAGTTAATCCATTAATGTTTAGCAGGCAAATAAAAGTCAGAGAGGTGATGCACCCTCAGCAGCCATTTACAAATGTGCCACTCCTACGGAAAGAATCCAGTGAATGAATCCCAGGTTCGCAGCCTCACACGCAGACCGAAGGGTGGAATCGCACTGTGGGATGCGTCTGCGGCGTCTCACATTTTGGGCGGTGCTCATAGTCTCATGCTTCCTGGAATTGAGGAAGCTCAAACTGAACATGGAGGAAAGCCAAATATACACACCAAGGATTGTGTATACCAGGCCACAGCCAACAAGGGGGCGAAGACTTGCAGCACCACAGCAATTCAAGTTGCGTCAATCATTGAATCGCAATTCGTGGCCGTTCCTCACCGTAATTGGCCACAATACCGGAGAGCTGGATCATTGGAGAAAGGCCGAGTTGGAAGGAGGCAAAAAGTCATATCGCCTCAAAGTTGCAGGAGCTTGCAATGTCGTGGCGTTGTCGCGAGGGCTTGTAAGAGCAGTTGTTTATTGCAACGCTCTTATAATGTGATCCTCTTGTAAGACTAAAAATAAATTTCTGACATAAGGCAAGGAGCAAGGACATGAAGACCATTCTTTACTGATACATAAAGTCCAAGGAAGTGGTGTAGATACACAGCACAACTACAACCTAAGCTGAAAGAATAAGAGGCAGCAGTAGGATTCGAACTCTCGCGACCGAGGTGGACAGCCACTAAAAAGTCAGTCTTTTTGTACGCTGTTTAAAGGACAGCCACTAAAAAGAATACAGCACAGCCACTATTTTCGTTACACGCTTGCTCCGTAATCTAATGAAGTTCTGAGCCTTCGAAATCTGCATCTGAGGTTTTAGAAAAGAACGACTTGGGGGTGAGGCCGTGGCTTCGCCCGGCAGAACTTCGTACTTATGTCCTTCCTACCTAGCTCCTCAGAACCATGTGTGTGGATAAAAGAAATAATTAACCAGTGTAGTAATGTCTCGCAATATAGGATCTATTTAAACCCCATGTATTTCTTTACTGGTACTTCCGCTGCTGATCAAATAAGAATTCACCCAGTCAAACCTCGATCCAATTCACAATCGGAACAAGAAGTGATTCATGGTCCATCAAATCATCCCATGTGCTAAAATTGTTCAATTCTGATTCAATTTAGCATGTGCTTCGCCTCTGGAGTCAAAACAGTGAATCAGTTATTCTGTGTCAATTCAACAAAACTCAATTTTAGAACAAAACAGAAGGAGACTCAATGAGAATTGCTCCAGAATCGGTCTGAATCGGTCTGAATTGTCAACTCTGTCTTCCCCTGATGAAAAATGTGGTGGGCTTGGTGTGATGAATTAATTAATGCACACAAGTGGTTAAATTGTGCATCTTGATACATACAGGTAGGATGCACCGGAAGTATGATCTGAGTCAACTAAGCATGCAAGAGAGCTGGTAAAAGTAGTGCTAATATCAGCATCAAAAGTTATCAAAAGCCCCATGTTTAACACAGCATGATTATAGCAAGTTGGCTAAACAAGGAACAGTAAGGCAAGGAGAAATAAGACAGAGAACATTCTGTACTGATACATGAAGTGCAAGGAAGTGGTGTGGATCGACAGCTTGACTACAACCCAAGGTGAAAAATAAGAAGCTGCAGCCGCAGCAGCGGGATTCGAACTCTCGCGATGGAGTTGGATAGCCACTAAAAAGTCAGTTTTTTTGTATGGTGATTAAAGGACAGCCACTAAAAAGAATACAGCACAGCCACCATTTTTGTTACACGCTTGCTCCGTAATCTAATGAAGTTCCGAGCCTTCGAAATCTGCATCTGAGGTTTTAGAAAAGAACGATTACATAAGTACTCGTAACCCCGCAATGCAAATGTACACCATGCACGACATTCGAGTGTGGATAGTTACTACTCAGTAAGTCCACCGAAAGTTCCATGCCGCCGGCGGAGGTACATGGGAGCAGCGGGTTGATACTCGTATTGTGGCCCAAGCAAAGCGGAGTTCTAACTTTGTGCTGAATCATGTTGGAATCATGATCGATGAAGGACCAATAATGGACTAGGCCTCATTTTAACAACTCCTCCAAAGCTTCTGTTGATCCCGGGGGAGCAGGGACAAGGCGGGGACTCAACGGGGACTCTAGAGTCTAGCCTCGAACACCCCTAGTAGTGCTGTCCATAAATATAATATCCAATAATATGATATTAATAATTCATGATATTACAGATATAATACGGTTCAGGACGAAGACAAAAATATGAATACGGACTGATACGATATAATATGATATGAGTATAATATGATACACCAGGACCATATTATACGTATTATTCTGATATTATGATGTTTTGGGCACAGTTCCCAGGCACCTTTGGGGTTCATTTTACCACTTTTTTGGGTTCTCCCACCTCCAGAAATACCGTAATATCACCAGGCTAAGTACAACTCATGGCAGCAACCGAAATTTACTCATCATGACTGAACACAATCCTCCTACAGTTGTGTATGTTTACTTTCTGATCATTGATACCTGGGTGACCTACAGTATACTTAGTGGATTTAATTTGGTATTTATGCCCAACAGACTTTCCACAAATCAATATGATGAGTGTTCCACAAATGGTTTGAACCAGTGTGTTTGAACTTGGGGTGAACATAGGAGTTAGACATTGAAGCATATCAAAATGGAACATTTTCATCAAGAAGCTGATCTGAATCATTTTTCTGATTCTCTCTGGTCTTAAAAGTGATGACAAATGTCCTCCAGCAATCTGGATAGTTATACAGAGCAAAAAAATTGAAGAATGGACCCGTAAAAAAACCCTGAAAGATATTAAGAATATATCCATAATATATTCTGATACATATTAATAAATACAGGAGCGATATAATATGGATATGATACGATGCTGGAGACGGTAATATGATAATGATATAATATAATACGCAAATCTTCGTATTAATATCATATTTGGACAGCATTAACCCCTAGTAGTTGGCCTTGAGTTGGCCACAGAACGGACCATAAGGCTAGCTCAATCATAGCTCCATTTACTCACCGGGATGCGGCACAGATTCTGGTTACCTGAGTTGCATTGCCGTGGTTGCGGGGTGGGGCCTTCCCAGTAGTTTCATGTCTTGTCTACACATCACGGTATACCCCAGCGTCAACCAGATCAGGCAAGGAGTTTATGCCCACCTTTACCCAGCAATGATGTTTCTAATAACTTTTTGGACTCCGGTCAGGGTGTCGGTTTGGTCGAAGGAAATGATGTTGGCCACAAACGGAGTATCGCGATGAGCGGCGCAAAAACTGACTGCGGGGATGTTGGGCTCTCCGACGGTGCGAGGTCTTGTCTACATGTCGCCGTTTACCCCAACGCTCACCGAAATTGATGAAGAATTTGATGTTCCTGTGGCCACTATGCCCGCCATGACTTCTTTACAGTTACTAACTTTTTTGCGATCCGGTGGCGGGTTGGTCGGAAGAAAATACAACAACCTCCTGGTTGGCCACAAATCAGAATATTTCCGGGAGTTGTGAAACAATTGGCTGTGGGCACGCTGGGCTTTTGTGATCCGGTGGCGGGTTGGTCGGAAGAAAATACAACAACCTTATTGGCCACCAAGCGGAACATTCGCCATGCACGACAACTGGCTGCGGGCACGCTGGGCTTTCCGACAGTGTCTACATATCGCCGTGCCCAGTCCTGACCGAAAGCTATGGTTCACCCGTCGATTCCTATGCCAGGGTCCGCGGCTTGGTCGGAGGGGAATACAACAACTCGTAGGCCATAATCCTCATTGACACGACCGAGTAAGCCTTGTTGCTAACCCCTGACCGTCCAGCCCATCGAGAGGAACAAGGGGATCTATTTGAAGCGCTCCCCGAGAGGTCCACTCCGTTTCTACTCACACCTTAAAAAGGGCGGTCGATACCAACTTTCGAACACCAAACGAACCAGCCCCGCCTTCAATCGCCAATTATTGCCCTTCACATAACTTCTAAATATCAGACTGAATCAAGGTATCAACCCATCGGTGATTTATCAACGGCATGCTGATTGCATTGCAGATACAATGTCAGCTCCTGGACCTCAATACATTTTCGTTCACAAGCAGTGCCCCGGATGTAAATGCTTCGACATGGGACATACAACCTGGAAGTGCCCGTTGTGCGGCCAGGAGAGGAGGAGATGCAACAACACTAACACATGCAGAAAGGGCCGGGCCGGAGCAGACTGTGCTGGCCACAAATGCAGTGGATCCGGGGGAGGAGGAAGTTCAGGTGGCCCCAAACCAAACTTAGGAAAGAAGGCCGGCGATACGTTGATAGGTGGTGGAATGCTTGCCACACCCCTCTATATCGCAGACACAGTTTATCAGATGGTCAGGAAGTAGTATATGTTGCCGTTCTCTGTTTGAACAATACACACTTATTCAACAGCTAACGGTGCCTGACCTGCATCCCAACTCTTCGAGTGCAGTGCAAGTGCCTCGGGGCACCGATCCTCAAGTCGTCAGACATTATTCCACGGACAAGCGCGAATGAGTTCCGGAATTCGTTTCGAAAATGACAGAGTCAGAGAGTATTGGCAAAAGGATAATCCCCGAGTGTAAGCACTGAGACGTATGCAGATGACAAATTAGCCTTATAAGGATATGTTTAATGCCATTTTAAGGGAATATCATGGACTTGCACCTTACTGAGGAAAACATATAAGGCTTTATGAACGTCTTATCTTGGACTTCCACATAATAATGCCCTTTTTGGAGAGAATTGGGTTTTTCGGACAGAGGATAAGTTCAACTTCGGTCTCGGTGCACCGAAGGAGCGCGTCGAAGGAGCGCGCGAGGACACATATGCCGGACAAATGGGCAGAAGGATGCAGGTGAAGCGTGCTTGTATCACGGAGTCGACTCAGAAAGGAGTGGGCTCAATTTAACCATGCGTATCGAGAGGCGCATCGCTGAGCTGGTTTGAGGGACATGGCTAGAGCTCGGCAGCCAGTCGAGATACAACTGAGAGGATTTGAAGCGGCGCCACAAAGAACAAAGAAAGGTTTTGCAACCAGTTCGGACGTGGGGAGTTGAACCCCGTGATTCCGCCAAATCTGTCTTTGATAGATCTCGTGAATCAGAGCTGTTTTTCGAACGGAAGGATATCAAGGCGTGAGAATCTCAAGTTCCTTCACAACGTCCGAAGCTCTAGTTAACTGTAGCGTACATTTGGCTCATGTACGTAGGTACAGTACCCGTACGTTCCTCATTGGGACCACCGCGGTTAATTTACTTCCTTCCTTCCTTCCCGAGTGAATGGAAGCGGCCGGATAGTATGAGCTGAGAGCACTGACTAGATCCACCAGCATCTTGAGATCATCCAGACATTGCGCCGAAGGCATGAGCTACAATGGCTGTATCGTGTGTATTTGTCGCAGCCCATACACGGCGAAGACACACGGATCCAGCGTCCAGAAGCCGAGCGAGATGAGCGCCGGAAGCAACAGACAAGTAAGCGATCAAGCGGGTCAGGTCGGGTTGATGTCATCAATCCTTCTTTCGTCTTCACCGCGACCGTCTTTCACTGAGAACGAGAGCTGGGTATCCCGCGCAGCTGCAACGCGAGCCACATTCGCCTGAAGAGACTTGTTGCGCCAGTCCCTACACGTTATTCGTGACTCGTCTTGGATTATCCGTTTTTCAATTTCAATACCAAGTTTCTTCGAGCGGAATTTTCTCAAATTGTCTCCTCACCCTCTCTGCTTTGTCCAACTTAACTCCATATATATAAGCTACTCAGCGATGTCCCCCCTCCGGTGAGAATTTCTGTGATCTGGTCTCTGCTTGTATCGTAAATAACCGGTCACTATACTTCTTATGCCGCTTTGGCATTCAGCTTCTCTCTCCTCTTTGCCTCCGAAGATCGGCCTTATACCGCTTCTATGCTGCCTAGGACACTCAGTGATATGCATACTCATCTTTCACCAGATGGCCAGTCGATGTATGTACTAATGGTTTGTCTACAACGCCGTTCCCTTTAATTGTATCCAAGTCTCAGGGAACCCCGAATGCCCGTCTCATGCACCAATTCCTATGCTCTCCGTCCGTGTCGAGTCCTCCGTCGTTCTGTTGATCATGACATGTCGTGCCTCATTCATTCCGTTTTGCTCTGCGATTGAACTCAATCCTCTCCATCTCGGAAGTCTAATTCTGTAGAAAAAGAAAAAGAAAACCGAAGCATTATGCGACAGTCGGACGCGGGGAGTCGAACCCCGTCTGTCTGCCGACAATGTGCAGTGACGCAAGCAATAATGGCAGCTGTGCGCCCTGCACCACGTCCGATTCAACATAGAGTTTTACACTCGGTGTTGGAGAATTCAATTTGTGCATCAACGGATGAACGTTGAGGAGTCAGTGCCACAGCTGTATTGTACTCCTGCAGCGGAATATTCGGATCGTACGTTGTATTTACCGAATTAAAATTTATGCACATGCTCAATATAGCAGATACCCAGCACCGTCCTGACTCCTCGCCGGTTTAACATATTTCCGGGCTGAAAAAGGCGGGATGTTGGTCAAGAGGTGTATTATTTCCTTCAAACATAACCATCAGTATTTTGGCGACCACGGATCGTCTCCCCGTTGGTATCAGACATCACATGCGCGGTTCCTTCCCTCAACGAGGATCCGGCGGTAAAAACCGATAAATAAATAAATAAAAAGGCCAAGAATGATACGCCCATGGACCGAACCCGAGTCGAACGGGTGGAGCTGCTTCGAAACCTCAAATTCTCACGATGGTTTGCAGTGGCGAACCTCTTCGCACTCGGTCCTTCTTACACATAGTAGTGTACTCTTCTTTGACAATAGATTTGAACCTTACGTCGGCGCGGTGGGCTGCAGATTTACGCGTTGCAGAGGGAGCAGTGAAGCTTGGAGCCACTTTGAACCTAGGTAATTGCGGATTGATGTTGGGCGGTGGAGACTCATAATAATGCCTCAGTGGTCAGCAGATTGGAGACAGACTTCCCCGGTTAAACTTCCGCGCACCAATACAGCCCATCGATAGGGGCTCAAAGTCTCAGACATGCATATGGTCTCCCCTGCCCTGTTCAAGTGTTGAGAATGCTGGGATCCACTGGATACGAAGATATTTCGTTCAATCTGAGCAGCTCGGAAGATGCCGAATCGGAGTCACCGCCACAGCACCGCCACATCGCCCCTTTTCTCCTGCCACGAAGACCTTTTTTGTTTGTTAGGATGCCTCTCAACCATGTCTCCCAGCAACCTGAAGAATTCGAAAGGAACCAATCCATTGCACGTTCTGCACTCACCGATACATCTTTTGTGGCTCTTTTTTGTGGTGCAGCGCAAACCCCATCCGCTCCCAATTTCGACGCGCACGCGGCGCACCGAGCAGTGCGAGTACCGTTCCTGCCTGTCGACTACGAACACGCAGAAGTAGCATACTCACAGCCTTCTGGGAAAGTATTCACGGACCCCGGTGCAGAATCGAATGGCTGTGGTACGCGTATACATTCAGGCGCAGTCGCGACGCGCACTGGCACAGGAAACGTGTGGCGAGCGTCAAGTTCTGGGGCCACAGAGGTTGTTCTCGCCCTTGAGGACATCTACGTGCGGAGAACATTGAAGTCCTGCGTCGCTGAATGCGGTTGTCGGCGCGGCCCTGTAGGTTGTGCAGTTTGGTGCGTATTGGCTCCCATTCATCCTCTTTTTTTCTCTGACTTCGCTTTTTCTTGTCAGCGGAAATACTCTCGGCGTCTTGAAATCACCCTGCAACACTCATGCGAATTCGGATCCTTCAACCTTTGTCTATAAATTTTTGCCCAGTGCTGTTTCGCCGGCCTTTCCTGCATCTCCTCTTCATGAATCATCCCGGTCCTCCACTTCCACGCCTACTGACTATCGCGATCAGCTACACACGTCTACCGAAGATACGAATCTTCCCGCTGCTGCCACACGCACTGCCTCCCAGCCCCAGGCTCCCGTCCTCTACCACACTTTCCCGCCTCCACCTCCGTCAGCAATGACTCAAAACTTCATCGCGGCAGCGCGCCACAATGTGAGCATGATGCGCCGCCGGGCGGAGGAGCAGGGTGTTCTTGCGGCCGTGGCAAGGCTAGATGCCGCCGACCGCGAACTCGCAGCCACCGTCCCTGTTGACGGACCCCAGACTCATGATTCAGAGGAAGATGATGAAATAGAGAATGGTGATGAGGAGGATGCGTCACAGGAAGAGTTGGTAGACCGTGACCTCGCAGCCACCGTCCCTGTTGATGAACCTCAGACCGACGAGCAAGATGATGAAAGGCAGACTGATGAGCGAGATGCGCCGCATGAAGAGCTGGTAGACCGAGTCCACGACCCCTTCCGCACCCTGGCCATGCCTCGCGTCTTCATCCCGCCGGCATTTATGGCAGCATCGCGCACCCTGGGCGGGCGTCGCGTGTTCCTCCCGCCGGCCATCCGACGCAACCCGCCCTCCTCATCATAACGAGTTTCAGTTCGGTATCTATTGCTGTTTGCTATCGCGTCTATTGTTACTCGTATCCCGCGTCGCTACTCATATTCCTCGTTTCTGATACCGTCTTAATCTTGGCATGATGTTCACGGCTATATCTCTTGTCGCTTCCGATTTGGCTTCGTGTTCAATTCTCACCCAGGAGACCGAGATGCCCGAAATTATCTGTGTTTTGCTCCACTGCAAATGAACGGCAGGAAGAATGAGTGATACATGCATCCATGTTCCAAAACGGCAGATAGACCAGCAACTTTGATGCGCCCGTCTCGACCATGGCAGCCATCAATAAATTTTAAAAAGATTGTTGAAGCAGCCTATGGAAGGACCGAGCCCGATTCGAACGGGCGAGTTCTGCATCAAATCTCTGCGAAACTCTGTTATGAAGTGCAGTAGCGATCCCATTCGCATTCGGTCTACATCTGCAGTCTGCATAGTGCAGGATTTGGATGTGCTGAAAGAAAAATAACCACCACAGTATACCCAAGGCGAAACGAGAATGGAGCGTCAGAAACTTGTTCGTGTCGATACGTATTTTGAAACTGTGCAAGGAAAAGTTGTATTAGCGTATTCCCCTCGTAAAAAAATGGAATTCTTCGATGGCCGAATGCCCTTGTGCGGATTCAAACCGTCACGTACCCACAAAATACAAGTCTCACGCTTAGGTTGCGTGGAGTCGGTTAAAGTGAGTTCAAAGTACGAGGGCATAATTAATTCACCGTACGCGCTTCAAGTCCCGGTCAGGATCGCGCTTCTTCCTGCTGCCGCTGAGCCACGTCAAAAAATCGTGGTTCCAAGGTCCATGTCCTCGGCCGGACTCGAACCGTCAATTATCCAACACGAGGATACCCGAATGCAAATGCGTGGGCCGATCTGCGTTCATCGGCGAGGACTGCAAAAGTACTCCTGAAGGTGTGTTCTCTGCTCTTGTGTTGCGGGCTTGCATGAGTTTAATTCAACTGAGAAAATTATGCCGGGGATTACAACGATCGCTCACCTACACAGTCCGAAGCCGCCTGTCGACGTCGGGAGCTTCACTTTTGAAACACTCCGTCGTCGATCAGCCCCAATTATAGCAGCGTCAGGCACGAGCGATGATGTGCACGTCTAAATGCAATCCTGCGAAGGACGGAGAAGCGCCAGGAGATCTTTCAGGCAGTCAAACAAGCATGCCGGTAGGTATTCCACCCAGCAGACGGAACGATCGCATAGATGAGTTAACTTGGTTACGGTGGTGCGGTTTCATCTGGGTTGTGTACAAGTAGGAGCCAGAAACTCGTTAACACAGGGTACATACCGAGTACGACTGAGGTTGAACTTGACAGCGGGAAGGCTGCAGAGTCGGCGGACCTGGGCCCGACGGACTAATGTCTGAAGGCATTGAGAACGGTGTCGTTACTCGCATAGCCAGATGCAAATATCCCTCCACTAAGAGAGTAACTGAAATTTCCGCGTCTGACAATTGAGTTAAATAAGTATTGCACATTCCCCATCACCCTGAATTTAATCCGAATGAATCTGTATCACCCCAGTAATGTTTTGGAATAGATCTGCAAGGTCCGTTCCGAGTTGGCCGGCGATGGAGGTTACATCGGTGCCGGGGGGTATCGCGTCAATAATTTTGCGCATACCATCATACAATGCGGCACTGTTAAACCGCAAGGGAATGATCCTGGAAACGAGCTCCCCGCCTTCGGTGCGGTTCAAGATATGCAAGTGCATTCTCCCACCGCTCCGCCGTGCGCGTGCGGCGTAGTCGGCCCACATGGGGTCCGGGTTTGGTCCCGGAACGAGTGCGTATCCTCGGCGCTCGAGATGCTGCATGCGATGGACCTTCATTTTCGGCGGGAAGGTGTCGTAGTCAAATACTGTGTACGATTCTCCTTGGGGGTCGGCAAGCATGTCCTTGAAGTGAGTCGAGAGGATCTGCACTTGCAGCTCCCCGTAATTGTGTTGGAGTATCAAGCGCATAAAGCCACGGTCGCGGGGACTCGCAGGATCCGGCTCGGCTGTCCCATGGATCAGGCCAGATAAATAAGTTGAAAAACTGCTCACAGGCTCGCAGAAGATGACACGCCGAGCGATGATCTGCATCTCTCCAATCGACGGCTTGGCATGCTGCTGAGCAGTATACCCGTTTTCGACAGCCAGAACAGCAGCGGACATCTGTTTTGGTTGTTATCAGCCCACACTGGTGGCGATGTGATTCAATTTATTAGCGCCGAAATGCATTGACTGGACGCACCACCATATTATCGCACGCTCGCAAAGGTTTCCAGCCGTCATAGAGGCCCTTGTCAGCGATGCGAGCCTGTGCAGCGTCACAGAATAATTTCCAGTCGTCAAGGATGGAGGACGGCGGGATAGGGAGGTCTGTGATAGCGGGAAGCGATGCTTGAACCTGGCAAACTACAGGGTAGTGTAGCATCGCGACAGGGAAGTAAAGGCGCAACAGTGCCACCGCGTAATCGCTCAAAGTGTTCCTTTGCCCCAGAGCAACGATTGCGGGGAGCAAACCGGCCTTGAGCATTTGTGAGACGTATTTCGGCCCTGGGGAATGACGGAGGACGAAGTGCAGTATGCTAAAGCAGGTGTCGACTGCAGTATTTGTATCGTATTTGATATTAGGGCCCGAGAGAGTTGCTATCACTTTTGTGATAGCTCGCGACAGACCGCATTCTCGAAAGACGGGCAGCAATTGTACCCCATCGATGAGTGTCCAAGTGAATGCGAGGATAGCTTGAATATAACTGACCGTCTCGAGGGTGGAAGGATGCGACGTGAGGAAGGTGAGATGCCGCACGGCCAGGGAACAAAGATCATTGGCGGTCCCGCCTGTGCCTTCGATGTACTCCTCAAGATATGGTGACCCTGTCGTAATCCGGTCTGCGGGTAGGAAGAGGGTGAGTATCGCGAGTTCGTCGATATCGCCGCGCGCCACGGATTCCTTCCACACCCGGGCGAGTAATAACCGCAGGCCTGGGGTCGCCAAGATGAAAGCACAGTACGTTTTGTCCAGCTGGGCAAAGATTGTCACGACGGTTCGCAGGAGTAAAACCGACATAAAGTGCTCCTCGGGTATTGGCTGTGGAAGGCAGTGTCTGTGGAGAGTGACGATTTCGACCCATGCTGCAATCCGCGGCCATAGATACGGAAAGATTCCGGGCGGAAAGCGGGTAGGAGGTATCGCATGCAATGTCATCAAAGTTATCCTGGCCTGCGCCACGGAAAGAACTGGCATTTGCCCCGTTTCTGGATCCAGCTCGTCCGGCATAGGTATCCTGGTAGGATCTAGGATAGCATATATTGCCGGAAGATAGAAATGGCACCAGGGGGTATTTTTATTCATGATGAGATGATACAATCTTGAAATTGAGTCGTTAGAGGTCGGCGAGCTGCTAACGGCGTCTCGAGCGAGCCGCTTAAAGAATCAAAGCTCGTCAGCTCAGGCCAGCTGCTGCCAGGATAGTACAGAGAACTTACCCGCAAAGTCGCATTGGGCAGGTCCGCAAGCCGGTCAAGATGCAAACTCGGATGCATCATGCATGAAAGTGGCTGACAAGGAAAAAAGGCATCACCTGCTGATTCAGCCATTATCAAATGTCGCGCTCACGTGTATTTACTATTGATACGGCGTCGCGTCGGTTGGAAACGAGATTCTGATACTTAAGAACAAGGGGACCTAATCGGTCCTGCGAAAGAAAATAATGCGGTAGTATACAGATCAAGTACTTCCTTTCCAAAGAAAAAACTATATTCCAAGTTCAGCCACTGGACAACGTGCAACATTAGAGGCCGTGACTGCGTCCCAGTTCTCTGGAGGTCGACCATCTCATATTTTCGCCCTTGACTTTGCCACTGGCTCCATTTTCGAGTCTTTCTCCTCTCCACTGTCTATCCACATTTTTTCAGCTGGAATTTATCTAAACGTAAGATCGTTTTGCAGTGCATGAAGCATCCATCCCCGCCTCCGTTAACCACAATCGGACCCCGAAATATCCATGCCGTGTAAGCCGTGAAGCATGATCAAGTTTTTTGTGTCTTCTTTGTGGAACCTCGGTCCGTATTCGCACCGCGTCCTTCAAAGCTTCCACGCCGCAGTATCGCCTTCATCCTTCCTATCGCACCAGCTACATCGCATATGGGGACCGACGCACGAATGATGAAAGCGGAGATTGTGTCCGCGCTGCGAGAGATGGAAAGAATACATGGATGCTTTCGCTTTGGAGTGGTAAGTAGCCTGCACTGTCCGGCAGTTAGGCTGAATTTTTCGCAGGTCATATCAGAACGGGTTCTACAGCGAACGCGCTCATTGCTGGCTGCCATCGCTGACGCAAAGGGCAATTTTTCAGGACGCCCGAGCGATCAGTACGTTCTTGAATTGATGTCCCAGCGCCTACCATATCGGAAAATTTAAATAGGCGAATTCATTCTGCAATCGTGTCTGCTGCTGCCGCATACCACGAATTCGAGCGGATGGACGACATGGCCTGGATCGAACACCACGAGCTCATTCACGCTCGTTTGTCACAGCTACTTTCGACATCGAAGGCGAGGAGATATAGTACGACCCATGCCGAGTTAGTTCCTCGCATTGTTACAATACCACAGCGTTGATGTGTTGATTTAGAATGCAAGAATGGAGACTTGATGTCTTCACCTTCACCAAGGCCGTCGCGACAAAACTGAAGCGCAAACGGAAACGTGCCCCGGAGGAATTTCAACGTAATATCCAGATATGCATAAATGTTGTTCACTCGTTGATGTCGGTGGGTGATCTTTACCACTGAATCCATTCTCAATTCCCATTACCCTCAATCATAGCTCTTGCGGGACAATTCGAAAGACGCCCTGTTCCAAAAAGACTGCTCCTTCTTGGTGAATCTCTGCCAAACAGCACGCATCCTGCCTTCTTCCTTCCTTTCGCCAGACAAACTACAAATGGCGGGTGATCCGGTTGATGCCGGTGCGTCTGCCACCGTTTATCGCGGTTTTCTCGGCAAGACGGAAGTAGCTGTGAAAGACCTGCGAATGTACTTTCGGACGGTGAATCTGGTGAAAAAGGTGACACAGTATTGCGTCGTACATGAACTTGATTTAATCTGAATATCTGGTTAGCGCTTTATCCGAGAGGCGTTGATTTTACAGGCTGCACGGCATCCAAACGTCCTGCGCTTTCTAAGTATCGTGGACGAGCCGTTCAAGATTTGCATCATCACCCCATGGTACCCGCGCGGCCACATCATGAAGTATCTGGCGAGTACCACAAATGTACAGTTAAAGGAATTGGTAAGTAAATCCACTGTGATTTCCATTTCTTACATTTTCTGTCGACAGATGGAGCAAGTTGCAGATGGTCTGCATTTTCTTTCCCAGTATGGAATCGTTCATGGGGACTTGAAAGGTGTAAGTCATTCCGACCGCATAATTCCGGCTTGAACTAGAAAATTTCAGGTCAATATTCTAATCGACGACGATGGCAAGGCGGTTATCGCCGACTTTAAATTGGGGTTATCATTCATCCAGGACGAGAACTTGGTCGAACAGCCTTCCCATGTTGTCGCAGATCCATTCGCATTGGCGATTGCCCGTGCGCGATGCGCCAGGGCCATTAAAACAGGTGGATTGTCGCTCTCTCCTAAATCTATCTCGGCCTTGGCGGGAACAATTCTCTCTGCGGCTGTATCGTCCACCGGAGGCGGTACATTCCGATGGATGGCACCAGAACGACTTGTTCCCAGCGCATATGACCTACCCACCGCGAAAGCCACCATGAAGAGCGATGTTTACTCCTTTGGAATGTTGATGCTCGAGGTACTGTTCCACCTGTGTCTTATGTTTGGTTCTTGTTCAATGCGGTATAGGTGTTCAGCGGAGCCCCACCGTGGGGTTCGAGACCAGAGGGGGCTATTTCCCTCAGCGTTATCACCAATATGAGACCTCCTCGACCTCGAAATATTCCCGACGAATTATGGCAGATTGCACAGGAGTGTTGGTCTCATTTCCCCCGCGAACGACCCACTATTTTGGACGTTTATAATCGGCTGGCATGCATCCCATGACTTGGACTATACACAGTTTGTTCCAGCGTGCGTTTATCTTCAGCTCAGAGACTCCTCAACTTGCCGTCCGTTTCGGAGACAGATTATCCATCTACTAGTTTACGCTCGGTTTCGCGGAATTTTGGAGGGCCATATAAGATTAATGCATGCAAGCTTATTAGGCGTCGGGTCGTGTTTTGGATTCTGATGCATGTTTGAGCGGGGGTTTGAATCCACACCGATTTTATTATCTGCAGTCCTTTGTCTGGAAGGGATTCTGGTACAAACACGCCCCGGTAATAATCGGGGTTTCTTTGATGCAATTCATCAATAGGACAATTGATATCTTGCGGCCTGCGCAGCTATATAGGCAAAGAAAATTGGGGGTTTGAATTTGCAGAAGAAAGCGCGTTGGTTTTAATTAGGTTGAATAAATATCTGCATCCCATCGAAGGCCTAGGTTCTTCAGCCTCAGTAAAGGTATTCTTCCAAGACGAGAGGCACAACTGAACCTCACATAAATGAGTCCCGTTGGTGCTTAGAGGCCACCTCATCAGCATTGAGATGAACCGTCCGTGTCCTGGAGGAAGAGCCCGTTCGATTCGGGAACGAGATATGTTGTGCGTGGCTGTTGTCGTTTTTTGTGCATGTCATGGTTCAAGTACAACCAGTGTTCGATCTTCCGCACACCATCTGAACGGTTCACTGAATTATGCATGGGGTACATTTCCTTTGTCGCCGTTTTGTTTAATTCAACAGTGGCTCGGGTATCTCGGGCTGTGACCCAACTCAGCCGCCCATTTTGAAGCGATAAAGCAAGCTCATTTCGACAGTGTAGTCCCGTTGGTGCTCGGAGCACGCCTGCGGAGTCGAGTGCGATTCCTGAAGCAAATCGAGGCAGGAGGACCCCGTTCGACTTGGGGGCGGGACATGAAAAGGTAGAGAGCTGTTTTTTACCATGCCTTTTCATTTTTCGGTTCACGTTGTGTATTTTTATAGTTCTGTCTAGGTTATCCAACTAGGTAATACAACATGCGCAGTACAGATTCGTTCAGTCCTTCCAAGGACACATTGCCCTGCGATCACCTTGACCAGATGAAAACCAGGCCGCCATGGACTATGGTTATAGAATTAAGCAGTCGGCGCGTAAGACCCATTATTTATTTTTTCTCTCCCCACTCCATCCCGCCACTCTGAGGTTCCAGTCAGCGCCGAAGTACCAGTCAGCAGTACTTCATCCGCACCCCAAATCCTACTGCGCAGTCTGCCACGTCGTCGTGTCCGTCTCCACCGTCACCGTCCCATCGCCCACATCATACGTCGTCTGCTGCTGCACAAACACCTGGTCGAACAGCCCAGCCTGCATGCCCGCCAGATTGAAGGACGAGGAATTATCTTGCTGGGCTTGTTGATTTTGAGCCTGATTCTGTTGATTGGAATCCCCGAACACGTCCATGATCTTGTTCACGCCTTCGACCGCCTTCAGACCCATCGACAGGCCCTCCTGCCAAGTCATCTTCGGTGCCGGCGACGACGGCGGCGACGGGCTCGCCGCACCTGAGGGTAGGTTGTGGTGCACGATGTGTTGCGCTGACGGTGCGGGGGAGGGCGCCTGCTGGATGTGCGATGGTGCGGGCGACGGCGCCGAGGGCGGTACGTATGCGAGCGGCGCGTACGCCGGCGGTGCAGCGCTAGGCGCAAGTTCCTGCGCTACTACCGATTGGACGGCACTTCCGACGGACGACGCGATGCTCGCAGCGACGCTGCCGACTGAGATGCGGGAAGCTGAGGCGGCTGCAGCGAGTGTCGGCGTGGGTGAGGTGCCGCCGGAGGATACCTGCACGGGCTGCACAGCGATGGGGGCGGGGCCAGTTCCGCCAGGAGAAACAGCACCGCCCGTCCCGCCAGGGGATATTGTGCCGCCCGTCCCGCCGGGAGTCGATACGGCGGGCGGTGGTGGTGGGACGGGCTTGATTTCGCGGCTAATGGCGGTAACATCTGCGCTCCACGCCGTAGGGAAATTCCACGCAGCGGAGCCATCGCCATACACAGCGTAGTATTCGCCCGCGACGAAGGGGTTCAATGCGATGTACTTCAAGCTATCGTTAGCACCTGACTCCTGAAATTTGGAAGCGCAACGCACCATGACCCCGCGCCGCCTCCCCGCCTCATGCGTATTGCGGATAAGCGCCTCTACAATAGGGTAGTACCCCCGCAGATCGAACGTCACTGTCCCGTCGTTGTATAGCACGACGTACGATCCGCCCACGCCGAGCGCAACGCTCGTCGGCCGCCGTATCTTCATGCAGCTGTGGATGTCGTCTTCCAGCGCGGGCGCGACGTTCTGCCATGAGTACCCGCTCGGCGACATCGAGAAGTAGCTCGCGCCCGGTCCGAAAACCGTGCGCGTCGTGTACCCGCCGCGCGTGGCGACGCTCTTGATGAAGCGCGCGAGGCGGGCATAGTTCTGGCCTAAGCACCCGTCTAAAGAAGGAAAACCCAGCGCAACCTGAGCAACGATGCGGCGACGATAGGATCTCAGATTGAACGCACCTTCATACCAATCCTCTCCCCTCGTCGTTTTCCAGCACAGCGCATACAGCCCCGCCTCCATCGGGAATGCGACATCGTACGGCGTCTCCATCGCTTGTGGGTGGTTGCGGTCTTCGAGGAGGCGTGCCAGGCCTTGCGGCAGGTTGCTGTCGCTCCTGTATAGTATCCATCGTCAGTAATGTGGTCCATACACAGCACACAGCTGCATCAATATGCACTCACCATGCGTAAACAGAGTCCGCGCTGCAGAAGTACGACCGGTTGGGGCCGAAGGAGAACTGGCAGTTCATGCTCATCCTCGGGGGGCAGTCGGTGGAGGGGATACGGGTATGTGCAACTCAGGAGTGAGTGAGACAAGACGGGGACTTGGGCTCGGCGCAACGCAGACCCCTGTCGCTTTATAAGACGCCACAATCCTGCATTCAGCTTGATTCCGTGCGAATGTCGGCATTGGTGCGGGAGTGGGTGAGCGTCTGCTGTCAAATTTTCGGCAGACGAGTTGACCGACGATGCGCATCGTGGTTACCTGCTGCCATGCGTCTTCAAAGACGTTGCATTGCTTTCGACGGCGCTGAATATAGCTCTCTTCGAGATTAAGTGCGCGAGCATGAGATCCCATAGATACCAAGTACTTCAGCGGCACAGTATGTTCAGATCCAGGAACGCTCGTCGAGTCTTGATGTCTTGAGGTACAGACGGCGTTGCGGCCACGGGTGTACTGCCTCGGGCGCTTAGTTTAATTGTGGGGCTGCCAAGATGGTCGGGGTGAAGACTGATGCATGCAAGCGCGACAGCTGCCACGAACGTCGCACAGCGAGATGATTATCAGAGCGGGGGAGCGAGATAGGGGCTGGTTGGTAATGTTGCTCATTGAACTCGTTCGTAATGTCCTCTTTGAAGTTGAAGGATAATTCTTCAGAAAGGAAGATGAACGAAATGGAACCTGAGAAAGGAGGTTCGGAACATTTGGCAAGGTGGAGAGTTTCTTGCACTGGCCGAGTACGGTAGCTGAAGACATTTCCTTGACGCGAACGGGAAAACGCCGAATCCTGAGAAACGGGTAAGGCAAGGCCGCACTGCGAAGATATTTAGTTGATGCTGATGAAAAGGAAGATTTTTTGTGCTCGGGTGGATGACCGGCAAAGCCAGATATTATTTTGGTGGGTTAGGATCCTGGCTTCATATCTGAAGGCGAATGGCTTGCGAATGCCGAGTCAGTGACATCAAGAGTTCATAGCCGGCACAGGAAAAACTTGCATCTGGTAGTCATAAATCTTCATCCGACAAAATATGGGTCTCCCAGAACGTCTTCTCCCAGCGGATGACAACCGACAGATCGCATACCGCCTCGAGCATCTCTGTTCTCTCTTTCGAGAGTTGCAGTTGCGCTAAAAACCATTATGTGGTCAGCGCGGATGGATGCAGTATGTTAGGACTCAACGGACGGCGCTCGGCGAGTACGGAAGCAGTTTTTGCTTCATTATTCCACAGGTCCGTGCGAGCTATGTACCCCGAATGAGCGATATAATAATGCATCAATTGGAACGAACACCCACCTGCTCGAGGGCGGAGGGAATCTCCGTTACAATCTCCGTCTCTTCCCCGTGGTAATGCAGGATATTGACGGGCTCCCCGCTGCGGATCATGTGCCCCGTAAGCTTGAACATGCAAGGCAGCGCGTCCGACTCGGGTCCCCCCCCTGGACCGAGTTGGAAAAACTCGTCCGTAGGACACGACATCTAGAAATACACAAGCATATGTGTATAGCGGTGACGCATCAAATAATTCAAAACGCACCTCCCCGGGACTGCTCCAGCTCCCGCCGCCACCCTGCACAACGACTTCCTTTGCATCTGCTACCAGCTTTTGCAGGTCTAGCCACTCGTCTTCGGGTACACCCGCGACATTGCCTCTGTTGTCGACGAGGAAACCGGATTCAGGACGGAGCGGGTGGATCAGGAAGGCGTAATCAAGCCCGCGGCCGCCCAGGCCGCTGTACGACACGACGATGAGGGCGTCTCGTGCAGTCGGGATGAACGTGGCTGACAAGTCTGACATTTCTGAAGTGAGAAGCGACTGTTTCAGAGGACTCTCGAGGGCTTGAGCGCTTGTCTGGGTGGGGATGGTGGTGGCAGGAAGCAAAGATGCGAAGTGGCGGTGCCTTTATTTACGCGCTGTTTACTCACACGGCCGGTGGAAACGGCCGGCCCGGTTCTGCCGCGGATCATTATCTTGGTCTTTGCCACTCGATGCCTTCTCATCCGACTCGTATTGCCAGTGAGTTCCGCGCTGCTAAGGAGTCCGGAACCTTGTAACGTTTTTCTTTCCCGACCCACAGATCTTTCCCAATTTCCGACTGTCACAAATGCGACATCTGTCCAAGGGGGTTCGGGCCGGTCAAGCCGGGACCTAGGGCAGGTAGGTAGGGTCGGCCGTCAGGCCGAAAAAAATTAATTGGGTACACCCCCAAGTGAGCCAAATATTGGTCCGGACCAGTTTGCAGTTGATTGTTCAGCTCTCCGACACCATGCATGTGCATTATTTCTGTGGGGAACAATGATTTAGAGGGTTTATCAAGTCAGGGAGATGAAAGAAGAGTTTGATTTTCTTTTTTGGCGGAGATGTCAAGTTTTTCAAAGAAGCTTGGCAAATCATTCAAAGAAATTTACCTATGAGTATAACTAGTGCACCCTGCCGTACACTGCCGCTGGGCCGCTACACAAGTCAAGTTACTTACATGGCAGTACTGCAAGTCTGGAAGGAATAAAAACTGCTATCATCCAAGTTGTGCTATGGCATCCAATGAAACTTCAGTTTCAAGCCAGTTTCAATATGGATGGATTAACAGTATGTATCTCCGGAAAACACACAAGATAATTGTGCAACTGATGTTGCCCGGTTGCCTCAAGCTCCGCTTAGTGTGCCGATGAGTTCCGGGTGCTCGGCATCACTCGGCACGCCCGGAATCGGCCGAAATTCACATCACGTGGTAGGGAGGGTCAACAAGAACTCGGTTTTGAAGAAAAACGGCCCAGGTCGATTTTTTGACAGAATTGAACCCCCTTGCATCTGTCAACGTTGCCGTGCCGGTGCAATGCCAGTGCGGAGCTGGAATCGTAAGTTATACTTCGTTTCTTTAACGAGATGACGGCCTTTTGTTTACATTTCCGCAGTTTTGATTCACCTAAAAAATGAGCCAAGACCAAGCCAAGGATAGGCCAAACAACCGCTTTTGTAGTTTCATTCCCTTCAACTTCAATTTTTCTTGGCTTCTGTTTTGGGCAATCAAAGCTGTTAAGTTGAACAGCAGTTGTAGTTCGTAAGGCGTCACAGCAGTGGTTGAGATTCGAGAAGCTGTTAAGCACAGTTGAATCAGCTCTTTTTTCACTGCGCAAAACTGCACTCCGCCGGAAGTTCTTTACCGGAGCGTAGCGGAGGGATTTCTTGTTGCATGTAATATGTTACTTTTGAAGTTACTTTGGAAATGTAAGGGCTCCCGGAGTCATTCTGCAGGAGTTTCTGCGACGTGATACTGCATGAATGATGAAAACCATCCCTAAAGTGAAAACGAAGCCTGGTGCCTATTTATTGCTCTGTCCCCGAATCGAACAGGTTCCTTCCGTGTACTCCGTGGAGAGCAGGTGTGCATCATGCACTGACAGAGCATAATTTGCCCGATGACGAGCTTCGGCCGGCGCTGAGCGTGAAACCCGTTGATACGATCAAGATTGCGGTGCTGTGGGAACATCGGCGAAATTCAACCATTGGCGGCTTTTGTTCAACTTTTTGTCTGTGCTCGCCGTTCCAGCTCGTTCACAACGACACCTTCTCACACCCATCCACCCGACAATTACGCCAGCACTCATCCAGTCTCCCTGCGAACTCAACCTGCCCACACAGGAATCCCGTTCAATCCAGGAATAGGACACGTGAAGCTTTCCGTCAAATTAGTTTGACCTTGCGATTCAACTTCACGGACGACGCAGGGCCAGGCAGCGTCATAAAATTGAACAGTTGAACTAATGTGACTATGCGCCTGTCGGCAGTGTATCTCCGCCTACCCACAGACGCAATTGCAGCCAAATCGACAATGTTTCATTCATTCAAAGCAGCGACATATAACGACAGGAATCTGTAAGCAACGCTACTGGAACGTATTCAGGTTGAACTCGATACCCGAACCCAAGAGCATGGGGCCACAGTGCTGAGTCTGGGTCCACTCCGACGCTTTGTGGATAACGTCCTCGATCGGCGACATTGTGTCCTCCGTGATGCGTGTTTTGGTCAGCTCGAATCCCTCAGCATACGGAATGCGTTCCTTGCGGAAGAAGATGTTTACAAACCTAGGAGAGTTAAATCAGTAAGACTCTGTCCCCCAGATATTTAAAGTCCAACACATACTCCTTGGGGGCAATGCCAGTGAGCGGGTCCCCCATGATGCTCAGGTACAGCGCAGACTCGCGGCTCCGGAGCAGGAACTCCTTCTGGGTGTTCAGCGTGAGCGGGTTCGTCGCAAGCGAGTGCGCGAGGCGGTCGCGCTGAGTCTGGCCAGCCGCGACCGGGTCGTAGGTGTCCTGTCCGGGGTTCTTGCTGGTGAGGGCCGAGAATGTGGTCTCGTTGAAATGCATGTTGTCGCCGGTGCCGTCGCCAAAGTCGTTACGCGAAATTGACGCGTCGTGCTCGATGATGTTGTGACTGGTAAATTGTAATAAATGAGCGACTCAGTGACTGAGAACAAAAAAAGCGGCGTACGCGACGATCTTGTCGAGGTCCATGCGGTCGAACGTGTCAGAATCCGATTTTGTGAGGATTCCAAACTTGGCCGCCACTGCAATGACAGGTGGGTCGATGTTGTATCCAGCTGGCGGAACGGTTTAAACTTCGGGGAATGTAAGAAATACGACGACGCGAACCTATGGCGGCGTCGAGCAGCTGTTTCGGAGTGAAGTTCTTGCCATCACGCGGAAGATACCCGTGGTTGGACAGCCTGAAAAGGGATGTTATCAGCGACAGCGGTGGGATCCAAAACAGACGCACGCATTCAGTCCTGGGCACGGCCCACGGACGTCGCCCTCCTTGGGGGCAATGAATTCATGGCCCTCGGGCTCACGCTTGGAGTTGGGGTACGCTGTCGCAGATGCGACGAAGTAAACGGCGGCGAGAACGAGAGGGGAGATTTTTAGCTGCATTATTGAGTTAAGGAGAAGGAGAGTTGGGAAGAAGAGTACTGATATTTTAGCGACGCGTTGTTGGCTTTTATATTCCTACCTACCTCTTTAGCGACATCCCAAAAAGGATTCCGTCCGTGAGAAGGATGGCACGTTTCTGTCATTGCGCTTGACTAATTCAAACTCGCGGAGGCAAATGCCGTTTGATTGTCGTTCTACATCTGTGTTAAAACTCCGCGTCCCGCGTTCGGGCTCCAATCATATCACTTCAATTACACAGTTGTGCCTCGGATTTTAACAAACGTGGAAGGTGGGCTTGCCAACCTCAGAGCCCTGACAACGGGCGACAATGGACTTATGTGAACATTCCTGAACTTGGCGCAACTCTGTTTCTGCGATTTCGACTCTCGAATAAGTTAACCTTCTAAGTTCAAATTTCGATATTTCAATATTGCAAATTTCGATGAGTACTATAGTTTTGAGTAAGAATAATCAATTTCCTGTGAAAAAAAAAAGGCTCTAGAGATGCAGCCGCCGTATACGCACGCTTCCATATGCCAATTAGTTGCGGAAACAGCTCGCATCTATTTTTGTTCTTCCTCGACAAAGATCCCTCCAATTTCTCACTGCTGATTGGCCCGTCTGTCCTGCAGCGCATGCTAGGACCCCTGATAATAGGTGGATATGCCTGATGTAAATCCTGACAAAAACTGGAGATTTTTCGCTTTTGGCCTGTGCAAAATCCTGACAAAATTTCGATTTGGACCACCCAGGCCTGTTCCAAATCCTGACAAAACCGCGCCAGCGGCCGGGAAAATTTCGAAAATACGGTTTTGGGGCCGAAAAAATAGAATTCCTGACAATTTTGGCCTAATTTGGCCTCTTAGGCCTGTTGAAATCCTGACAAAATCGTCCAAAATCCCCGAAAAAAATCCTGACATTTTGTCGAAATCAAAATCAGGCCTTCCCACCTATTATCAGGGGTCCTCGCATGCTTCGTCGTACCGACACACTGCAAACTATTAATAGCTATTAGTAGCTATTAGTAGCTTGTTATCCGTGATTCCGGAATTCTGTCGAACCCGTTGTGTGAGACAATGCACATATCGGACCGATGTATTTACAACATGCTGACAATATCCCCTCGCCGATCCATATATCGTCAAACCCGAGAGCCAAATCCCGAACAAATGGGTGAGCCATCCACCGCCCGTACTTCGATCAATCTCTATTCCTGGGTATCATTGCACATGCGGGGGGAAAGCATACTCATATGGATGAGCATATGATATGACCTACGGGAGAAAAAAATCGATAGAACAAACGCGCGGAGTTCCGAATCGAACGGCCCCCTCCCGGTGAATAATTGCCATGTTGCGATTCTCCAAATAGGTTCCGAAAAGCACACCCGCTTTCTCCTACTTTTAACTCCCCGTATTGTTCCCACGAGAAAAGTCAGTTCAAATCCGCTATATGCTCTCATTCTACATACACATGCGCCCGGGCTGACGAGGTCTCTAAGCTCTTACGATCCGCCCACGCGCCGTGAGCCACTCCAGTACACACCGGTTGGCGGAATCGACTCAATGTCATAAACAAACGGGTATTTTTCATTTTCGTGTTCTCACAGAAAAAAACCCGGGTTGCGCATCCGGACCCCGTTGGGCAATTTGGGTCGGGAAATTGCCAAAACCGGGACTGAAGGATTATAGAAAAATACGAGCCTGAATTTGCAAAGTAGATAAATAGACGGGGAAAAAAGGTGCTAGCTGCGTGGATGATGGACAGGGCCCGAGTCGAACGGCCAGAACTGCCTGAAGAATCGAAACAGGGGTAAGTAAGTAAGTTATTATTTGCAGCTGCGAAGCCACTTCGCCCGCGATCTGTTGTGAAAACTGGTTTTGCGATTCGCATAATATTTACCGCTACATCAACCGAAAAATCATCGTGCCCAGTCCATTCATGTCCTGACCCCGAATCGAACGGGTTCTCCTGCTTGTATTCTTATCGGATCGATTTGTAAATGTAGGCAGATGTGTGCCACGCACCAGCAGGACATATTCTATTTGGAGTGGTGGCAGTTTGGTGAGCTGGCACGTAAATCAGAATCGGTCACTGCGTACCCAGTTGAAGGACTCGAATGGCAGTCTTAAAAGGTTGAAGCTACCCCATACAAACATCTAGGCAACGCATGACGACGAGAGACCTGGCGTAAAGTGAGCTGGCGGATTGCGGCGATGATAAGTATTATAGGGCTTCTCACTGTGAGGTACTGAATACCACTGCCGCAACACCGATTCAAAAGACTCGTGAATATTTCTTTGCGCCATGCATGCACACGGTGGGAGGGTATGTATAGGGCATTGCATCCTAGAAGGGAGTGGGTTTTGTTCGGGTCCCCCGGGACGTTAAGCCGGCAAAAGAGGTGTTAAGACAGTCGGGACACCTCTCATGTCGCGACACAGGTTGACCTTTGGGGCACGGCTTGCAACTAGTGTTTCCTGGTGCTATGAAATATTTTAGCATTGATGTCCGACAAACTGAGAGTCGCTTGAAGCCATACTGATCGAATGAATAGCAACCGCGAGTGGCAAAACACTGGACAGAGAACCAGGAGAGGGGGAAAATCATGTACAGAGGAGGGCGAGTTCGGACGCGGGGTGTCGAACCCCGTAGATCTGCTGGCCATATGGAAAATTTGAACAGGAAATACAGATGTGAGCCGTGCACGACGCCCGAGTATTGACAAGGTACAGCAGTAAGTAAGAATAAAGTGGGGGAGAATGATCAAATCAACAGCAAGTAAGGATTCGCTGATCATGACCAAGGGTGCCTGGACCCTTGCTGGACCCCCTATGAACGTATCGCAGCCATTGACATCCCGAGAATGCGGATGTGGGCGTGGAGGCATTTGATTTTTGAGGTTGGCGTTCGAGGTTGGTGGATGCATCAGATGAGAGTGCGCAGGGCGGCGGTATGCGAGCGGCGGCGCAGCGCTACGCGAAATCATCAATCGCCTGAGCTCCCGATAGTAATACCGGTTGTACGTCATTGCCGACGGACGACACTGAGACGCGCGAGGACGAGGCTGAGGCGGTGGCAGCGAGTGTTGCTGTCGGAGTGGCCGAGGTGAAGTGAGGTGCCGCCGGAGGATAATTGCAGGGGCCGTACAGCGCCCATAATGGGCGAGGGGTGCGGGGCCAGTTCCGCCGGAAGGGATAGCGCGGGCTATCCTGCCGGGAGACAATACGGCGGCTGCTGATGGCGGAACGCGTTACGCCGCTACGCGGGCTTGATTTCACGGTTCATAGCTTGTAGTATCTGCGCTCTAAGCCGTAGGGAAGACACGCGTCGCTGAGGTATCACAGTATTCGTCCGCGACGAATGGGGGTTCAATGCAACATAGTTTGAAAGCGCAACGACGTACCATAACCGGCGAACCGTGCCCCATCCCCGCCCCCTACGTATTGCGAATCAGCGGTTGGAGGAGCGGTTAGTAGTAGCCCCGCAGGAGGAGCCCAACCGTGCTGTCGTTGTACAGCCCGAACTACGACCCACCTACGCCGAGTGCGACGCTCGGCCGCCGTATCTTCATGCTTCAAGACTCAAGAGACGCATCCAGGATTCCGTGTTTAAATGAAGACGAGGTCTGTCAGAAGTCACGGCGAATCCAGACTAGAATTTCCCGCGGGCCGTTCTTCCAGGTCAATCGAGCTACGTCGGACTCCTGAGTTCAAGACGAGACCAACGTTGAGAGCGTGCTTTGATGCGATCAGGGCCCTTCGGCAGCCAAAGAGGAACAGACACCGGATTGATCCGAGCATCGTCCCTTGTGAGCCCGTACGCTTTGTATTCAGGAATGAAGTCGCTTCTGACTTCGACTCCGTAAATTCAAACTAAATTCAAACAATACTCCCGTTGCCCTCAAGTTGCCCTCCCTTCAAGTGGAGTTCCATTCATATTTACATTATCTCGGCCGCGCTAAACATGCCCTTTGATATTGGGCAAATATTGGGTTCGCGATGTTGGCCATGCTGCCACGATCCTGAAACTCTTCCCGTTGGATCTGAAAGCTCCTACTGAGGGTGTAGAATCTCGCCACGGGAAACTTATACTTACAAAGATCCTGTTTCTCGTACCTTCTCTCATCGGGTCCGACGATCTGCGTTCCGACTGTAGCGTCAGTGCGGACTCCCCGTGACTGAAGTGTTACTGCTGGAGGTCTCCAACCTCTGATAAAATTCGGGTCTGTAGACTCTCCGACCCGCAAACTCTTGTGAAAGCAGATTCGGTTCCCACTCCGCTGCTCTTTCCTCCTCTCTGTGATGGGGACGACTCACAGTAGGCGTCAATCCAGAGCCAGACAACTTGAAGCTCACCAGCCGGACATGCAAACTGTGGATTTTTCGTCGCTCTGTCTATTTGAATTCTACATACTTCTCTCGGTAGATTGTTCGACGGAGATTTGAGGGCAGGGCGGCCGTTCTAGCTGAAAATGATGAAAACTGGCCCAAAACGGGGAAAAAAAGCGGCCGCGCCCTAAGTACCGCAAAGAGCTGTAAAATTCAACCCCGATACACTGCATGAGAAGACAAAGAAAAACATAATCACCGGGACAACGTCCTGCTCCCGATTCGAACGGAGTGTTCCTGCATACCGAGAAAAGCATTTGTAATGAGTCACAGGTGTGCGCCGTGCACCAACAGGACTGATACACACAGAATTGGGATAGAGTTTGAGGGAGTGAATTCGCAGGACAATCTTCAGGCAATCTTTTTTTTGGGGGGGGATCCCAATTATCCTGATCCTCTTTTCACTCTGTTGTTTGTCACAACTCCGGAGTGAGAATCCAACGGGGTTCAACAGAAATTGCAGGTGTGCACCAAGAGGACTTTTACTTACCGAATTGAGCCATGTTTTGTGAGATTTAACGAGGTTTGAATCCAAGTCGAGGCTCAATCAGAATATTCAACACCGGTTGATCGCCGGTCTCACCAGTTGAACATCCCTGGACGATCATTCACCCATCTTACAGTGAAACCGTCATTCAATGAAACGCCTGGAAGCCTGCAAACTCCCCAACTGGTCGATGTAGTTTAGGAGATACATTCTTGTGTTCATCTAGAATCAGAAGTATATCGGACACGCAGATCTCTCTCTCCCCGGACGGTTCATGTGAGTAATAACATGCACACATCTTTACCTCAACGGGTCGGTTGTGACTCCCTATGACACTGAATTCGGCGAGAAATCCGGGAAAAAGAAACAAAGAAAAAGCGAAATGGCCCACGGCCCACGGACCCAGCCCGACTGGAACGGGTGGAACTGCATGTGAAGCTCAAAGCCATCAATCCTTTTGCAGTTGCGAACCACTCCGCACCCGGTCCTTCGTGGATTGAGGTGGGTGGGTGATTAGTGTACCAGTATTGATAAGTTGATTTGAACCTTGCTTGTCTTGCCTCTCCTGGATAGATTGGACGAGATGATTTTTTCTCTTTTTTTCAGTAAATGACAATGGGTACGCGGACGAGCAATCCTTAATTGGTCGTCCTGATTTTGGTGGTTTGAAAGGGCTGCACGGATTCAGAAAGGGAATTCATTCAAGACTGGCTGATTAGGAAGCATACATATCACATCTAGGTTTAATTTTCCTGTTGAAAGCCGGGGATCAACCATGGATTGCCGCGCATAGGCTCAAGTCCCGTCGGTTCGAGGAGGGAGCCCGCACAGAATACCTCGTCAGCCCGGCACATGTGTATGTAGGAGTGAGATTATATACCAGATTTGAACTCTCTCGTAGGGAACACCAAAGAAGGAACACTGAGGATGATGAAAAGTGGGAGTATACCGGCGGGGTAGCACATGGTGTGTTTTTTGGAGAATCCCAACCTGGCAATTGTTCATCGGGAGGGAGCCGTTCAATTCGGGACTTCGCATTGTGTTCGTAGTATCGATTATTTTTTTCGATAGGTCATACGCTCATACATATGAGAGGTTTTTTTTCGCATTTGCAACGATACCCAGTAATAAAGATTGATCGAAGTACGGACTGTGTATCGCTCAGGCATTTTTTCCAGCATTTTGATCTCAGCTTCCACGATATATCGGATCAATTCAAGTATTTACAACATGCTGGGAATAGAATATCCCCGAGCCGATCCATTGTCTACCACAGCGGGTTCGGCAGACTAGGCGAGCGACCTTTTTTCTTTTTCTTGTTTGGGACGTTTGGAATAACAAAGCAAAGTCTGCAGAAGCATTCTAGGTTTGTCCGTCTATTTTCAGCGGGTCGCGACGACGGAGCATGCGCTACACGACAGACGGGGCAATTAGCAGTGAGAAATTGGAGGGATCTTTGTCGACGCAAAAACAGAGTTGCGCCAAGTTCAGGAATGTTCACATAATCTCATTGTCGCCCGTTGTCAGGGCTCTGTGGTTGGCAAGCCCACTTTCCACATTTGTTGCAATCCGAGGCAAAACCGTGAAATCGAAGTGACATGATTGGAGCACGAACGCGGGCCGCGGAGTTATAACGACGGATGTAGAACGACAATCAAACGGCATTTGGCTCCGCGAGTAGAGGCGAGTAGAGGCGAGTAGCCGCGAGTTTGAACCAGTCAGCCGCAATGACAGAAACGTGCCATCCTTCTCACGGACGGAATCCTTTTTGGGATGTCGCTAAAGCGGTAAGTAGGAATATAAAAGCCAACACCGCGTCGCTAAAATATCAGTACTCTTCTTCCCAACTCTCCTTCTCCTTAACTCAATAATGCAGCTAAAAATCTCCCCTCTCGTTCTCGCCGCCGTTTACTTCGTCGCATCTGCGACAGCCTACCCCAACTCCAAGCGTGAGCCCGAGGGCCATGAATTCATTGCCCCCAAGGAGGGCGACGTCCGTGGGCCGTGCCCAGGACTGAATGCGTGCGTTGGCATTTGTTGCTTTGGATCCCACCACTGTTGCTAATAACATCCCTGTTCAGGCTGTCCAACCACGGGTATCTTCCGCGTGATGGCAAGAACTTCACTCCGAAACAGCTGCTCGACGCCGCCATAGGTTCGCGTCGTCGTATTTCTTACATTGTCGAAAATTTAACCGGTTCCGCCAGCTGGATACAACATCGACCCGCCTGTCATTGCAGTGGCGGCCAAGTTCGGAATCCTCACAAAATCGGATTCTGACACGTTCGACCGCATGGACCTCGACAAGATCGTCGCGTACGCCGCTTTTTTATTCTCATTCACCCAATCGCTCATTTATTACTATTTACCAGTCACAACATCATCGAGCACGACGCGTCAATTTCACGTAACGACTTTGGTGACGGCACCGGCGACAACATGCATTTCAACGAGACCACGTTCTCGGCCCTCACCAGCAAGAACCCCGGACAGGACACCTACGACCCGGTCGCGGCTGGCCAGACTCAGCGCGACCGCCTCGCGCACTCGCTTGCGACGAACCCGCTCACGCTGAACACCCAGAAGGAGTTCCTTCTCCGGAGCCGCGAGTCTGCGCTGTACCTGAGCATCATGGGCGACCCGCTCACTGGCATCGCTCCCAAGGAGTACGTGTTGCATTCTAAATATCTGGGGGACCGCCTCTTACTGATTTACTTCCCTAGGTTTGTGAACATCTTCTTCCGCGAGGAACGCATTCCGTATGCTGAAGGGTTCGAGCTGACCAAAACGCGCATCACGGAGGACACAATGTCGCCGATCGAGGACGTTATCCGCGATGCGTCGGAATGGACCCAGACTCAGCACTGCGGCCCTATGCTCTTGGGTTCGGGTATCGAGTTCAACTTGAACACGTTCCAGTAGCGTTGCTTACAGATTGCTGTTGTTATATGCCGCCGCTTTGAATGAATCAACAATTCTCGATTGATTTATGCGCCGTGTAAATGAGAATACTTAGTGCAGCGCACCATTTATCGGCTACGCAACAAAATCGAAGGGCAGCACTGCTGAATAACGGCGGGAAGACGGCGCGGAGACTCGATTGCGTCAAAATCCTGTCGACGTCGTAAAATCAGCTCAGTTCAAGGAGTAACTTCACGCTCAACTCCGATACAAATCAACGCGGAGTTTCGCCGGTGGGGCCTATTAAAAGCGGGTGGCTGACTTGAAAATCGGGGAATGACTTGAAAATGGCGAAATCTGTGCAACCTATGTGTGATACAATGAGAGATCTTCATCTTGACAGGGATACAAAAGGTTATTGCAATCTCTATATGTCCAGTTCCCGATTCGAACGGGCTTCCTGCGTTGAAGTATGCATCACTTACGGATATCGACGAATCGGCTTCAACCTCCCACGGATTAATATTACTGGACTTGATCCGTCCGATCAGAGCTCATATGCATTCCTACTATGTAACTATCTATGGAGGAGAAAGGCGCTCGCGTTTGCACCTTCAATTATGTATGTGGAAGAGGCAGTCAGCTTGAAGAGGAATTTAAGGAAGACTGACATTGCTGCTGCAAATCGCACTGAGAGATTCGTGGCCTCCGGGGGCGGCCCCGTGTAGTAATCAGTGGTGGTGGCCAGGCTGAGGCGAAGATATGTACAGGCTTTCCATAACGGCATGGCTGAAAGTTGCATGGACGCCGGACGGAAACAAGTTAAGTTGAACGGTGGATGGAATCCGGTAGAATTAAACAGGCAGTCTGATGAGGGAGGACAGGGAAAGAATCGGATGGTGAACATCGAACAAGCACGCGCACAGAAATTTGAATGAACAACAAGAAGAGAATGAAGTTGCGATGAACAACAAGAAGTGAACGAAGTTGTTTGTTGCCAAAATAAAAATAAAAAAGCTAATCAGATCAACAAATGTCCCGCCCCCGAATCGAACGGCGTCCTTCTGCGGTACAGAATATTCACGAGAGCAAACGTGCACCACACACCAGCGGGGCTCACGCTTGAACAGATTGCAACTGGATTACGGCTGGTTTTTGTAACCGTATTCCGAGTCGAAGGTGAAGGATTCATTCGTGGACTTCCCTCGGGGTTTGAGATAGTGGTCGAGCCTGAGTGGAGATACTTATCAGCGGGTGACCGAGCTTGAATCAAGCAAACCGAGGGAAAAGGAAGTCGATTGTCGACGGACACTCAGATCCCGGCCCCGAATTGAAGATGAATGTATAAGTCGCTTAATGGAAGGCGTGCACAAGAAACCAAAATACTCACCCACATCAACGTGATCGTACGGAATTCGTGCGCCGGAATTTCTTGTCGGCGGTCGCTTGGCATGAAAGTCGATCGAATACATGGGGATGTCTGATGAAGATCATCCGATTCCGAAGATTCACTGCTCACCGATTCAGAGTCGTGAAGTTAGTTGCGATCCCTTCCCAGTTGGTTTATCGACTCAACGAGTCATTGCTGCATGCAGGGGTACTGTATATAGATCAAATAAACACGCGCTGGGAACTCTGGCAAAAACACCAGTATGGAAACCATACGTCCCGCCCCCGATTCGAACAGGCTTCCTGCATCAAACGATGAATTTCAGCCAGCATACCGATTGCAGGCGTGCACCACGCACCAACGGGACTTCCAATCGTGAACCTGAGCTTGGCTTTACGGAATCCGGATTCTCAGGATAAACCACAGCCAGTTAGTGGATGACGCGAGAAGAGCGCTGTTGGGAACTTGGTTGGGAAGGACGTTCGGTGCGACATGGTGGCAGGAAGAGACGGACCGCAGCTGATGGGAACGGGCACAGGAACGGATACCGGATTGATCCGACAGCGGCTGCTCCGAACCACCACCACCCGTGTTCGATCACCTGGTGCCAGTGGTGGCACAGACAGCAGTATTCCCTGGCAGTACTGCCGGGAGTGCGTCCGATCGGTATTACCAAGGACCGGAGAAAGTTTCGCCTAGCGTTGCCCCGCCCAGTGCGTACGTGCCGCTCGCAATGCGCATCCGTGCCTCGCCCGCACCCTGCCCCGCTGCAGCCTGCAGCAAGCGCCTCGCCCGCACCGTCGACGTGCATCAATCACAACCACCCTCATCCTCCTCACTATCAGCTGCGGTCGGAGATTGTTTTCTACGCCGTTCCCTCCGACTCAACCTCAACTGCCTCGCCGCGGCCACATCCGCACTCGGATCGATTCTATACCGACGGTAGCACCGTTACCGCGCGCTCTCGTCCTGTGGCAGTGGCTGGCCGTATACTCTACGGAGGGAGAATCTTCGGCTCGACACTAACATGTTGTCTCAAACTCAAATGTGCTGTGCAACGGCAGCGCGGTGAAGTTCTACCTGCACGGATAGTACTTACCCGCTCGTTAGCACGCTTATTCGCACGACGCGGGAGGCGCGGAGGAGTCGCGGCGTTATGTATATGGTACGTCGCGCTTTGAGATTCCTGGAGTAATCTGCTGACGACGCCGACGCGGGTGCCTTGAACCCCTTCCTTGCAGCCGAATGCTCTGCGTATCCCCTGGCACAACGGGCGACCCCTGGCAGAACAGGCGACCCCCGTCTCTCTTCCGGAGGGACTCGTTGTGCAGCTCGCACACACCGCTAGCGTATGGTTCGCGGATTGCCTCCCCCTTACCCCGCACGCGATGCCCCCCCTTCTACTCCCTCCTTTCCCTCCGCGTACTGAGTCCCCTCCTCCCCTCTACTCCCTCCTTGCCCTCACCTCGCCATTCAAATACCTCCGCTACCTCCACATCCCCAAGTATTCGAAGATTGATGGATCTGCGCACCTAGTAAGTTAGTAAGTTAGTATCATTTAACATCGCCTCTGGCCGCAATGGACTCCGCATCCGCAGTTGCGGCTTGCTTAACAACCAACGACCACAACCAACGACCACAAGTCACAACCAACGACCTCAACAGTCAAATTCGAAACTCCAAACTCCAACCCCACTCCCAGCGCGCGCAGTGCCTTCAAGTTATGCTTGCTTCGGGGTGGAAGTCACGCTTGCTTCGGTGTGGCTCCAAGGACACTGACATTTCCCTTTCGCAGTACGCACCAAATTCCTTTCGCACTTCCACCCCATCTTCGCGATCCGCAGTCTGGATCACGCCGTCGCCAGTCGACGCCCACTCTAGCTAGGTCCGTACCGTACTGTCAGCGGGCGCCCAGCGTTCCACCGTAAATCGTGTTCGCGCTCGTGCTCGTGCTCGTGCGTGTTCGTGTGTCAGAAGCCTAGTCTCTGTTGACCTCTCGGAGCGCGCAATTACTATTACTACTCTTGGAATGCACAATTATCATTACTACTCTTGGAATGCGCAATTACTGCCCCTTGAACTTAAAGACGCGAAACTGAATCCTGGGACGAATCTGCTGCATTTCATGCCGATGTCACACCTACATCGTCCATCCTCGGTGTGAGTTGATTCCTGCCTTCACTTGGTCGAACCCTGCCTTCGCTGGTCGAACCCTGCCTCCACTTGGTTGAATTTAGCACTGATACCACCCGGCAGATCATCGGAAATGGTTCATAAATTTTCCAGCCATCGTTGGGGCATTAAGGAGGATATTCCGGTAGGTACGATGGATATTCGGGTGCATAGGTATCAATCATTCATTGATTCTCAAATGTTAATGTCCTCACGTAAGTGGGATTTTGAACTTCCGCGTATTGGACGTCGATTCCAGTTGCCCATGCCCACCTCCCGAGATCCCTTTCAGAACAGGGAATCGGACCTCGTGCACGGTGCACGTCTGCATTACATTATACATAGGATTGCACCCATCGATCTTTGCCGCGGAATTTCGGGGTTCGACTCGGGTGTGAATTGTTCTGGGGCAGTGGTTTTTTGTGATTGATGAACCGGGGTAACGATTTCTAGTAATTTCCTGTCGGACGGCGTATTGAACTCTCGGACGTGGTATTGGATTCAGGTCAATCTAGCTCTGTCCCTCTCCTTACATGTTACACCCTCACCCTCGTCTTGATAACCATGCGGTGATTTAGCACCCCCCATAGTAAGTACTCCTACATACCACAGGATAAAAAATCCACTCCCAGAAAAGCACCAGAGTAATCCACCCTACGCATCGGTCACTTGAGGACCGAGGGCGAAATGGTTCGCAGCTGCTAGAAATGGAATATTCACTTGTACATGCAGCGCCGCCCGTTCGACTCGGGTTCGGTCCGTAGAGTGGAAATTGAACAATATTTTCGTTTTTATTTCTTCTCGATTTGTATGGCTGAATTCTGTCCGTATCGCGCATTCACCATCACTCCTTCGTTCCATTCCCTCCTCGGACTGTATAAGTCCTGTCCTTTGATGTTTCTCTCCACACACCGCCAGCCAATCTCAATTCGAAAGCCTCCGTGCACATCTGCGAGTACATATACTCGGGACGTCAATGGATTCTATATCTGTAGATACGGACGATAAATGGTAACGTCGCATCTGCAGCTTGTTACTAACACGCCGCCGTCTCCCGTCTCTCAGCGCTTCTCTCTATTCGTCGGCTACGATACGTTCATAGGCAGTCCAGGGACCTCCAGGACCTCTTTACCATAGGATTCTTAGTAAAAAACGGGACGCAATGGACAGAAAATGAAGAAAAACGCTGACTCCGAAAGGATGGACGAAAAACGTGGGTGGCGTCTCCATACGTCCCGCCCCTGAGTCGAACGGGGTCCTCCCGCCTTGATTGTCGGTAGACACACTGACATGATCGCCAGGCGTGCTCCGAGCACTAACGGTACTTGGAGATTGGTGAACTGAGCTTCAAGTTGCTAAGGTATCATCGATCCAAAATACGCGACTCAGGTTGGCTCGCAGCCCCGAGTCCCTCTTGAGATGACAAGAATTTCAAACCGGCAATCTTAGAGGAGGGAAGTCCACTTGGAGTATTTCTGTGAGCAATGTACATGCCTAGTCGGATGGTGGAAGCTGCTCAGATATTCGAACTTGGCGTGCAATTCACCTTAAGTATGATTGAATCGGCTCCGCAGGTCCGGGATCAGATGAACCGCCGGAAATGACGGTTTCAGGCATGCGGGTAGGACTTCCCACGGTTCAATTTGTTTGAAAAGAGGTCAAGCTCACAAAACAGGGAGCAAGTTGGTAGATGCAGGTCCCATTGGGGCACACACCTGCTTCTCATTAAAGCGATTTGAATACTCATCCTACAGCATCCACTCCATTCTCGGCTACGGTGCCTCATCCATCCGCATCCTCACTCCCTTTAATTGGCGGCCGGCTTTTCCGTTACTCCCGAGCCAATCTTCCGACCCGATCTTCGAGCCTTCGTTCCATTCCAACTTCCCACATTGAGCCTCTCTGAAACTCCGTCGCAGGATTCAGAGACTCGGAGATGCAGTTTCCTGCCTCAGACTCCACCGACCCTAGGTGTGTCCTGCCCAAATTATGGACTTACAATTCAATACAGCTGCGATTGTAAACACAATCAACTAATCACCATCCATTTGTTTCAACTTTGAGGTCGTTCATCCTACGAATCGCCACAACCGAGCTCGGATCTAAGATTTCAAAGTCCAGTTGGTGCGTGGTGCACGTCTATAATCCGTTGACGGGCTGCAACAACAGTTGATGCAGGAAGCCCGTTCGAATCGGGAGCTGGACATAGGGGTCTGGAGATTTTTTGGTTGTGGATTTCACCAGATTGCTGAATTTAATCTTCTATTCGAGCCGCCAGGGCCATGGCATCAATTTTAGAGGGCCCTTTTCCTCCTCCCTCCGGTTTTCTTTGGATCGGCCTTACGATCTTCGATATGTAGGTTCCGATTGGCTGCCAGAGGTTTTGACTTCGACTGGGTTTCGAACGTACAAATCCCCGACTCGGGCTCGGTCCGTGGGGAATGTGTCACTTCACTTTTCCTTTGTTTTTTCTCTCTCGAATTTCTGGCCGCATTCGTGTCATAGGGAGTCACTACCGACCCGTTGAGCGAAAGATGTGTCCATGCTAATACTCATACGAACGACAAATCTGCGTGTCCGGTATACGTCTGATTCTGGGTGAACACAAGAATGCACCTAAACTACATTGGCCAGTTGGGGAATTTTCTTCCGAACTTTCAGGTGCTTCATTGAATGCCGGTTTCACTTTTAGATGGGTGAATCATTATCGACGATTGTCCAGGGATGTTTAACTGGTGAGGACGGTGATCAACCGGTGTTGCATATTTTGATTGACCCTCGAGTTGAATTCAAACCCTGTTGAAACCCACAAAAGATGGTGCAATTCTGTAGGTGAATGTCCGGATGGTGCGTGGTGCCCACCTGCGATTTGTGTTGACCTCGAACACTGTATCAGGCAGGTTGACCCCGTTCGATTCGGGGACGTGCCATGGAGCCCATTTGCCGTCTCCTTTTTTTCGTTTTCAGGCTGTGCGGCCGGACCCATGTCTATCAGTATTGATGTCCCAGCCGCGTTTAACCAACTTTTCTCACTGGATGACTCAATTTTCGAAGGGCAATGTTTTCCAAGAGCAGATTCCACAGGCAGCTCAAGAGGTGCAATACTAATTGCAGTTTCCACTGCCCAAATTATGGACTTGCCATTTGACGCAGTTGAGCTAGATAAATACCTGTCTATCCCAAATCCTTCATGATAATAGGAATCACCAAGCCGAGTTTGGATCCACTATTGTCCAGTCGGCGTGTGCTGAATTCCTGCAATCCATAGTGCTTGACACTTGATCTTTACTGCAGGAGGCCCGTTCGCATCGGGAGCTGGACGTCTGCGGTTGCGATCTTTTTGTCAAGTTGTCAAAGTACAAATCTTTCGCAGCGGAGGTGCCCAATTCAAGGTTCTGCTCACGCCGACGGACGACCTGAATTTTCGCGGCCCCGTTGCCATCTTCTGGCTTTATGGCCGAGCAATTTTCGGTGAGTAGGTTCAAATTGGCTGCCAGGCGTTTTGACTCGGACAAAGTTTCGAGCCCACAAATCGTGGCGCAGTGCAGTAAGTGAAGGTCCTGTTGGTGTGTGGCACACGACTGCTTCTCATTACCAATGCAACTTCAATAACTACGGTAGGAGAACCCCGTTCGAGCCGGGGACGGGACATAATACAGTCTCACTGATTTTTTTCTCTTCTCCCTAACTAAGCAACTGAAAGAGATTTTCCGGCTACAGCGCATCATCCAGCTGCACCCCTTTTCTCATTGCATGACCCAATCTCTAAACCGCAATTCCATTCCAACTCAAGGATTCGCACTCCACCGTCGTTAGTGGCGGTCTGATATACTGCCTAGATTATGACTCGTCAGCGCCATTTTGAGTCCAGTTGGTGCGTGCAATGCGTTGACCGACTTCACGAGAAAGTTTTGATGCAGGAAGCCGGCTCGATTCGGAGCTGGACATGGTTTGGAATTGAACCCCATCACCCTGCCTAATCTGTATTGAACAAAGAAACTCTGGACCCTATCAACCCAAGGTAGGTAAAAACCGGTGGTTACAAGTCCTGCTGGTGCGTGGCGCACGCCTACAAAATTTGAAAAGACCCCGACGTAGAACTACTACATGTAGGAATTCCCGTTCGATTCGGGGGCAGAGAATACGGCAGGTATGGTTCATGATTCTTTTTTCGCGGCATCTTTGGTTCCTGGCTCATTTCTTGAACCTGTTGATATGCTGTCTACACTGGCGCATCCGAGGAACAAGACCTCCGCATGGCATCAGTATCACTGCATTGCAGAATACAACTTCAAGACAGGCAACCTGACACGGGCTGAACGCAAAACTCAATGACATATTCCGTGCCACAGGACTGTGAATCCGCTGTTTCCACGCTGAAATACATGTGCTGTATTGGTGGTGGATGAGAAGTGAACATGTGGAGGGAGGGTAACGGGGAATGTGGTTGAATTTTGTAAAGCTGAAGTTGGAAGCGACTAGATGCCAGAAACAGAGGGGATCCATAGCTCAATGGCCGATGCCACGAGCGTATGCATACGATCCCCGGATGCATACAGGCTCAATTGTGGACGGTGGTGGCAAGGTGGTGGCGGGAAGAGAGCCCTCGGATCATTCCGGTATCTCGTCCTGGCTGGAGCCTGATCGCATCAGACTACTCTTTTTTCTCCTTACCATGTCGTGCATTCGTCGATCCGAGTTGGTTTTGGAATGCAATCCCGGAACTTGCACGAAGATACGGTAGACGGAGAGCGTTCTGGGCGGGTTGTATGTCGTGCACAACGCCGGCGGACCTGCGTAGCTAAGTACTACCCGCTTCAGGGCCGCTCGTTGAAGCGCTTATTCGGAACAGGCAGGAGGCGGGGAAGAGGCGCTGGATTAAATGTATGGTGCGTCCCGCTTTCAAATAGAATAATGTGCTGAACGTCCGTTTCTTAGCGTCGTGGATACCGCCATTAGCTGCGGTATCAAGCCCGCGTTACACCACCATTGCCAGCACCCACCGTACCGTCTCCCGGCGGGCCATGCGGCGCTGTATCCCCTGGTGGCTTTCGGCACTTTTCCTCCCGCGGAAACTGGCCCCTCACCCACTGCTGTGCGCCCGCGCAGGTACGCTCCCATGTGCACCACAATCACTCTGATGCTCCTCAACCTTACCATCCATTCACCTCCGCGCACACGATGCTCGCTCATTCCATTCCTTCCCAGTACTCTTTTCCTCTGCGAACCTCCAACGCTAACGCCTCCATATGCACATCCGCAAGTCCCCAGGATGTCATGCCTCAACATCATCCACGGTCGCACATTGCCTGCCCCATCCCTCCCTATCCAGTCCCTCCAACTCCACGTACTCCGCGTACTCCGCGTACTCCTCCTCTACTCTCATCCTCATCTGATGTATCCGCCAACCCTCAAAGCTCTCCACGGGCATATGCACATCCGGAAGTACTCGAGATCTCGAGATGCATCGTCAATGGAATCAAAATGTACTATAGTAACAGTGCCGACGCGAGCCCTCCCTTGCTTGTGCGTGTGGCTGGCTGCATGCTATATGGAGGGAGGATTAGGAGCTTGTTACTAACGAACGACCTTACACAGTCCTAGGGGAAGGAACTGCGCTACGAGTCTGGTGAGTTCTCTAATTGTCGCCAATGCCTCGCGATCCTCCGCGCTCAGTGTATCTACACGATCTTTCGCACTGGCGTTGGTTTGATTGTATCATCCACCCCCGGTTCCCGTAACTGTTGAAACCTCCACTCGCTTCCATCCACTTGATCCTTCGTCTCTTCCGTCCATCTCTCGAGTTATCGGTGTGGGCGTGATCACTCTCAGTCGACGTCTACCTGGGTTAAACTGCTTATGGTACTGGGATGTCGTGCACAGCGCACATCTGCTGTGCTTAGGAGAGTATCTTCAACTTCGGAGAATTACGGGGTTCGACTCCCCGCGTCCGAATGAAATCGATCTCGACGGACCCTGTTTTTTCTTCCTTCCTTGTTCTGTGTCTGATATTTTTCCACTCGCGTCTGCTACGGTCGGTATGACTTCAAACGACTCTCAGTTAGAACGCCATCGATGTTAAAATATCACGTAGGACCGGCAAGTATTGGTTACACGTCCCGCACCGAAGTACAACCCGTGTCGCCACTGAGGATGTTTGCTTCATCTGCCTAACCTCACTTTGGTTGCCCGCTCCATATCTCCGTCGCCTGCTCAACCTTTCCCGAATCCCGAAACGCCTCCGAATCACCAATACCTTGCCTTCTTCATCAGAGGGAGCTGTTCAATTCGGGACTCCGCCTTGCGTTCGTTCTATCGATTCTTTCGATCAATAGGTCATATGCTCATACATATGAGTGGTTTTCTTTTCGCATTTGCAACGATACCCAGTAGTAGTAATAAAGATTGATCGAGGTACGGACCGTGTATCGCCCAGGCATTTTTTCCAGGATTTTGATCTCAGCTTCCACAATATATCGGATCAATTCAAGTATTTACAACATGCTGGGAATTTCCTCGAGCCGATTCAGTGCCTTTCACAGCGGGTTCGGCAGATTAGGCGGGCGGCTGCATCTCTGTAGCTTTTTCTCTCTCTCTCCAGGTCATTCACAGAAAATTAATTGTTCTTACTGATAACGATAGTATACGTACTCATCGAACTCTGCAACAAGGGGTGGCTGAAAGAAAACTCGCGGCATTAACTCCCTAAAACTCCCATCAAAGGACCCCGAGCCAGTCAGACCACCACCACCACCCGGTCCGCTGATCCGACCGCTCGATGGGGGCAAACTGTCAGCACATAGCAGTCATCCTAATGTGCCATAAGAAACATTTAGACCATGGTAATTGCCTGGCTCCCGTTTTCCCAAAAGTCGAAGCTAAGAAACACACTCAACATATTATACAGTTCTTGCGAGTTTTTACAGGCCGGTGCCGATACTGGATGGACAAATACACTACATTTTTCGGCTACTGTTGGCTGCTGACTACCATGTATCAAGGTATTCTGCTCAAAAAAATTATAAAACATAGGAGTTTGATGCGCTCATAATATGATATACATTTTCTCAAGTTCAGAAGAGCCAAAGGATAAGAGAGAAACTGCTTTGTGCTCAGCGCCCCAAAGGGAAGTGATGTGGGACCCCGAGAGATGGTCCGAAACGTATCACGTGTGTCAATGAGTAGATATGCGTGGATTCCGCTTTCAGCCACCCCTTGCTCTGCAATATTGAAATTTGAACTTCGAAGGTTAAGTGTGAATCGAGAATCGGAACCGCAGAAACAGAGTTGCGCCAAGTTCAGAAATGTTCACATAATCCCATTGTCGCCCGTTGTCAGGGCTCTGTGGTTGGCAAGCCCACTCAAGCCACGTTTGTTGCAATCCGAGGCAAAACCGTGAAATCGAAGTGATATGATTGGAGCACGAACGCGGACCGCGGAGTTATAACACGGATGTAGAACGACAATCAAACGGCATTTGGCTCCGCGAGTAGAGGCGAGTAGAGGCGAGTAGCCGCGAGTTTGAACCAGTCAGCCGCAATGACAGAAACGTGCCATCCTTCTCACGGACGGAATCCTTTTTGGGATGTCGCTAAAGCGGTAAGTAGGAATATAAAAGCCAACACCGCGTCCCTAAAATATCAGTACTCTTCTTCCCAACTATCCTTCTCCTTAACTCAATAATGCAGCTAAAAATCTCCCCTCTCGTTCTTGCCGCCGTTTGCTTCGTCGCATCTGCGACAGCGTACCCCAACTCCAAGCGTGAGCCCGAGGGCCATGAATTCATTGCCCCCAAGGAGGGCGACGTCCGTGGGCCGTGCCCGGGGCTGAATGCGTGCGTCTGTTTTGGATCCCACCGCTGTTGCTAATAACATCCCTTTTCAGGCTGTCCAACCACGGGTATCTTCCGCGTGATGGGAAGAACTTCACCCCGAAACAGCTGCTCGACGCCGCCATAGGTTCGCGTCGTCGTATTTCTTCCATTCCCGGAAATTTAACCGCTTCCGCCAGCTGGATACAACATCGACCCACCTGTCATTGCAGTAGCGGCCAAGTTCGGAATCCTCACAAAATCGGATTCTGACACGTTCGACCGCATGGACCTCGACAAGATCGTCGCGTACACCGCTTTTTTATTCTCAGTCACTGAGTCGCTCATTTCTTACAATTTGCCAGTCACAACATCATCGAGCACGACGCGTCGATTTCGCGTAACGACTTTGGCGACGGCACCGGCGACAACATGCATTTCAACGAGACCACATTCTCGGCCCTCAGCAGCAAGAACCCCGGACAGGACACCTACGACCCGGTCGCGGCTGGCCAGACTCAGCGCGACCGCCTCGCGCACTCGCTTGCGACGAACCCGCTCACGCTGAACACCCAGAAAGAGTTCCTTCTCCGGAGCCGCGAGTCTGCGCTGTACCTGAGCATCATGGGCGACCCGCTCACTGGCATTGCCCCCAAGGAGTATGTGTTGCACTTTAAATATCTCGCGGACCGACTTTTACTGATTTAACTCTCCTAGGTTTGTAAACATCTTCTTCCGCGAGGAACGCATTCCGTATGCTGAAGGGTTCGAGCTGACCAAAACACGCATCACGGAGGACACAATGTCGCCGATCGAGGACGTTATCCGCGATGCGTCGGAGTGGACCCAGACTCAGCACTGCGGCCCTATGCTCTTGGGCTCGGGTATCGAGTTCAACTTGAATACGTTCCAGTAGTGTTGCTTACAGATTACTGTCGTTATATGTCGCCGCTATCAATGGATCAACAATTCGATTGATTTATGCGCGGTGTAAGTGAGAATACTTAGTGCAGCGCACCATTTATGGGTTCCGCACCAAACTCGAAGGGCAGCACTGCTGAATAACGGCGGGAAGACGGCGCGGAGACTCGATTGCGTCAAAAACCTGTCGACGTCGTAAAATCAGCTCAGTTTAAGGAGTAACTTCAAGTCCGACTCCGATACAAATCGACACTGAGTTTCGCCGGCGAGGCCCATTGAAATTTGAAAGCATCGTAAAATCAGCTCAGTTCAAGGCGTAACTTCAAGCTCGACTCCAATCTCCAAATCGACACTGAGTTTAGCCGGCGAGGCCCGTTGAAAGTGGGTGGCTGACTTGAAAATCGGGCAATGACTTTAAGATTGAGAAAGAATGTGTGAACGGTGTCTTATACAGTTGGATAGCTCACAATGCATTAGGTCACAATGCATAAAGCTCACTTTGCATAGGGTTTGGCTGTCCACCGACTTGGTAGGCGGAGATTTTATGCATTTTACCAACATTTTACTCATAATGCATATGCATAGACTTTCTGACAATTTTTATGCATTTTTTTCGAGGAAATCCGGCGTGAAGCAGCATATCTACTTATACAAAAGACAAGGGTTACATAATATGGTCTACTGGCCAATCAGATTTATGGATTTCGTTTGTCCACACACAGACAAACATCGGGACTTTCGGCCGACAAGCTGGTGGTTGTTTCAACCAAGGTTTCAATCGTACGGGTTTGTTTCTGCTCTTTCCCTCCTTCTGTGTGTTGGGGTGCAATCTTGGTCAGCATTGGACTGAGGACTCTGCCCAGCACTGAAGGTCGGCAGGGGTCAACCATGGCATTCATGGTTCAGTGGATTCTGCAGGGGTGCAGGATGATACTATCCGAGTCAGTCCCAAATCAGCCCAGACTATGTATAATAATGTTTTGCAGTCTGACCACACATGCACAAGCACTTTTTCTCTAATTTAAATACACGGGTGCAGGATGATTTCAGTCCACAAAATTTGCACAAAATAGCATATGATTTCTACTGCAACTCGACTCTCGCAAGTAGGCAGCGTCAGGACACGGTAAGTAGAGTAATGCTTGCACGGGTGCAGAAATGTTTCCGTGTTCAATCTTAGCTGTCAGGATACTGTAAGTTGATTCACCAACGCACGGGTGACATTCATTTGAAGGTACATACTACGTGCTTTCTTTTCAGGATACATATGACTCAGGGGTTACTCAGTCAATTTTGTGTGTTGCAGAGAACGACAGTTGACACTGGATGAACATTTCGAGTTTTTGACTGCTAAAACTGGTGAAAAATATTTAAAGTTTTACATCAATTTTTCACTGCAAAAGTTGGTGAAAAATTCAAAAGTTTCTTACCACTTTTCCAAGTTAGAATGAAAGTGAAAAACTCGAAATAAAATTGATAGTTTCTTTTAGAAGATTTTCATCAATAATGTTTCGGATTTTACAGAACATTTCTTACTGCAAAAGTTGGTGAAAAAATTAAAAGTTTCTTACCACTTTTCTGGGTTAGAACAAAAGTGAAAAACTTGAAATAAAATTGATAGTTTCTTTTAGAAGATTTTCACCAATAATGTTTCGGATTTTACAGAACATTTCTTACTGCAAAAGTTGGTGAAAAATTCAAAAGTTTCTTACCACTTTTCCAAGTTAGAATGAAAGTGAAAAACTCGAAATAAAATTGATAGTTTCTTTTAGAAGATTTTCATCAATAATGTTTCGGATTTTACAGAACATTTCTTACTGCAAAAGTTGGTGAAAAATTTAAAAGTTTCTTACCACTTTTCCAAGTTAGAATGAAAGTGAAAAACTCGAAATAAAATTGATAGTTTCTTTTAGAAGATTTTCATCAATAATCTTTCGGATTTTACAGAACATTTATGGCTGCAAAAGTTGGTGAAAAATTTAAAAGTTTCTTACCACTTTTCCAAGTTAGAATGAAAGTGAAAAACTCGAAATAAAATTGATAGTTTCTTTTAGAAGATTTTCATCAATAATCTTTCGGATTTTACAGAACATTTATGGCTGCAAAAGTTGGTGAAAAATTTGAAAGTTTCTTACCACTTTTCCAAGTTAGAACAAAAGTGAAAAACTTGAAATAAAATTGATAGTGTCTTTTAATCTTTTTTTTTTTCGTCAGGACAACTTGGCCTATGGCAGTCAATCCGCGCATTTAAGTTTTCATGCATATTTTTCCTGATACAGTGTGGTTTTCAGCTGTTTTCGGTGAAAATTGCTGAAGTGAGTGAATTTTCAGATGTTCAGAAAAAAATCTTGTTTTCCTGAAAAGGGTAATGAAGGTTTTTACAATGGCCTCGGTCTACTCAAAACCACCCTCACATCCGACTTCCGCCAAGGTTTGCCTCTAGCGGAAATAAAATACCTCTATAATTGGCTGGTTGCAGGGAGAAAGCGGAAGTTAAATCCATTGTGGCACCGACGGCTTGGCAGTGGATTCAAGGCAACAAATGGGTGCCCCTGGGTGCCGGGCATCCAAAACCACACTCAAATTCAACTTCTGGCAAGGATCGCTCCCAGCGGAACTAAAATACAGCCCAGCGGAACTAAAATACCTCTATAATCGCCTGTTTGCAGGGAGAAAGCGGAAGTTAAATCCATTGTGGCACGGATAATTTGAGTGTGGTTTTAGATGCCTGGCACCCAGGGGCACCCATTTGTTCACTTGGATCCACCGCCAAGCCATCCGTGCCACAATGGATTTAACTTCCGCTTTCTCCCTGAAAACAGCCAATTATAGAGGTATTTTATTTCCGCTGGGAGCAAACCTTGGCGGAAGTTGAATTTGAGTGTGGTTTTGGATGCCTGGCACCCAGGGGCACCCATTCGTCCACTAGAATCCACCGCCAAGCCATCGGTGCCACAATGGATTTAACTTCCGCTTTCTCCCTGCAAACAGGTGATTATAGAGGTATTTTATTTCCGCTGGGAGCAATCCTTGCCAGAAGTTGAATTTGAGTGTGGTTTTGGATGCCCGGCACCCAGGGGCACCTATTTGTTGCCTTGAATCCCCCGCCAAGCCGTCGGTGCCACAATGGATTTAACTTCCGCTTTCTCCCTGCAAACAGGCGATTATAGAGGTATTTTATTTCCGCTGGGAGCAAACCTTGGCGGAAGTTGAATTTGAGGGTGGTTTTGGGTAGGCCGAGGCTGAGTTTGTGACCCTATGCCACTGAAAGCCCTTCCGAGGTGGCAGCAGCTCTGCGGATTCAAGTTCCGCTCTGCCACTGGGTCAAAAATCAGTCGTAAATTCTGTATTTTATTTCCGCTGGGAGCGATCCTTGCCAGAAGTTGAATTTGAGTGTGGTTTTGGATGCCCGGCACCCAGGGGCACCCATTTGTTGCCTTGAATCCACCGCCAAGCCATCCGTGCCACAATGGATTTAACTTCCGCTTTCTCGCTGCAAACAGCCAATTATAGAGGTATTTTATTTCCGCTGGGAGCAAGCCTTGCCGGAAGTTGAATTTGAGTGTGGTTTTGGATGCCTGGCACCCAGGGGCACCCATTCGTCCACTATAATCCACCGCCAAGCCATCGGTGCCACAATGGATTTAACTTCCGCTTTCTCCCTGAAAACAGCCAATTATAGAGGTATTTTATTTCCGCTGGGAGCAAACCTTGGCGGAAGTTGAATTTGAGGGTGGTTTTGGGTAGGCCGGGGCTGAGTTTGTGACCCTATGCCACTGAAAGCCCTTCCGAGGTGGCAGCAGCTCTGCGGATTCAAGTTCCGCTCTGCCATTGGGTCGAAAATCAGTCGTAAATTCTGTATTTTATTTCCGCTGGGAGCAAGCCTTGCCGGAAGTTGAATTTGAGTGTGGTTTTGGATGCCTGGCACCCAGGGGCACCCATTCATCCACCAGGATCCACCGCCAAGCCATCGATGCCACAATGGATTTAACTTCCGCTTTCTCCCTGCAAACAGGCGATTATAGAGGTATTTTATTTCCGCTGGGAGCGATCCTTGCCAGAAGTTGAATTTGAGTGTGGTTTTGGATGCCCGGCACCCAGGGGCACCCACTTGCTGCCTTGAATCCACCGCCAAGCCATCCGTGCCACAATGGACTTAACTTCCGCTTTCTCGCTGCAAACAGCCAATTATAGAGGTATTTTATTTCCGCTGGGAGCAAGCCTTGCCGGAAGTTGAATTTGAGTGTGGTTTTGGGAGCCTGGCACCCAGGGGCACCCATTCATCCACCAGGATCCACCGCCAAGCCATCGATGCCACAATGGATTTAACTTCCGCTTTCTCGCTGCAAACAGTCAATTATAGAGGTATTTTATTGCCGCTGGGAGCAAACCTTGGCGGAAGTTGAATTTGAGGGTGGTTTTGGATGCCTGGCACCCAGGGGCACCCATTCGTCCACCATAATCCACCGCCAAGCCATCGATGCCACAATGGATTTAACTTCCGCTTTCTCGCTGCAAACAGTCAATTATAGAGGTATTTTATTTCCGCTGGGAGCAAACCTTGGCGGAAGTTGAATTTGAGGGTGGTTTTGGATGCCTGGCACCCAGGGGCACCCATTCGTCCACTATAATCCACCGCCAAGCCATCGGTGCCACAATGGATTTAACTTCCGCTTTCTCCCTGAAAACAGCCAATTACAGAGGTATTTTATTTCCGCTGGGAGCAAACCTTGGCGGAAGTTGAATTTGAGGGTGGTTTTGGGTAGGCCGAGCCTGAGCTTGTGACCCTATGCCACTGAAAGCCCTTCAGCAGCTCTGCGGATTCAAGATCCGCTCTGCCACTGGGTCAAAAATCAGTCGTAAATTCTGTATTTTATTTCCGCTGGGAGCGATCCTTGCCAGAAGTTGAATTTGAGTGTGGTTTTGGATGCCCGGCACCCAGGGGCACCCATTCATCTACCAGGATCCACCGCCAAGCCATCGATGCCAGAATGGATTTAACTTCCGCTTTCTCGCTGCAAACAGGCGATTATAGAGGTATTTTATTTCCGCTGGGAGCAAACCTTGGCGGAAGTTGAATTTGAGGGTGGTTTTGGATGCCTGGCACCCAGGGGCACCCATTCGTCCACCAGGATCCACCGCCAAGCCATCGGTGCCACAATGGATTCAACTTCCGCTTTCTCGATGCAAACAGCCAATTATAGAGGTATTTTATTTCCGCTGGGAGCAAACCTTGGCGGAAGTTGAATTTGAGGGTGGTTTTGGGTAGGCCGGGGCTGAGCTTGTGACCCTATGCCACTGAAAGCCCTTCCGAGGTGGCAGCAGCTCTGTGGATTCAAGTTCCGCTCTGCCATTGGGTCGAAAATCAGTCGTAAATTCTGTATTTTATTTCCGCTGGGAGCAAGCCTTGCCGGAAGTTGAATTTGAGTGTGGTTTTGGATGCCTGGCACCCAGGGGCACCCATTCGTCTACCAGGATCCACCGCCAAGCCATCGATGCCACAATGGATTTAACTTCCGCTTTCTCCCTGCAAACAGGCGATTATAGAGGTATTTTATTTCCGCTGGGAGCGATCCTTGCCAGAAGTTGAATTTGAGTGTGGTTTTGGATGCCCGGCACCCAGGGGCACCCATTCGGCCACCAGGATCCACCGCCAACCCATCGGTGCCACAATGGATTTAACTTCCGCTTTCTCGCTGCAAACAGCCAATTATAGAGGTATTTTATTTCCGCTGGGAGCAAACCTTGGCGGAAGTTGAATTTGACCCTATGCCACTGAAAGCCCTTCCGAGGTGGCAGCAGCTCTGTGGATTCAAGTTCCGCTCTGCCATTGGGTCGAAAATCAGTCGTAAATTCTGTATTTTATTTCCGCTGGGAGCAAGCCTTGCCGGAAGTTGAATTTGAGTGTGGTTTTGGATGCCTGGCACCCAGGGGCACCCATTCATCCACCAGGATCCACCGCCAAGCCATCGATGCCACAATGGATTTAACTTCCGCTTTCTCCCTGCAAACAGGCGATTATAGAGGTATTTTATTTCCGCTGGGAGCGATCCTTGCCAGAAGTTGAATTTGAGTGTGGTTTTGGATGCCCGGCACCCAGGGGCACCCATTTGCTGCCTTGAATCCACCGCCAAGCCATCCGTGCCACAATGGATTTAACTTCCGCTTTCTCGCTGCAAACAGCCAATTATAGAGGTATTTTATTTCCGCTGGGAGCAAGCCTTGCCGGAAGTTGAATTTGAGTGTGGTTTTGGGAGCCTGGCACCCAGGGGCACCCATTCATCCACCAGGATCCACCGCCAAGCCATCGATGCCACAATGGATTTAACTTCCGCTTTCTCGCTGCAAACAGGCGATTATAGAGGTATTTTATTTCCGCTGGGAGCGATCCTTGCCAGAAGTTGAATTTGAGTGTGGTTTTGGATGCCCGGCACCCAGGGGCACCCATTTGTTGCCTTGAATCCACCGCCAAGCCATCCGTGCCACAATGGATTTAACTTCCGCTTTCTCGCTGCAAACAGCCAATTATAGAGGTATTTTATTTCCGCTGGGAGCAAACCTTGCCGGAAGTTGAATTTGAGGGTGGTTTTTGATGCCTGGCACCCAGGGGCACCCATTCGTCCACTATAATCCACCGCCAAGCCATCGATGCCACAATGGATTTAACTTCCGCTTTCTCGCTGCAAACAGTCAATTATAGAGGTATTTTATTTCCGCTGGGAGCAAACCTTGGCGGAAGTTGAATTTGAGGGTGGTTTTGGATGCCTGGCACCCAGGGGCACCCATTCGTCCACTATAATCCACCGCCAAGCCATCGGTGCCACAATGGATTTAACTTCCGCTTTCTCCCTGAAAACAGCCAATTACAGAGGTATTTTATTTCCGCTGGGAGCAAACCTTGGCGGAAGTTGAATTTGAGGGTGGTTTTGGGTAGGCCGAGCCTGAGCTTGTGACCCTATGCCACTGAAAGCCCTTCAGCAGCTCTGCGGATTCAAGATCCGCTCTGCCACTGGGTCAAAAATCAGTCGTAAATTCTGTATTTTATTTCCGCTGGGAGCGATCCTTGCCAGAAGTTGAATTTGAGTGTGGTTTTGGATGCCCGGCACCCAGGGGCACCCATTCATCTACCAGGATCCACCGCCAAGCCATCGATGCCACAATGGATTTAACTTCCGCTTTCTCGCTGCAAACAGGCGATTATAGAGGTATTTTATTTCCGCTGGGAGCAAACCTTGGCGGAAGGGGAATTTGAGGGTGGTTTTGGATGCCTGGCACCCAGGGGCACCCATTCGTCCACCAGGATCCACCGCCAAGCCATCGGTGCCACAATGGATTCAACTTCCGCTTTCTCGCTGCAAACAGCCAATTATAGAGGTATTTTATTTCCGCTGGGAGCAAACCTTGGCGGAAGTTGAATTTGAGGGTGGTTTTGGGTAGGCCGGGGCTGCGCTTGTGACCCTATGCCACTGAAAGCCCTTCCGAGGTGGCAGCAGCTCTGTGGATTCAAGTTCCGCTCTGCCATTGGGTCGAAAATCAGTCGTAAATTCTGTATTTTATTTCCGCTGGGAGCAAGCCTTGCCGGAAGTTGAATTTGAGTGTGGCTTTGGATGCCTGGCACCCAGGGGCACCCATTCGTCTACCAGGATCCACCGCCAAGCCATCGATGCCACAATGGATTTAACTTCCGCTTTCTCCCTGCAAACAGGCGATTATAGAGGTATTTTATTTCCGCTGGGAGCGATCCTTGCCAGAAGTTGAATTTGAGTGTGGTTTTGGATGCCCGGCACCCAGGGGCACCCATTCGGCCACCAGGATCCACCGCCAACCCATCGGTGCCACAATGGATTTAACTTCCGCTTTCTCGCTGCAAACAGGCGATTATAGAGGTATTTTATTTCCGCTGGGAGCAAACCTTGGCGGAAGTTGAATTTGAGGGTATTTTATTTCTGCTGGGCTGTATTTTAGTTCCGCTGGGAGCGATCCTTGCCAGAAGTTGAATTTGAGTGTGGTTTTGGATGCCCGGCACCCAGGGGCACCCATTCGGCCACCAGGATCCACCGCCAACCCATCGGTGCCACAATGGATTTAACTTCCGCTTTCTCGCTGCAAACAGGCGATTATAGAGGTATTTTATTTCCGCTGGGAGCGATCCTTGCCAGAAGTTGAATTTGAGTGTGGTTTTGGATGCCCGGCACCCAGGGGCACCCATTCGGCCACCAGGATCCACCGCCAACCCATCGGTGCCACAATGGATTTAACTTCCGCTTTCTCGCTGCAAACAGGCGATTATAGAGGTATTTTATTTCTGCTGGGAGCAAACCTTGGCGGAAGTTGAATTTGAGGGTGGTTTTGGGTAGGCCGGGGCTGAGCTTGTGACCCTATGCCACTGAAAGCCCTTCCGAGGTGGCAGCAGCTCTCTGAATTCAAGTTCCGCTCTGCCATTGGGTCGAAAATCAGTCGTAAATTCTGTATTTTATTTCCGCTGGGAGCAAGCCTTGCCGGAAGTTGAATTTGAGTGTGGTTTTGGATGCCTGGCACCCAGGGGCACCCATTCGTCTACCAGGATCCACCGCCAAGCCATCGATGCCACAATGGATTTAACTTCCGCTTTCTCCCTGCAAACAGGCGATTATAGAGGTATTTTATTTCCGCTGGGAGCGATCCTTGCCAGAAGTTGAATTTGAGTGTGGTTTTGGATGCCCGGCACCCAGGGGCACCCATTCGGCCACCAGGATCCACCGCCAACCCATCGGTGCCACAATGGATTTAACTTCCGCTTTCTCGCTGCAAACAGGCGATTATAGAGGTATTTTATTTCCGCTGGGAGCAAACCTTGGCGGAAGTTGAATTTGAGGGTGGTTTTGGGTAGGCCGAGCCTGAGCTTGTGACCCTATGCCACTGAAAGCCCTTCAGCAGCTCTGCGGATTCAAGTTCCGCTCTGCCATTGGGTCGAAAATCAGTCGTAAATTCTGTATTTTATTTCCGCTGGGAGCAAGCCTTGCCGGAAGTTGAATTTGAGTGTGGTTTTGGATGCCTGGCACCCAGGGGCACCCATTCATCCACCAGGATCCACCGCCAAGCCATCGATGCCACAATGGATTTAACTTCCGCTTTCTCCCTGCAAACAGGCGATTATAGAGGTATTTTATTTCCGCTGGGAGCGATCCTTGCCAGAAGTTGAATTTGAGTGTGGTTTTGGATGCCCGTCAAAAATCAGTCGTAAATTCTGTATTTTATTTCCGCTGGGAGCGATCCTTGCCAGAAGTTGAATTTGAGTAGCGCTGTGTAAGAAAGCCTGTGTTAAATAACAAGAGGTTTATCACACAGTTATTAACATGTTATTAACCATTCTCACACAGGAGGGCTTCAGACCCTTGTAATTAATTCGTTAAAAAGGATACCTTTTTGGCGGTTTGGGCATCAGTTTGGGTCAGCCCAGGGGCGAAATGCTGGCCAGAGATAGGGCCAAAACACATTAATGAGGGAAAGCCGTGCGGGGGCGATTTTCGATCCAGAAATGGCCTGGAAACGGTTCAGAAACGCTCAGAAAAAGAAATGCTAAGCGTGATGACGTAATGTTAGAAACCTGTAATTAACACCCCCTTGTTAAATAACCTGGGAGCCTTTTCAATCTCACGTTAGTTACACGGGCAAAATTGATTCTTACACACCGCTAAATTTGAGTGTGGTTTTGGATGCCCGGCACCCAGGGGCACCCATTCATCTACCAGGATCCACCGCCAAGCCATCGATGCCACAATGGATTTAACTTCCGCTTTCTCGCTGCAAACAGGCGATTATAGAGGTATTTTATTTCCGCTGGGAGCAAACCTTGGCGGAAGGGGAATTTGAGGGTGGTTTTGGATGCCTGGCACCCAGGGGCACCCATTCGTCCACCAGGATCCACCGCCAAGCCATCGGTGCCACAATGGATTCAACTTCCGCTTTCTCGCTGCAAACAGCCAATTATAGAGGTATTTTATTTCCGCTGGGAGCAAACCTTGGCGGAAGTTGAATTTGAGGGTGGTTTTGGGTAGGCCGGGGCTGAGCTTGTGACCCTATGCCACTGAAAGCCCTTCCGAGGTGGCAGCAGCTCTGTGGATTCAAGTTCCGCTCTGCCATTGGGTCGAAAATCAGTCGTAAATTCTGTATTTTATTTCCGCTGGGAGCAAGCCTTGCCGGAAGTTGAATTTGAGTGTGGTTTTGGATGCCTGGCACCCAGGGGCACCCATTCATCCACCAGGATCCACCGCCAAGCCATCGATGCCACAATGGATTTAACTTCCGCTTTCTCCCTGCAAACAGGCGATTATAGAGGTATTTTATTTCCGCTGGGAGCGATCCTTGCCAGAAGTTGAATTTGAGTGTGGTTTTGGATGCCCGGCACCCAGGGGCACCCATTTGCTGCCTTGAATCCACCGCCAAGCCATCCGTGCCACAATGGATTTAACTTCCGCTTTCTCGCTGCAAACAGCCAATTATAGAGGTATTTTATTTCCGCTGGGAGCAAGCCTTGCCGGAAGTTGAATTTGAGTGTGGTTTTGGGAGCCTGGCACCCAGGGGCACCCATTCATCCACCAGGATCCACCGCCAAGCCATCGATGCCACAATGGATTTAACTTCCGCTTTCTCGCTGCAAACAGGCGATTATAGAGGTATTTTATTGCCGCTGGGAGCAAACCTTGGCGGAAGTTGAATTTGAGGGTGGTTTTGGATGCCTGGCACCCAGGGGCACCCATTCGTCCACCATAATCCACCGCCAAGCCATCGATGCCACAATGGATTTAACTTCCGCTTTCTCGCTGCAAACAGTCAATTATAGAGGTATTTTATTTCCGCTGGGAGCAAACCTTGGCGGAAGTTGAATTTGAGGGTGGTTTTGGATGCCTGGCACCCAGGGGCACCCATTCGTCCACTATAATCCACCGCCAAGCCATCGGTGCCACAATGGATTTAACTTCCGCTTTCTCCCTGAAAACAGCCAATTACAGAGGTATTTTATTTCCGCTGGGAGCAAACCTTGGCGGAAGTTGAATTTGAGGGTGGTTTTGGGTAGGCCGAGCCTGAGCTTGTGACCCTATGCCACTGAAAGCCCTTCAGCAGCTCTGCGGATTCAAGATCCGCTCTGCCACTGGGTCAAAAATCAGTCGTAAATTCTGTATTTTATTTCCGCTGGGAGCGATCCTTGCCAGAAGTTGAATTTGAGTGTGGTTTTGGATGCCCGGCACCCAGGGGCACCCATTCATCTACCAGGATCCACCGCCAAGCCATCGATGCCACAATGGATTTAACTTCCGCTTTCTCGCTGCAAACAGGCGATTATAGAGGTATTTTATTTCCGCTGGGAGCAAACCTTGGCGGAAGGGGAATTTGAGGGTGGTTTTGGATGCCTGGCACCCAGGGGCACCCATTCGTCCACCAGGATCCACCGCCAAGCCATCGGTGCCACAATGGATTCAACTTCCGCTTTCTCGCTGCAAACAGCCAATTATAGAGGTATTTTATTTCCGCTGGGAGCAAACCTTGGCGGAAGTTGAATTTGAGGGTGGTTTTGGGTAGGCCGGGGCTGCGCTTGTGACCCTATGCCACTGAAAGCCCTTCCGAGGTGGCAGCAGCTCTGTGGATTCAAGTTCCGCTCTGCCATTGGGTCGAAAATCAGTCGTAAATTCTGTATTTTATTTCCGCTGGGAGCAAGCCTTGCCGGAAGTTGAATTTGAGTGTGGTTTTGGATGCCTGGCACCCAGGGGCACCCATTCGTCCACCAGGATCCACCGCCAAGCCATCGATGCCACAATGGATTTAACTTCCGCTTTCTCCCTGCAAACAGGCGATTATAGAGGTATTTTATTTCCGCTGGGAGCGATCCTTGCCAGAAGTTGAATTTGAGTGTGGTTTTGGATGCCCGGCACCCAGGGGCACCCATTCGGCCACCAGGATCCACCGCCAACCCATCGGTGCCACAATGGATTTAACTTCCGCTTTCTCGCTGCAAACAGGCGATTATAGAGGTATTTTATTTCCGCTGGGAGCAAACCTTGGCGGAAGTTGAATTTGAGGGTGGTTTTGGGTAGGCCGGGGCTGAGCTTGTGACCCTATGCCACTGAAAGCCCTTCCGAGGTGGCAGCAGCTCTGTGAATTCAAGTTCCGCTCTGCCATTGGGTCGAAAATCAGTCGTAAATTCTGTATTTTATTTCCGCTGGGAGCAAGCCTTGCCGGAAGTTGAATTTGAGTGTGGTTTTGGATGCCTGGCACCCAGGGGCACCCATTCGTCTACCAGGATCCACCGCCAAGCCATCGATGCCACAATGGATTTAACTTCCGCTTTCTCCCTGCAAACAGGCGATTATAGAGGTATTTTATTTCCGCTGGGAGCGATCCTTGCCAGAAGTTGAATTTGAGTGTGGTTTTGGATGCCCGGCACCCAGGGGCACCCATTCGGCCACCAGGATCCACCGCCAACCCATCGGTGCCACAATGGATTTAACTTCCGCTTTCTCGCTGCAAACAGGCGATTATAGAGGTATTTTATTTCCGCTGGGAGCAAACCTTGGCGGAAGTTGAATTTGAGGGTGGTTTTGGGTAGGCCGAGCCTGAGCTTGTGACCCTATGCCACTGAAAGCCCTTCAGCAGCTCTGCGGATTCAAGTTCCGCTCTGCCATTGGGTCGAAAATCAGTCGTAAATTCTGTATTTTATTTCCGCTGGGAGCAAGCCTTGCCGGAAGTTGAATTTGAGTGTGGTTTTGGATGCCTGGCACCCAGGGGCACCCATTCATCCACCAGGATCCACCGCCAAGCCATCGATGCCACAATGGATTTAACTTCCGCTTTCTCCCTGCAAACAGGCGATTATAGAGGTATTTTATTTCCGCTGGGAGCGATCCTTGCCAGAAGTTGAATTTGAGTGTGGTTTTGGATGCCCGGCACCCAGGGGCACCCATTTGTTGCCTTGAATCCCCCGCCAAGCCGTCGGTGCCACAATGGATTTAACTTCCGCTTTCTCGCTGCAAACAGCCAATTATAGAGGTATTTTATTTCCGCTGGGAGCAAACCTTGGCGGAAGTTGAATTTGAGTGTGGTTTTGGATGCCCGGCACCCAGGGGCACCCATTCGTCCACTAGAATCCACCGCCAAGCCATCGGTGCCACAATGGATTTAACTTCCGCTTTACCCTGAAAACAGCCAATTATAGAGGTATTTTATTTCCGCTGGGAGCAAACCTTGGCGGAAGTTGAATTTGAGGGTGGTTTTGGGTAGGCCGAGGCTGAGCTTGTGACCCTATGCCACTGAAAGCCCTTCCGAGGTGGCAGCAGCTCTGCGGATTCAAGATCCGCTCTGCCACTGGGTCGAAAATCAGTCGTAAATTCTGTATTTTATTTCCGCTGGGAGCAAGCCTTGCCGGAAGTTGAATTTGAGTGTGGTTTTGGATGCCCGGCACCCAGGGGCACCCATTCGGCCACCAGGATCCACCGCCAACCCATCGGTGCCACAATGGATTTAACGTCGCTTTCTCCCTGCAAACAGGCGATTATAGAGGTATTTTATTTCCGCTGGGAGCGATCCTTGCCAGAAGTTGAATTTGAGTGTGGTTTTGGATGCCCGGCACCAGGGGCACCCATTCGGCCACCAGGATCCACCGCCAAGCCATCGATGCCACAATGGATTTAACTTCCGCTTTCTCGCTGCAAACAGGCGATTATAGAGGTATTTTATTTCCGCTGGGAGCAAACCTTGGCGGAAGTTGAATTTGAGGGTGGTTTTGGATGCCTGGCACCCAGGGGCACCCATTCGTCCACCAGGATCCACCGCCAAGCCATCGGTGCCACAATGGATTTAACTTCCGCTTTACCCTGAAAACAGCCAATTATAGAGGTATTTTATTTCCGCTGGGAGCAAACCTTGGCGGAAGTTGAATTTGAGGGTGGTTTTGGGTAGGCCGAGGCTGAGCTTGTGACCCTATGCCACTGAAAGCCCTTCCGAGGTGGCAGCAGCTCTGCGGATTCAAGATCCGCTCTGCCACTGGGTCGAAAATCAGTCGTAAATTCTGTATTTTATTTCCGCTGGGAGCAAGCCTTGCCGGAAGTTGAATTTGAGTGTGGTTTTGGATGCCCGGCACCCAGGGGCACCCATTCGGCCACCAGGATCCACCGCCAACCCATCGGTGCCACAATGGATTTAACGTCCGCTTTCTCCCTGCAAACAGGCGATTATAGAGGTATTTTATTTCCGCTGGGAGCGATCCTTGCCAGAAGTTGAATTTGAGTGTGGTTTTGGATGCCCGGCACCCAGGGGCACCCATTCGGCCACCAGGATCCACCGCCAAGCCATCGATGCCACAATGGATTTAACTTCCGCTTTCTCGCTGCAAACAGGCGATTATAGAGGTATTTTATTTCCGCTGGGAGCAAACCTTGGCGGAAGTTGAATTTGAGGGTGGTTTTGGATGCCTGGCACCCAGGGGCACCCATTCTTCCACCAGGATCCACCGCCAAGCCATCGGTGCCACAATGGATTTAACTTCCGCTTTACCCTGAAAACAGCCAATTATAGAGGTATTTTATTTCCGCTGGGAGCAAACCTTGGCGGAAGTTGAATTTGAGGGTGGTTTGGGTAGGCCGAGGCTGAGCTTGTGACCCTATGCCACTGAAAGCCCTTCCGAGGTGGCAGCAGCTCTGCGGATTCAAGATCCGCTCTGCCACTGGGTCGAAAATCAGTCGTAAATTCTGTATTTTATTTCCGCTGGGAGCAAGCCTTGCCGGAAGTTGAATTTGAGTGTGGTTTTGGATGCCCGGCACCCAGGGGCACCCATTCGGCCACCAGGATCCACCGCCAACCCATCGGTGCCACAATGGATTTAACGTCCGCTTTCTCCCTGCAAACAGGCGATTATAGAGGTATTTTATTTCCGCTGGGAGCGATCCTTGCCAGAAGTTGAATTTGAGTGTGGTTTTGGATGCCCGGCACCCAGGGGCACCCATTCGGCCACCAGGATCCACCGCCAACCCATCGGTGCCACAATGGATTTAACTTCCGCTTTCTCGCTGCAAACAGGCGATTATAGAGGTATTTTATTTCCGCTGGGAGCAAACCTTGGCGGAAGTTGAATTTGAGGGTATTTTATTTCTGCTGGGCTGTATTTTAGTTCCGCTGGGAGCGATCCTTGCCAGAAGTTGAATTTGAGTGTGGTTTTGGATGCCCGGCACCCAGGGGCACCCATTTGTTGCCTTGAATCCACTGCCAAGCCGTCGGTGCCACAATGGATTTAACTTCCGCTTTCTCCCTGCAACCAGCCAATTATAGAGGTATTTTATTTCCGCTAGAGGCAAACCTTGGCGGAAGTCGGATGTGAGGGTGGTTGTGAGTAGACCGAGGCCATTGTAAAAACCTTCATTACCCTTTTCAGGAAAACAAGATTTTTTTCTGAACATCTGAAAATTCACTCACTTCAGCAATTTTCACCGAAAACAGCTGAAAACCACACTGTATCAGGAAAAATATGCATGAAAACTTAAATGCGCGGATTGACTGCCATAGGCCAAGTTGTCCTGACGAAAAAAAAAAAGATTAAAAGACACTATCAATTTTATTTCAAGTTTTTCACTTTTGTTCTAACTTGGAAAAGTGGTAAGAAACTTTCAAATTTTTCACCAACTTTTGCAGCCATAAATGTTCTGTAAAATCCGAAAGATTATTGATGAAAATCTTCTAAAAGAAACTATCAATTTTATTTCGAGTTTTTCACTTTCATTCTAACTTGGAAAAGTGGTAAGAAACTTTTAAATTTTTCACCAACTTTTGCAGTAAGAAATGTTCTGTAAAATCCGAAACATTATTGATGAAAATCTTCTAAAAGAAACTATCAATTTTATTTCGAGTTTTTCACTTTCATTCTAACTTGGAAAAGTGGTAAGAAACTTTTGAATTTTTCACCAACTTTTGCAGTAAGAAATGTTCTGTAAAATCCGAAACATTATTGGTGAAAATCTTCTAAAAGAAACTATCAATTTTATTTCAAGTTTTTCACTTTTGTTCTAACCCAGAAAAGTGGTAAGAAACTTTTAATTTTTTCACCAACTTTTGCAGTAAGAAATGTTCTGTAAAATCCGAAACATTATTGATGAAAATCTTCTAAAAGAAACTATCAATTTTATTTCGAGTTTTTCACTTTCATTCTAACTTGGAAAAGTGGTAAGAAACTTTTGAATTTTTCACCAACTTTTGCAGTGAAAAATTGATGTAAAACTTTAAATATTTTTCACCAGTTTTAGCAGTCAAAAACTCGAAATGTTCATCCAGTGTGATCCACCAAATGACACCAATGCACGGGTGACATTCATTTTTGGGTATGTGTTTTCAGGTTACAGTTGACTCCGTGCGTAGCACGGGTTCAGGCTAGTTTATGGATACATTTGAGCAACATTTGAGTTAGTCCGTCACTTAAAACTTGATTTCGAACACGATCATGCATTCTGATGCTGGGGCGACGTGATGTTTGCCATCAGCCCTTGAACCAAACCTGTCAAAAATTTTCTCGCTTCACCGCTGTTATGCCTGCTGAGGAGAAAACACGAAAGCCTCGGCCTGCACCATCTCAGCCATATTCGCATGGTGCCCGCAAGCCCAAGCGACCAAAAGATGCCCCCAAAACCACCAAAAGACACGCGCAGAGCTTGCGCAGAGCACATCTCACGGGCATGTTCAGCGCGAGGAAATGCGCACGGCGAAGCAGATAACATTGGCGGAGGCTTGGGGTGCAAAATCTACTACATAGACACACAAACGGCGGGTAAATAAATATTTTTCTTGGAAAAGTAACGGTTCTGTCACGGAGTCACACTGCGTCACAACGAGTGACAGAATCTCGCAATGCATACTGCTCACAATGCATAAGGTTTGGGGGTCCACCGGCCTTATGCATTGTGAGCTATCCAACTGTATCATGATAAACCTGCATCTTGACAGGGATACAAAAGGTTATTGCAATTTCCATATGTCCAGTTCCCGATTCCAACGGGCTTCCTGCATTAACGACTCGGCTTCAATCTCCCACGGATTATTATTACAGACGTGCACCACGCACCAACGGGACTTCAAATCTTGTATCTGAGCTTGGCTTTACGGAATCCGGATTCCCTTGGAGGCTGTGGATAAATCACAATGTGATGGATACCCTTTCATGGACGGTTGAACGGCGGAATCCGGGAAAACAAATAGTGGCAAAGGAATGCCGTCGTAACATATGGGTGGAAACACCCAGTCTGATAAGAAAGGACAGGAAGGAATCGGATGGTGAACATCGAACAAGCACGCACAGAGATTTAGATGAACAACAAGAAGTGAATGAAGTTGCAATGAACAACAAGAAGAGAAGTGAATGAAGTTGTTTGTTGCCAAAATCAAAATAAAACAGCTATCCATATTAACAAATGTCCCGCCGCCGAATATCGATCGAACGGGGTCCTTCTGTTGTAAGTTATTTCAACCCATGATATTCACGAGTTCAGGAGAGAGCAGACGTGCACCACACACCAGCAGGGCTCACGCTTAACCGTGTTGCAGCTGGATTACGGCTGGTTTTTGTAGCCGTACTCCGAGTCCAGGTGAAGGATTCAACCGTACTCCGAGTCGAAGGTGACTGATTCAGACCTCTACGCCATTGTTCTCGTGGTTTTCGATAGTGGGCTAGTGGAGGGAGATATCAGCGGGTGACTGGACTTGAATCAAGCAAACCGAGGGAAAAGGAGTCGATTATCGACGGACACTCATATCCCGGCCCCGAATCGAAGATGCATGTATAAGGCACTTCATGGCAGCCGTATGGCTGTAATACTGTAACATTATTATTAGTTACACCACTTTGTGATTTTCCTTGAAAGAATTCCTGCTTTGGGAGAATTCTTTCCTTTATGCACCACCTACCAGATTTCGCTGAACCTGGCACACCTCCCTCTCTTAAAAAAGAGCATCGGTCTGGATAAGTCGTATCTGAAGTACTGCTTTAATAAATCCTCTTGACAAAAGGCACCGGTGTTGATTTAAAGAGCGGCACCGTCGCCCACAGCACTGGACTATGCACTACTGATATTTTTTCTCAGATGCACCACTTGGTCCTCTTCTTTGGAAAACTCCACCCTCACCCCATCATGGCTAAATATGCACCACTGGGAGTACCTCATAGAAGTCAATTTATCTTCCCACGGTTGAATTTTGGCAGCCAGGTACTTTCATTTTGGATTAGCCGGTTGGCGCCCGGAGTGAATTTGAACGAAAGATTTCAATATGAAGTTTCTAAGATGGGGTGGACCATCCTTCAATTTAAGCAGTCAGCAGATCAGCCATTGCAATGGGTTTGTTTGATGACAGCACACGAGGTTGTTCACTTGAGGAGCAGCAGTACATTCTTGGTTCAAATCTCACATGCAGACACAGGCTCAGCAAGGAAAGTTGAACCGTGAGAAAGAGTTATCATGATGGAATCACAGCTGGCGGAAGTTCGGAGCCGACCTCACAGAGTCGGTGCCTTTTTCAAGACAGTCAAGTTTTCCAGTGCAAAGAAGGTGATGTCTTCTTTTGCAACCCGAGGGGTGCATAAATTTACATGAACAAATGGTGATGCCTTTTTCTGGTGTAAAGGTCAAGTGGTGGATATTCGAGATCCATTGAGGTTGAGCATCTTCCTTGTGAGATTACAGGGGGGTCACTATTTTTAAAGTGGTGTCTTTTTCCTATCCCGTAGGTGATGCAATTCTTGGGAAAACTGGAATAATAATGTTACAGTATTACTCCCATACAGCCGTGCACAAGATTAAACAAAAGGACCCACTCACATCAACGTGATCGTACAGAATTTCTGCGCCGGAACTTCTTGTCGGCGGTCGCTTGCGATGAAAGTCGATCCAATCCTTGGGCATGCATATCCACCGAATGCCCTGTGTATGAAGATTCACTGCTCATCGATTCAGAGTCGTGAAGTTTCTGCTGCTTTTTATGATAGAGTTGAGTGAGCAAAGAAATAATTCGAAAGAATCATCGATACAGATGCTCTCCCCAAGCGTCCAAAAAGTTCATGTCCACAATTTCGAGACCCACAAATTGCCATTTCCATTTCGGGACCCTTGGTTGAAAATTTAGAACAGGGTAAGTCATTCTATGTTCATCAAAAAATGGTAGGATCCCTTCTTCGAACCGTATACTTCAGGCGTGTTTCAAATTCACAGTATTGGATGGTGCAAAGGCCATTTTACGGTAAATTACCACATGTATTTAGGCCGAAGCCCAAGCCCTGAGCCCTCCGAAGCCCTGCCTCGGGCCCGGCCTGGCGGGCTTGAGGCTTGAGTCCCGACCCGTTACACTACTACTCCTCTTGTTCATTTTTCAGACTATGGCACCTCATCCTCCGCACTCTCATTCCATTGTCGCATTTCTATTTCATTCCACGGCATCCATTTCTAGTAAGTCAAATGTCTGCCAAACTCGGCTGCGAGGACCCGCACCGGGCCCAGTAGGTGATAATTGCAGCTTCCGCCCCAGAAATTCAGACTCCGCAATCTTCAGGTGTGCTCCTTCCTGTTGCCTTGATTATGCACTGACTCTTCAACGCAGCCGCGTTTGTAAGCACAAAGTATCATCCATCTTAGCAATTGCCACAACCGAGCTCTAATCTATGATTTCAAGTCCAGTTGGTGCGTGGTGCACGCTGCCCCCCATTGAAGAACTGCTTCAAAATTTGATACCGGAAGCCTGTTTGATTCGGGGCTGGACATAGTTACCGACGGTATTGGTAAGGATGCTACTTTTCCCCCCATCTCCATTCATTTGTAACTCGTCTCACTACACCTCGCCAGACCTGATTAAATACTCAATGTCTGACCGAAACGTTCTCCTCACAGGCTCCAAACATGACACCAAACCCCATCAATCTGTGTTGAACAATATTCAACACAGATTAGGCTCAAGAAACTCTTCCGCAAACACAAGGCAGATTCGGTGCTTATGAGTCCTGCTGGTGCGTGGCGCACACCTGCAAAGCTTACAAGACTCAGTTCAAAACGACATAGTACTTGTAGGAGTTCCCGTTCGATCCGGGGGTAGGACATTCCGCTGGGTGAAATTTTTTCCGCCCTTTTTATGGGTTTTTCACATCACCATCGGTAACTTGCCCCACTCGCTTGCGATAAAGCGCTGGAGTTTGACCTCATCGCATTGGTTGCCGAATTTGCATCACATGAGCTCTGGAGCACATGTAGGGCAGATCTGGTGCTTATAAGTCCTGCTGGTGCGTGGCGCACATCTGTAAATATTGGTGCTGTTGTCAAGTTGAAGGAAATCGGTGCAGGAATTCCTGTTCGATTCGGGGGTAGGGACATCCATACGATGCGTCGTTTTTTTTCCTTCCTGCCTTGTGTGTGTGTTTCATTGTGTCTTCATCTCACGCAGCACACTTTCCTGCACGGCTGACATGTCCATGGTGAATTCGCTGCCAGACTATTTCGGGTGGGGACTCAACAGCATTATCTCAATTGGAGGCCGATACCATCCACACGTTCACATTTTCGGCCCGCGCTCAATTCACTCTGAAAAGCAGCTCCCTTTCAGGGAGGTGGAAGTCCTGTTGGCGCCCGGCACACGCTTGCTTCTGTTGGCAGCTCTGCGGGGAATTCTCTGTTCGATTGGGGGACAGAACATGTGGTGTGAGATTGTGTTCTTTTTGCAGTCGGCGTAGTTCCGAGTCTCGGAGGGTGCCTGAGATTTCCTGTCAGACCAATCTCACTCTGGCAATTTGGAAATACGAGCCTTATGGTATTTTAGCTGCCGATTCTATGGTGAACCTTTACCTCGTCCTTGCACGTTAAACGAACCAACAAAGGAAACACTAAGCTCACACAGACAGAAGCATCTTGAATCCTGCTGGTGCCTTGTGCACATCTGTGGCCGTTGACCGTCTGTGGACAGGAAGGCATACCGGAATCCGTTCGATTCGGGGGCAGGAAATACAGTAGGTAATGTGCATTATCCTTCTTTTACGATGTTTCATACAGTATGGGTGATCCATCTTCGCTTCGCAGCTTCAAGCATCTCTCGAAAGCTAGTATGTTAAAAAAAACCAGTTGCACGGCGAGTTATTTTGTGGTTTAGAACCACTTGAAGGAGTGATGAGGACAGCTCCGATTTCAGAACAGATATTCGAACTAAGTCAATAACTAAGAAGCTCACGAATGGATTCATCGACATGGAATAGCAATCAACGGAAATCCACCAGAGGATAAAGTCGAGGCAAAGTGTCTCCCAGGCTCAATGGGTATTCCATGAGGCACGACAACTTTAGTAGCATAGGCGTTCGGACCGACGCCCGAATGCCTATTGATGGCTCCAATGCCTATCCATCATCCGGAGCAATCAGATAATGATGGCGGCACCTGTTTCTGCCGTATTCCTGCCGCGCAGTGGCTGGTTAAGGTTGGGTGGTTAGAGGTTAGGTGAGTGGTTAGGCTTCGAGGTAGGGTTTTGGTTAATGTTATGGTCGGTTAATGTCAGGGTTGAGGTATCTGAAATGCTGTTGAAGGAAGGACTTAGTGCAAAATTCAAGAAATGGCTGAAGTGATGGCCGATCAATCGGCAATAGTCCTTCGCCACAGAAATAGGCATTCGGAGGCTAGCCGAGGTTAGTCCGAATGCCTATGCTACTAAACTTGTACAAGAAATGCCTCCGCTACGCTCCGGTAGGCAACTTTCACTGAAATTAAACCAGAATAAATTGCCCGAAATTAGTGAACTTTTATCTGTGCAAGAACGACGGACGGCGAGGCTAGCTTTAATTTTGCCCAACTGCGGCGTAGCTTTGGCGCGGCAAAACGTTACGGCTCTGGAGTCTGATGCTTTCATTGCGAAGGACTGCTGTGCATTTTAACAGCTTTTGACCAGCCACGGAGGCTATGGCCGCCCAAAATAGAAGCCAAGACAAATTTCAGCTGTTGGCGAGAATAAAATGCCAAAGAGGGATGTTTGGTATGTCCTTGGCTGAATTTTGGGTGAATCAGAATTGACGAACAGTAAACACAAGCCCGACATCTCGTTAAGAATACGAAGTATGTACTCGTATTCCATGCCACAAGTGTCTCCGAAATTCGTTTCTTTTCTTTTCTCTTTGTTTGCAAAGCAATGGTCAGTGGCTGCCGCCCGCAACTTTGCGGTGCAGCTCAAAGGCCGTGTTTTAGGAGAGGAGCGTACGGATAGGAGCTCTGGATGGATATGGGCCGATTTGTACATTGTGGGTCTGGAAGAGAGATCGCGGATGGGCGGATCAATCCGGGGTCTGTTCCTGTTCGACTGGCGACGGGCCGTGATCGCATCATCGTCCTTTTCCTCCTGCCACGTCCTTGCTCTCATTTTGAAGTCCGACGGTGGCGCAGTTCAATGCACTGTCAAGACAACCTCGAGCGAAGGACAGCTATCCTACTTGTACTTTGTTGTGAACGGCGAATGTTTCTTCACCTGCGTGAAGATACAGCGACCGCCGACCATTGCGCTCTCCGTGGGGGGTCATACATCGTACACCGACGGCACGGTGACGTTACCCGCTGGTAAGTGCACATTCAGACTACACAGGAGACAATAAATCATGGTGCGCCTTGCTTTCAAACTCCTGCAATACTGCGCTGACGATGCCTGCAGGTCGTGAGGTGAATACCACGCTATGTTTCGTCGTGGAACTTTCCTAGTGTAGCGGAGAAGTTCACGCCATTAGCCACAAAATCAAGCCTGCGTTGCACCAAGCGCCGGACAAGCGCTGGCGCCTCGGCGGAGCTGTCTCTCCCTGGAGAACTGGCACCATCTCTGTGCAGCCCATGCCGGTACTTATCATCCGGAGGCACCTCAACTCACCCACCCTGACGCTCGCTGGCAGTTGGAAATGCGCCGCTCGGGTACGCACTGCCCTCAGTGCCCTCGCCTGCCCCGTCGTATCCTCCCCCGCCCCATCGGCGCAACATCTCGTACACCACGACCTGCTCGGCGGCAGCGAGACTTCCTATGCCCATCTCGTTCGCGTCCAGGGTGCTGCACTCCCCCATCTGTTGCAAGTAATTCCTCCCCTGCGCATCTCTTCGTTGGCTGCGATGCATTCATGGACAATCCAGGGCACTTGGAGCACGCAATGACTCTCCTGCGACCGAATCCGCTCCATCGTGCTGATGTCTGCTGGGGCTTTCTTCTATCTTGTCCTGATCTGCTCGATCGTTCTGCTCATAGTTACGTCTACTGCTGCTATCGCGATTTCAACCCAACCGCATTCCGTCCCTGAGCCTGCGATATATATACTGGATCCACTGGTACTTACTGTATCCTCTCAACCTGTTTTCTTGATACACCTGCTTCCATAATAATCCATACGAAGACTCGACATTCGACACCCCGCTCTTTTCGTTCGTTGGACTCTTCTGATTGGCGGGTTTTATCACAGACTGTAATACTTAAGCACTAAGGTGCAAGTCCACCCAATCTCATTGAGCTTCGTTCCGGCACCTCGTCTATACTTTCAGTTCTCGCACGCGTGATAATCCAACTCTAACATCCACCCGGATCCGCTCAATTGAAACCTCCACTCGCTGCGATTCAGTTAGACTTGATCCTTCATCTGTCCTGTCCATCTCTCGAGTTGTTCGTGTCTATCTTTCGAGTGATCGGTGTTGATATCACTCTCAGTCTACCTGGATTCAACTTCTTATGGTACTCGGACATCGTGCACGCCGGCACATCTGCTGTGCATAGGATACGAGAATATCTTCAACTTTGGAGAATTACGGGGTTCGACTCCCCGCCTCCGAATGAAACAATCTCGACTGACCCTGTTTGTTCTTCCTTCCTTGTTCTGTGGTCGCTGTTTTGCCACTCAGCTCCACTATTGGGTCTGGCTTCAAACCAATCTCAATCCGGAACGTACATCGGCGCCAAGATATTAGCACCGGGAAGTACTAGTTGCAAGCCGTGCACCGAAGTTCATTCTGTGTCGCGAGTTAGGAGGCCTCCCGATTCGATTTATCCGTTGCCCGTTCAACAGCGCGTCGTTCAAGACTGCGCCAAAACTACCCACTCCTTCTCAGGATCACCTCCAGGTCAACAATACGGTGAAACACCGTTCCTACTCCTCCCCGTATGCATTTGTCTTTACCCCTCGCAGGTTCAGATACGTTGAGATGGAATCTAGGTCTTGCTGCTCTTCTTTGACGGATTCACACTGTCTTTCGACGGATTTACACTGTCTTTCCTCTTTCATGTGCCTCTGTGCCTCCCGTGCACTTGCACATCTGCTCTCTGGTGGTTTTTATCTCGCACAGTACCTCGCAAAACCACTCCGAATCCAAGGGAGAATATGTCCTGCCGGTGCGTCGCGCACATCTGCCTACATTTACAAATCGACTTAATGAGAATACAAGCAGAAGACTCCGTTCGATTCGGGGGGAGGTCATTCATGTCTAACGGCGACTTTTTTCGGTGAATGCTGGCTGCACCGCACAAACGACTGGGACTTATTTATCTTGATTTCAGTGCTCAGCGAGCGTGCGCACATTCGGAGAGGGAAGTCCATTTACGAAAGATTAATTTCCAGACTATACCAAGTCCGACGCAATTCAGGTTCCTCCTTCAGGTTCAAGGCAGGGAATCAACTGAGCATTGTGCTAAGCAGGTGCACGTCCCGTTGGTGCGCGGAGCACTCCTGCAGAACTTGAATGTCACGTGGTAGTCTAATACGCAGGCGGACTCCGTTCGACTCGGGGACGGGACATGGACCCCTAGGCACCTTTTTTTAATATGACTAGTTCAACTCTTGTGACTCACACTGCCTGTCGGGATTCATGACAGTTAATGCTGCGCCTGCTTTCAAATTTATACTGGTATTAAGGAAAATAACAAGTGTGTGCGTTTATGCTGCCCCCAGATTCAAAGATACCCAGTGACCAGTCCATTGTTGCTCACTTCAAACGGCGTCAGTCGGGCGAAATCTTGAATGCTCTGAGGAACGGAATATGCATTGACTGTAAGGTACATTTACTCGGCTGAATTCCTGCACCTCACCACAGCTTTCGTGCACAATTCGTTAGGAGTTTGGATTCCGCGATGACGCAAGAATATTTCTGAACTTCGGTATGCACATCAATCGAGCGTAATCCACGGACGCGGAGGATGCAGTGGAATCCGGATTCGCACAGCCAGGGCAAATCAAGTTCTCGGAAATGTATAATGTCAAACTAATCCAAAACTAACCTCCTGCACACATCGGACCAGGAAGGCGAATGTAGTGTTTCACAACTGCAACCAGTGACATAACTGTTCGGAAGTGTTTACAGCTCCACCCGTTCGAGTCGGGCCAGGTCCTTGGCGGGTTCCACACTCCCTTTCTTCCTTCCCCGTGTGTAGTAAGTGAGCCTGAATGATTCTTGATGTGCTGCAAAGTTTATCGGGAGGATTCGTCTACCCTTTTTAGTTCATTGGCAATTGAGGGGGTGCACAACTGCTCTCTGTGCTGAAGGAAAAGGCCAACAATCCATTTCTTATGCCAGAACACAACAGCTGAACGTAAAGACAGCCCGATGTACCTCCGATTCCGTGCATGTTTTCCCCGAATTTCCGGATGTATATCCTGCTCTTATTAACGGGGCAGACACAAAATGTCAGTGTTATATCCTTTGTGAATTATCACCCTCTCATGAATCAGACTAGAAATGGGCGCTTCAGGTCCGGGATCAAATGAACCGTGGGAAATTCCGGTCTTGAGCACGCGGGTGGGATTTCCCGCGATTCATTTTGTTATTGTTGGAAGGAATCCAAGCACACAACTCACGGTGCATACTATAAGGGAAAGTCCGGTTGGTGCGTGGTGCACGACTGCTCGCTGTATAAGGGCACATGCGTATAGCAGAAGAACCCTGTTCGATTCGGGGACAGGACAATGGCGCTGCGAGACCAGACTCTCGCATGGCGATTTTTATTTTATTCTCATTTCTCATTTTCAAAATACAGGCTACGCCCATCCAATTAAATTTCCGAAACCCCCATTGGTACGCCCGAGCCACGTTTCTGACCGAGGGCCCGTTCTCGAACCGCAATTCCCTGCCAACTGAAGATCAAACCTCTCTGAACTCGGCTCCCAAGACCGGATCCGGTTCGTGACGATAGTATGGCTGTAATACTGTAACATTATTATTAGTTACACCACTTTGTGATTTTCTTGAAAAAGCACCCTTTGTGAGAATTTTGACTTTCATGCACCACCTGACAGATTTCGACGAAAATAACACACCTCCTCGCTCGAGGACGGGCACCACTTCAAATAAGTCATATTTGAGGCACCACCACAAAAAAGATTGTTGAAAAAGGCATCGGTCTCAATTTCACAATATGCACCACTTCCAATGTTACTGGATTATGCACCACAAATGTTTTCCTCAGATGCACCACTGAGTTCTTCTTTTAAAAAACACACCCTCACATAATCATCACTAAAAAATGCACCACCAGGAGGACTTCATGGAATTCAATGCCAGACGCTTCCGCATTATCCCCACGGTTGGAACTCAGAACGCCGGAACTGTGCAACATGCCCCTTCACTCCGGGTCACCCAACAGGCTAGATTATATTAAATTTAGATTCACGAATACAAACTGTACAACTGTACAAGTTTATCACAAAAGGACCCTAACAATTCGAAAATGGGTTGGTTCCATTCCCGCTGTTTCTGGGACTGTTATCGTCTATCTGCATTTTTGACATCCTCCCCGTGAATATACCGGTATTGCACCGAGACGGAGTGGAATGAGGTTGTGCAGGAATAGATTGGGATTGACGAGGAAGCACACTGTGTATGAGGGCAAAGGAGTTGACGGGAATCTCGGACTTGGACTGCTATGGGCCGAACGAAACTCATCTCTAGGCAGGTCATGAGAAGAGAAATCACATAGGGGTAGAGCATAATATGTGCCGTCAGCTTGTTAGGAAGTAACTCCTATGCACACATTGAGACTCTCGGCCACAGTGCATTCGTTTCATTCGAAGCCAGCCGCCAAATTGCTCACATTATGTAAAAGAAAGATCAAATCCGGAAAGTTGAACCGTGGGAATATTGGAGGATCCGACCTCACGAAAGCGATGCTTTTTTGAAAAACAGTGAGGCGGTGTCATTTCAGTGCAACAAAGCTGGGTTCTTTTTTGAAACCCTGGGCGGTGCGGAAAGTTACATGAACAAAAGGCGATGCATTTTTCTGGTGTGAAATTTGAGTGGTGAACATTTGAAATATCCTCAAATTGTGCATCTTTCCAGTGGGATTGCAGGCGGTGACTATTTTGAAGTGATGTCTTTTTCAGTTCTGTAGGTGGTGCAATTCTTGGGCAAACCACAATAATAATGTTACAGTATTACTCCCATACGATTGCAGTTATCGCCGCGAGAACTCGTACTCCAGTGTCCTTACATTCAGTCCGGTCCACTGCCCGAGCTTGTGTGAACTTATGGTGCAACGCAGGTACGCAAGATAAGTATGCTGCATGCCTCTGGAATTCCGCGTAGTAGGAATCACCAAAGCCGAGTTTGGACCACTATTGGTGCGTGGTGCATGTCCGAGTCTGACATCCGTTGACGGGCTGCAGCGACATTGAATGCAGGAAGCCCGTTCGAGTCGGGAGCTGGACGTTTGCGGTTGATTGTCTAAATCTTTTTTTCGTTCAGTTGTGAAGGGACAAGTTTTTTGTTGTGGATTTCACCGAATTTCCAAATTAATGCTGTTCGAGCTGCCAGTGCGATGACAGTCCTCTGGCTTTCTATGAGCCTGGCAATTTGCGGTGAGTCGGCTCAAATTAGCCGCCATGAGTATCAATTCGGGCTAGAATTTTAAGCCCCCGAAACCTGGTTCAATTCGCTAGGTAAAGGTCCCGTCGGTGCATGGTGCGCATCTGCTTCTCATTACCAGATTTCGTTGTTTGTTGCATTAATGCAGAAGAACCCCGTTCGATTCGGGGACGGAACATGGCGCTCTCTCATTGTCTTTTTTTCTCCTCTTTTTTCCAATTCCTCCTCTTTTTCCAATTTTATTTCAACTTCCACGATCAGACCTCTGTGAAACTCAGCTCCACCGTCCTTGCGAGGAAATTGTACGCCCCCATCGATATCCTTTGGTGCGGTCTCGCATGATCTGTCCATTTGAACTTATCCATTTTAGATCAACACATCCAAGCACGCATCCGCCATTTCATGTCCAGCAAGTTAGTGCGTGGTGCAGGTCTGTAATCCATTGACGGACCCCACAAAAATCTGTTGCACCAAGCCTAGATCAACCAATCTTGGAGACATATAAGGTGAGTATGGGAGGGTATTTGGGGCCGAAGTCACTCAAATTTGGTCAGAATTCACCAAAATGAGGTACTTTTCGGTTCGGGGTTCGGTTCAGTTCAAATTCTGGCCCGAACCTTGAACTTGAACTTCGGTTCAGGTTCAGCAATTTTCCGAACCCTGAACCTGAACTTCGTGTTCAGTTTGGTTCAGTTCAGGTTCGAACCGAAAGGCTGAACCGAACTTTCCCACCACTAGCCTGGAGCGCCGATGATACCGTCGTTAGCCACGAAATTAAGGCCATCTCGCGCCGTGTCTGTGACGCCCGTGCAAGGATCCTGACTCCTCCGGCGGCACCTCAGCTCCCTCATGCCGACGCTCGCTGCCGCCACCTCACCCTCAGTCTCAGCGGCGCGCATCTCCGTTAGCAATAAATCCCGTCGCACTGCACAACCTCCCCGCTCCATAGCACATCCTGAGCTCCGTCGACGCAGCACTTCGTGCAGGAATCACGACCTGTGCTCGGACGCAGGAAGCCCGTCCCTGTTCTGTGCACACTGCAGCGTCATGGCATCCAACGAAAGCTTCCTACTAGTACTTCCACTGCTGCCTGTCATCGTACCCCGCCGTTCCTTGCCGGTTATGTACACTGTCGTTATATGTCTTCCTGAGTCCTCCGTGCTGTTGCAAAGCCGCCCGCCGAACGCTGGACAAGCCGCCCCGCAAGACTGCATTCCCTGCCTGTGAATCTAATATTTATTGTGAGTGTTAACTCCCCCAATATCAATGATGCAGAACCTCCTCTTCTCTCAGTCTCAGTTTTTTAACCTCTTGCTACTCCATTCCCTGGTAGTACCTCCACCGATGTCGCTCCAGCCCGGCTATACCTTCTTTTCTGCACTTCACACTATCATTCCCCTGCAATCGCCTCTTGCGTATACATCTGCATCATGATACTACTGGTTTCACCCGCGTCTAGTCCGTTGACTCTGCCCTCACTACGCCGCGAGTCTGGCGAGTTCTTCAACTGTTACCAATACCTCGCAATCCTCCCCGCTGAGTGGATCTAGAGGATCTCGCGCCGGCGTTCGTTCAACTCTAACATCCATCCCGGTGCCCTTGACTATTCAAACTCCACTCGTTGCGACCGACTGGATCCTTGGTCTGTTCCGTCCCTCTTTCGAGTCATTGGTGTTGACATGATCACTCTCGTTCCACCTGGATTCAAATGTCTATTGTACTCGGACGTCGTGCACGGAACACGTCTGCTGTGCTTAGGGGGATATCTTGCGATTTGGAAGAATTACGGGGTTCGACTCCCCGGGAATCCGAACTTGCCGTCCTTTGTACATGATTCACAACTTAACGTCCAGGATTTACTATTCAACGTCCAGTTACTTACCGCGTGGTGCACGTTTGTCTTCATCGACTCAAGACTGCGTTTGCAATCCACCCGTTCAAATCGGGAGCTGGCCGTAAGGTGGTATTGGAATACTTATTATCTACTTATTTTCTATCCCTCACACAACGCGTCGACGTGGCCAAAACTGCACCGTCTTCCTGGCTGCATGTGCGAGGTGTCGTTTCGCGGTGCACGGCGCTCACTCGAAGCTCATACCCCAAAATTACACCTGTGCGTCGCGCAAAAACGCGTCCCTTGGAGCCCGGCCTAGGTAACAATAACAGACCAAAAAAAGGCTGGTCCTACCAGTGGTCAGGTATGCCTGGTGTGCGCTTACTCGAGCCCAAGCCAATCCAACTGACCTCGGTATGTAAGGGCATGCAGCCATGAACTCGATGGTATCCCGAGGTACCTCTCGTAGCCTCGAAACGTAAGTGTCCTGTACACCAAAGTCACTTACACTCACCACTCCTTCCACCATTGTCAAAGCACGCCGCCCACTGCGACATCGCCAAGGTGGAACAGCACCGCTGGGCGAAGTGGGTCAGTCCAGAAGTACATACCAATCACGGCACCATCTCGTCGCCAACTAATGCACACGGCGAGATTATCGGATCGGCCTCATCTCATGCTCAAGGGAATGTATTGAACCGAGGAGTCGGGTGG